>CAJFCO010000435.1:150843-268915 GCA_904066015.1 Synergus gifuensis
CCTGTATGTTCACCGTTGAGCAGGAGAATCTAAAATTTGTTTTTTACATGGTTTTCAAAGTCTTAATTATGTACTAATCTTTTTATTACACACCAGCACGATTCGTCATCTCAATGAAATCTATTATCTTAAATTTGTTCAAGTTTTATATCAGCATTTGATTAAGAAACACAGAGGAAATAAAGTTAGATGATAAAAGAGACACAACACCCAACATTTTCAATTTGCGAAAAATATTTAGTCTACAGCAGTTGAAGAAGAAAGAATTTTGGGCTACTCAATTTACTAAAAAAATGTCAAACAAATTACATTTATATCTGCTAATTGTTTGTGGCTTACGATGTCAGGAAATTATCGCGGGATTATCAGACAGTAATACCAGTAAGAAAAATGACATCTGCTACATAAATTTATCTCGGATAAAGCTATTGTAAAACACTATTAACAGATTAATTTGTTGCATACTTGCAGGGAAATCAGAGGATTTTCTCGTTCGCTATAAACGTGTAATTAATCACGAACCGAATGGACATGCTTTAGCGAAAATAAAAGACATTAACTATATTATACTTATTAGACGTCAAAGTCGTTTGACTTGTGCAGGTGCTATATTGTCGCGTTTCACTGTTATCACTGCTGCTACCTGTATTACGTTTCACTTATGGCAGTACCAAGTACAATCTGGTGCAGCATATATAAATCGTAGTGCGAATCACACCATAACAGAGAAGTTAGTCCATTACGGCAATCCTCCGCATGGAATTAACGACGGCATTGCCTTGGTTAAAGTTGACCCTCCTTTTACACTTGGATCTACCACTGGTATCATACATTTGCACGTAGAACCTGTACTGACAGGTACAATGGCTCTTATTAGTGGTTGGGGAATCCACCACCCAACATCGTAAGTTATCAATAACGTACAACAAACACATGAAACAAAACTGTTAATTTATATTCTTCTTGATTTCAGACAATCAATGCACGGACAACAGAGGCTACGAGCAATCACTTTACCAATAATGAATCATAGAGAGTGTATAGCTACCTACGCAGGTCACTTTGAGATAAAAAATAAATATATTTGCACTTATGACGATCGAAAACTCTGTGCCAATTGTGATTTAGGTACTCCTCTAGTTATTGACAATACTATAGCTGGCATTCACAATTTTAAAGGATCTTTTCAGGATATCAGAAATCCAGATGTTTTCATAGACGTGCAACTTGCGGAATACAGTGGTTGGATCAGGGAACACATTATATATTAGTGAAAAATATGTTCATTTAACCAAATGTTCTATTGGATCAAAATTTATATTGGTTTCGTTTCGTTGATTTAAAGGAAAGTTCTGCTAATCAAAATATGTAATAATGTTGCATTAGTACCAAGGAAATTATTTTGTGATATTCTATACAAAATAAAGATCTATATGTTAAAGAAACTGGACCTTATTTTATTCTCCTTTATTTTATTTGTATTTTCTATAAAAAAATTTTAATAGAATTAGCCATTTATGAGGCAACGATATAGTAGAGTTATCTTATTACAACCAATCTCATTTTGGCATTCAGATCTCAATTTGCTGTTGCATTCAGCTCAAGTAGCTCATAATGAAATGCAGTACTGGAGAGTTTTCAATAATTATTAAAAGTTTCATATTTATAACAGTTTTAAAACGTGATACACGATGTGGGGTCCTTGTTAGTTTTGCAGATTAAAACCTGTTTCCCAAGAATACCTAAAATTTTTATGATTACGTATATTTTTAAGCGATTCTTTTCAGTGTTTCAAAGCACGATAAATTTTTTTAAATGATTTTTCCTTATCTCGCAATAAAAAATATTATCTTCAATTTGCTCAAGTCTTTTTATCTATATTTACATCTTTCGTCTATAGCAGTTGAATAAGGAGTGCTTACAATTTTCTCACCATTTGGACTGCTTAAATTAGTATAAAAATGTCAGACAAATTATATTTATATCTGCTAATTGTTTGTGGCTTCCTGTGTCAAGGAATTATCGCGAGCATATCAGACAATAATATCAGTAAGTAAAATGACATCTACTACATAAATTTATCTGGGATAAAGCTTACGTAATACACTATTAACAGATTAATTTGTTACATACTTGTAGGGAAATCAGCGGATTTTCTCGTTCGCCATAAACGAGTAATTAATCACGAGCCGGGTGGATATGCTATAGCAAAGATAGAAGACATTAACTATATTGTAAATATTAGACATGAACGTCGTTTGAATTGTGTAGGTGCTATATTGTCGCGTTTCACTGTTATCACTGCTGCTCCCTGTCTTGCGTTTCCCTTAGGTCAGTACCAAGTTCAAGCTGGTTCAGCATATTCACATCGCAGTGCGAATCACAACATAACATCGAAGTTAGTCCATTACGGCAATCCTCCGTATAGAAGAGAAGATGGCATTGCATTGATTAAAGTTGATCCGCCATTTACAATTGGACCTACCACTGGAATCATACATTTGCACGTAGAACCTGTACTGACAGGTACACTGGCTCTTATTAGTGGATGGGGAGTCAACCACCCAACATCGTAAGTTATCAATAACGTATAACAAGCACATGAAACATAACTGTTAAAAATTTTAATTCTCCTTCATTTCAGACCATCAATGCCGGGAAAACAAAGGCTACGATCAGTCACTTTACCAATAATGAATCACAGAGAGTGTAAGGCTACTTACGCAGGTCATTTTGATATTACAAATAAATATATATGCACTTATCACGAACGAAAACTCTGTGCCAATTATGATATTGGTACTCCTCTGGTTATTGACAATTCTCTAGTTGGAATTCACAATTATAAAGGAATTGTTGTGGGTATCAGAAATCCAGATGTTTTTATAGACGTGCAAATGCCTGAATACAGTGCTTGGATCCAGAGGAACATTATACCTTAGTGAAAATTATGATCATGTTACCAATTATTGTATTGGATCATCAAAGTTTATATTGGTTTCATCAAACGTTTTGTTGATTTAAAGGAAGGTTCTGCTAATCAATATAATGTTGCACTGGTACCAAGAAAATTATTTTGTGGTGTTCTATGAAAAATAAAGATCTATATGTTCAGGATACTAGACTTTACTTTGAACTACCTTGACCATATCATGACCGTAAGAAAAATTAAAAGAAGAAAAGAAAAAAGACATTTTTTTTAATTAAAAAAAATTTTCTGTAGATGGGATATTTTAATGCATGCATGTTTCGTTCCATTGATTAAAATGGGACGCCGTGTTTGTTCAACGTTTTACAGGAGTATCTACAATTTGTTTTTTTAAATAATTATCCAAACCTTGATGTTGCACTAAATTTTTCATTAGTCACGAGCAAGATACGTTTTCTCAATAAAAACTATTATCATAAATTTGTTCAAGTTTTATATCAGCATTTGCTTCAGAGATAGAGAAAATAAAGTTAGATTATAAAAGACAAACAATATTCAAAATTTTCAATTTGCATAGCATCTTTAGTCAATAGCAGTTGAAAAAGGAAGAATTTCACCATTTGGTCTGCTGGATTTACTATAAAAATGTCAAAGAAACCATATCTATACCTGCTAATTGTTTGTAGCTTCTTTTGTCAAGGAATTATCGCGTATTTATCAAACAACAATATAAGTAAGTAAAATGATATCCACTACATAAATTTATTTGGGATAAAGCTATTGTAAAACACTATTAACAGATTAATTTGTTACATACTTGCAGCGAAATCAGAGGATTTTCTCGTTCGCCATAAACGTGTAATTAATCACGAACCGGATGGACATGCTGTAGCATACATAACCGACATTAAATATATTGTACGTATTAAACATCAAAGTCGTCAGAACTGTGTAGGTGCTATATTGTCGCGTTTAACTGTTATCACTGCTGCTACCTGTGTTCAGCATTACTTATGGCAGTACCTACTACAATCTGGTGCAGCATATTCACAGAATAGTAATAATCACACCATAACAGAGAAGTTACTCCATTACGGCAATCCTCCGCATGGAAATTACGACGGCATTGCCTTGGTTAAAGTTAACCCTTCTTTTGTACTATCACATTACACTGGAATCATACATTTGCACGTAGAACCTGTACTGGAAAGTACAACTGCTCTTGTTAGTGGTTGGGGGTGCCAACACCCAACATCGTAAGTTATCAATTACGTATAACAAACACATGAAAAATAACTGTTAAAAATTTATATTCTTCTTCATTTCAGACCACCAATGTTGGGAACACAGAAGTTACGATCCATCACTTTACCAATAATGAACCATAGAGAGTGTATAGCTAGTTACGCAGGTCATTTTCATGTTACATATAAGTATATTTGCACTTATGACGAACGAAAACTCTGTGCCAATTGTGATTTAGGTACACCTCTAGTTATTGACAATTCTCTAGTTGGCATTCACAATTATAAAGGATGTCTTGATGGTATCAGAAATCCAGATGTTTTCATAGACGTGCAATTACAGGAATACAATGTTTGGATTAGGGAAAACATTATATATTAGTGAGAAAGATGTTCATGTAACCAAACGTTTTGTTGATTTAAAGGAAAGTTCTACTAAACAAAATATGTAATGTTGTTGCACTAGTACTAAGGAAACTATTTTGTGATATTCTATACAAAATAAAGATCTATATGTTAAAGAAACTGGACCTTATTTAATTCTACTTTATTTTAGTTGTATTCACTATAAAAATATTTTTATAGAATTAGCCATTTATGAGGCAACGACATAGTAGAGATATAACATTAAAACTAATCTTATGTTGGTATTCAGATCTCAATTTGCTGTTGCATTCAGCTCATGTTGTTCATAATGAAATGCAGTATTGGAGAGTTTTTAGAGAAAATGATAAGAAACATAATTATTGGCCTTAAAAAGATTTACAAGTTCTCCTTTAGCCATTTTTCAATAGGATGAGTAGTTTTTGTTTTAATCATGAAAAATATTGTTAAACAGAGCCGAGCGCGAAGCGCGAGGTTTAAATCAAATATCGAGCGCGAAGCGCGAGTGCCCTGATGAGAATGTGCTCCTTAAGGTCGATAGAACCTTAAGTAAATTAGTTAATTTTTGCATTCAAAGCTGTAATTTAATTTAATTTAAATTTAATTTAATTAAATTTTAAAAAATATATAAAAATATAAATTACAAATATAAAAAAATAAATCAAAATATAAAAATATAAATTATATATAAAAAATATGTACTTTAATTAAATTTAAAAAAAAACATATAGGTTCAAGCGTTCTGTAAAGCGTAAGCTTCACGAAGAGCACAAGCGCGCGAAGCGCGCAACACGGAGCGCGAAGCGCGACGATCGAACTATATTCGACCCCCCGCGCGCCATAGGCGCGCTCATTTTTTTCATTATATTATACTTATTTCCTTGTTTTTTTATTACTTCCAAAAAAAAAGATTAAAATTGTAAGTAAACCGACTTGTCACGTTTCTGTCGTAATAAAGTAGTAAACTTGTGACCTTCAAGTGTTTAGCGTTGCTTTACCTAACGAAATCTTTTCTTTGTACAAATGCTTTTAAAAAATGACAATCTTTCTAGGCATATTTTATTAAGAACCCTTATCAATACATATTTTCATCTTTTCACAGGAATATTTAAAATTTGTATGTTTAAGTACATTTTTAAGCATTATTTACATTATGTTGCAACATAAATATCTATTATTGGCAGCATCATAAAAAATTATTAACGTTTTGTCTTTATATCTCAATAAAAAATATTTTCTTAAATTTGTTCAACTCTTTTTTTCTATATTTGCGTCTTTCGCGTATAGCAGTTGAAGAAGGAAGAATTTCACTATTTGGACAGCTTGACTTAGTATAAAAATGTCAGACAAAGTATATTTGTATCTGCTAATTGTTTGTAGATTCCTATGTCAGGAAATTATCGCAGGATTATCAGACACTAATATCAGTAAGTAAAATGACATCTGTAACCACATAAATTTATATGGGATAAAGGTACTGGAAATCATTATTAAGAGATTAATTTGTTATATACTTGCAGGGAAATCAGCGGATTTTCTTGGGCGCTATAAACGTGTAATTAATCACGAGCCGGGTGGATATGCTATAGCGAAGATAGCAGACATTAACTATATTGTAAATATTAGACTTGAAAGTCGTTTGAATTGTGTAGGTGCTATATTGTCGCATTACACTGTTATCACTGCTGCTCCCTGTGTTCAGTATCACCTATGGAAGTACCAAGTACAATCTGGTTCAGCATTTTCACATCATAGTACAAATCATAGTGTAGCATCGAGTTTAGTCCATTACGGCAATCCTCCGTATAAAACAGAAGATGGAATTGCATTAATTAAAGTTGACCCTCCTTTTATACTTGGATATAACACTGGAATCATACGTTTGCACGTAGAGCCTGTACTGACAGGTACACTGGCTCTTATTAGTGGTTGGGGAGTCAACCACCCAACATCGTAAGTTATCAATAACGCATAACAAGCACATGAAACATAACTGTTAAAAATTTTAATTCTCCTTCATTTCAGACCATCAATGCCGGGAAAACAAAGGCTACGATCAGTCACTTTACCAATAATGAATCACAGAGAGTGTATAGCTACTTACGCAGGTCATTTTGATATTACAAATAAATATATATGCACTTATCACGAACGAAAACTCTGTGCAAATTATGATATCGGTACTCCTCTAGTCATTGACAATTCTCTGGTTGGCATTCACAATTATAAAGGATGTCTTGATAGTATCAGAAATCCAGATGTTTTCATAGACGTGCAACTTGCGGAATACAGTGGTTGGATCAGGGAACACATTATATATTAGTGAAAAATATGTTCATTTAACCAAATGTTCTATTGGATCAAAATTTATATTGGTTTCGTTTTGTTGATTTAAAGGAAAGTTCTGCTAATCAAAATATGTAATAATGTTACATTAGTACCAAGGAAATTATTTTGTGATATTCTATACAAAATAAAGATCTATATGTTAAAGAAACTGGACCTTATTTAATTCTACTTTATTTTATTTGTATTCACTATAAAAATATTTTGATAGAATTAGCCATTTATGAGGCAAAGATAAATTAGAGATATCTCATTACAACCAATCTTAAGTTGGAATTCAGACATCAAAGTAGTACAACAAAAGCGAGATATTGCAGACAATGAAATATGGTACTGAAGAGGTTTCAATAATTATTAAAAGTTTCATGTTTATAAGAGTTTTAAAGCGTGGTGCACGATGTGGCGTCCTTGTCAATTTTTTCCAGATCAGTAATTAACTATAGAACTGTAGTGTAAACTGGTCTGGATTCCACCAGAACACCATCAAAATATCTGCAGGGGAATGCCTTCATTTCAGTATACCTGTTTCTATTTTATTTATGACGTTCAAATGAAGCATTAAAATCGTAAACCGACTTGTCACGCTTCTGTCGTAGTAAAGTAATATAGATTCTAATCTAGAGTTAAGTATGTACAAATATTCAACATAACATGTATATAAAAATAATTTAAAATCAGAAGCGATGGAATGATTCTGAATTCCGATTATATTCCGAAATTTGTATTTAAACCAGGTAGTATCATTTCTATCTAATCCGAAGGAAGTTTTCAATCCGAATTAATCCGAAGCTCATTCGAATTCTATCCGAAATTTTAATTCGAAGGAATCCCGTCAATCCAAATTAATCAGAATTATGTAATCCGAACTTTCAATCCGAATAAACCCGGTGAATCCAAATTTATACGAATTTTTCGGAATCATTCTGATTGATTCGAATAGGCTGGATTAATTCGCATCCATTAGGATTGAAAGTTCTGATTGACCGAATTCATTAGAATTGACCGGATTTATTCGGAGTGAAAGTTTGAATTAATTCTGAGTAATTCGGATTGATCGGATTCATTCGGATTTAAGCTTTTGATTGATTTTGAATGGACTTCGGCTTAATTCGGATTGAAAACTTCCCTCGAATTAGATAGGAATGAAACTGTTTGATTCGAATAAAAATTTCGGAAAGTTTTGGTTTGATTCAAAATAAATTTCAATCCAAATGGTATTGATCTTTAAATGATCTTGAAAATTGACATCAAGAACAAAATTTACAGTACCGTTAAATGTCCGCCTATGTTTCGTACAATTTTCTTCTGAACGGTTTTTTTGTAGATGCAGTATTTTAAAAGACATATCGATCCACTGAATAAAATGAGACACCCTGTATGTTAGCCATAATGTTGCACTAAACTTCTCATATCAAGCGAGAACGATGCATTCTTCCTTACTTCAAATATATTTTTAAGCAATTATGTAATTAAGAAGTGAATTAATTGAGATAGATAGATAGAAATAGTTAAAATAAAACGTTAAATAAAACGCCACATCGTGCACCACGCTTTAAAACTCTTATAAACATGAAACTTTTAATAATTATTGAAACCTCTTCAGTACCATACCTCTTCAATTCTGATAGATCTCTCTTTAATTCACTCCGGTAAGAATTATAATTCTTACCCATAGAGCCATTAAAATTTTCAAACAATTTTTTATTTTTTCAAAAAAAAAAGACATCTTAAATTTGTTGAAGTTATTTTTTCTACATTTGCTTCAAAGACACACAGAGTAAATAAATTTATACAGAGTAAATAAATTTAGATTATAAAGGGCAAACAATACTCAAAATTTTCCATTTGCTTAACGTCTTCAGTTTATAGCAGTCGAACCAGGAAGATTTTCACCATTTGGACTACTGGAATTAATATAAAAATGTTAGACAAATTATATTTATATCTGCTAATTGTTTGTGGCATCCTGTGTCAAGGAATTATCGCGAATTTATCAGCCAATAATATCAGTAAGTAAAATGATATCTACTATATAAATTTATCTGGGATAAGGCTAATAAATAACACTATTAAGAGAATAATTTATTAAACACTTGCAGGTAAATCATCGGATTTTATTGTCCGCCACAAACGTGTAATTAATCACGAGCTGGGTGGAAATGCTACAGCGAGGATAGAAGACATTAACTATATTGTAAACATTAGACAAAATTCTCGTATGCATTGTGTAGGTGCTATATTGTCGCGTTTCACTGTTATCACTGCTAGTCAATGTGTTTTGACTAACTTATGGCAGTACCAAGTACAATCTGGTGCAGCATATTCACATAATAGTATGAATCACAGTGTAACGTGGAAGTTGGCCCATGAAGGCAATCCTCCATATGGAAATTACGACGGCATTGTCTTGATTAAAGTTAACCCTCCTTTTACACTTGGAAGAAACACTGGAATCATAAGTTTGCACGTAGAACCTGTACTGACAGGTACAATGGCTCTTATTAGTGGTTGGGGAATCCACCACCCAACATCGTAAGTTAACAATAACGTACAACAAACACATGAAACAAAACTGTTAAAAATATATATTTTTCTTGATTTCAGACCATCAATGTCTGGGCAATCGAGACTACGATCAATCACTTTACCAATAATGAACCATAGAGAGTGTATAGCTAGTTACGCAGATCATATTGATATTACAAATAAATATATTTGCACTTATCACCAACTAAAACTCTGTGCCACTTACGATTTAGGTACTCCTCTAGTTATTAACAATTCCCTGGTTGGTATTCACAACTATAAAGGAAGTTTTGCGGGTATCAGAAATCCAGATGTTTTCATAGACGTGCAATTACAGGAATACAATGTTTGGATTAGGGAACACATTATATATTAGTGAGAAACATGTTCATTTAATTAATGTTCTATTGAATCAAAATTTATATTGGTTTCACCAAACGATTTGTTGATTTAAAGGAAAGTTCTGCTAATCAAAATAATGTTGTTGCACTAGTACCAAGGAAATTATTTTGTTATATTATGTATAAAATAAAGATCTATATATTATAGAAAATTTTATTTGGTTTTTTGTAAATAAATTTGTTGCTGTTAAATAAAATAAAAAATTAATATTTTTTTCATCTTCCAGACTAAATCTCCTGTAGATTGAAGAAAAATTCACTCAAATTGATTAATTTAAGCAGGAAATAGAAGCTTCCAAAGCGTCGAAGGTGAAAAATACCCATGTGTGAGTTTTACGTAACTTTCTGAAAGTGTAGGCTTTGAGGGTTAATAAAAATATTTAAATAGAATTAGCAATTTATGAAGCAACAATATAGTAGAGATATCTTATTAATGCCAATTTTATCTAGTTTCAAATATGTAAAAATAGTCCTTATATTTTATATGTATATAAAAATGATTTAAAATCAGAACCGGCAGAATGATGTAACATGCTACGGAAACTGATTTGAGATTGAGTGTTTTATTCTTAAATTAATTTCACAATTTTTATACCGCTGGTATGAAAATCAACCTGTAGCGTAAGATTTACAAACAAATAATTTATACTCAGCGTGTATAACTTGTGACCTTAAAGTCTTTGACATCGCTTTAGCTTACGAAATATTTCCTTTTTAAAAATGCTTTAGAAAAATGAGGATCTTTCTAGGCACATATTATTGGGAATCCTTATTGATATACAATGTGTTTCATTTTAATCAATGGATCGAAATATGTCTTAAAATACTCCATCAACAAAAAAATTGTTCAGACAAAAATTGTACAGAACATAAGAGGACATTTAAAGTTACTATTAATTTTGACCTTGAGGCCAACTTTCAGTCATTTGAAGATCAAGACCATTTTATTTAAATAACAATCCCTATTTTTTGACAACTTAATCGGTTTATTAATTTTCGCACTTTTATTATTTATACCTTTGTATACAAATCTTTCCTCTTATCTGAGAGATAGCAACAAAGTTTCTGTATTAAGTATTTTATATAACTTACGATATCTATTTTTAAATATAAAATCGAATGCGTACTTTCGCCTGTTTTTTTTCTTTTTTTTTTTTTATTGTTATATTTTATGATATGCATATTATTAACTTTGATTGCTATCATACATAATAAAAATTTTGATCATCGTAAATTTTATCAAGTCTTTTATCCCATGATTACTTAAGAAACGCAGAGTAAATAAAGTTGCTTAACATTTTTAGTTTATAGCAGTCGCACATGGAAGAATTTCACCATTTGGACTGCTTGAATTAATATAAAAATGGTAGACAAATTATATTTATATTTGCTAATTGTTTGTGGCTTCTTGTGTCCAGGAATTATCGCGAGTTTATCAGCCAATAATATCAGTAAGTAAAATGATATCTACTACATAAATTTATCTGGGATAAGGCTAATGTAAAACACTATTATCAGATTAATTTGTTACATACTTGTAGGGAAATCAGTGGATTCTCTCGTTCGTCATAAACGTGTAATTAATCACGAGCCAGGCGGAGATGCTTTAGCGAAAATAAAAGACATTAACTATATTGTAAATATTCGAAAAAATTCTTATGTGCATTGTGTAGGCGCTATATTGTCGCGTTTCACTGTTATCACGGCTGCACAATGTCTTTTGCTTGACATATGGCAGTACCAAATTCAATCTGGTTCAGCATATTCACATCGTAGTGCGAATCACACCCTAATATCGAAGTTAGTCCATTACGGCAATCATCCATATGGACTTTATGACGGCATTGCCTTGGTTGAAGTTGACCCTCCTTTTACACTTGGATCTAACACTGGAATTATACGTTTGCACGTAGAACCTGTACTGACAGGTACACTGGCTCTTATTAGTGGATGGGGATGCAATCATCCAACATCGTAAGTTATCAATTATGTATAACAAATACATGAAACTTAATTGTAAAAATATATATTCTTGTTGATTTCAGACCATCAATGTCGGGACAACAGAAGCTACGATCAATCACTGTACCAATAATGAAGCACAGAGAGTGTATAGCTAGCTACGCAGGTCACTTTATTGTCACAAATAGACATATTTGCACTTATGACCAACGAAAACTCTGTGCCATTTATGATTTAGGTACTCCTCTGGTTATTGACAATTCCCTGGTTGGTATTCACAACTATAAAGGAAGTTTTACGGGTATCAGAAATCCAGATGTTTTCATAGACGTGCAATTACAGGAATACAGTGTTTGGATTAGGGAACACATTACATATTAGTGAGAAACATGTTCATTTAACTAAATGTTCTATTGGATCAAAATTTATATTGGTTTCACGAAACGATTTGTTGATTTAAAGGAAAGTTCTGCTAATCAAAATAAAGTTGTTGCACTAGTACCAAGGAAATTATTTTGTTGTATTATGTATAAAATAAAGATCTATATATTATAGAAAATAGATTTTATTCTATTTTAAATTATTTTATTTGCATTCTTAACCCTCAAAGTCCACACTGGGCAGCGATTTGATTGAATTTTCGAAAAAAAACGAAAGTTGTCATTTGGTTTTTTGTAAATAAATTTTTTGCTGTTAAATAAAATAAAAAATTAATATTTTTTTTGTCTTCCAGACTAAATTTCCTGTAGATTGAAGAAAAATTCGCTCAAATTGATTAATTTAAGCAGGAAATATAGAAGCTTCCAAAGCGTCCAAAATTTGTCTTTATATTGTCATTTTTTATTATTTGTTATACGGAAATAAATAAAATAATAAATAATAATTTTTATTTTAATAAAATGAAACCAAACTCTCGTATGAATTTATCGATATCTTGAATACTTGAAAAAATAAAAATTCTAAATACATAGCGCAAAAATTTTTCTATATATTTTTTTAATACGTTGCGTCATTCTACTTCGAAAATAATGCTATAAAAAAAATCAACACCTTTTAGCCATTTAAATTTAAACGGGTTAAAATTTCGGTGGTGTCTCCCCTTAATCAATGGATCGAAATATGTCTTAAAATACTCCATCAACAAAAAAATTGTTCAGACAAAAATTGTACAGAACTTATAGGAGGACATTAAAAGTTACTATTAATTTTGACCTTGAGGCCAAGTTTCAAAGTCATTTGAAGTTTAAGACCATTTTATTTAAATAGCAATCCCTATTTTTTGATAACTTTATCAGTTTATCAATTTTCGCACTTTTATTATTTATAACTTCGTATAAAAATTTTTTCTCTTATCTGAGAGATAACAACAAAGTTTCGGTATTAACACTAGATTTACCAAGACGCACCAGTCATTTTGACTGGTACTGGTATAAATTTCAATAACAAAAAACATATTTGTTACTAATATATATAAAGTAACATTAAGTTCATAAAATGTATTCTCTACTTACAGCTACAAAAGTATAACATCATTCCGGAAAGCAAATGTTATATATGTAGTAGGAATTTTGAATTGAAATTGCACGACCAGTAAAAATGACTGGTCTGGTAAATCTAGTGTTAAGTATTTCATATAATTTATGATATCTATTTTTAAATAAAAAATCGAACGCGTAGATCCGCCTGTTTTTTTTTATTGTTATATTTTATGATATGTATATTATTAACTTTGATTGCTATCATATATAATAAAAATTTTGATTATCTCAAATTTTATCAGGTCCTTTCTTCCACGTTTACTTAAGAAACGCAGAGCAAATAAAGTTGCTTAACATCTTTAGTTTATAGCAGTCGAACGTGGAAGAACTCCACCATTTGGACTGCTTGAATTAATATAAAAATGTTAGACAAATTATATTTATGTCTGCTAATTGTTTGTGGCTTCTTGTGTCCAGGAATTATCGCAAGTTTATCAGCCAATAATATCAGTAAGTAAAATGATATCTACTACATAAATTTATCTGGGATAAGGCTAATGTAAAACACTATTAACAGATTAATTTGTTACATACTTGTAGGGAAATCAGTGGATTTTCTCGTTCGCCATAAACGTGTAATTAATCACGAGCCGGGCGGACATGCTTTAGCGAAAATAACAGACATTAACTATATTGTAAACATTAGACATGAAGGTCGTTTGAATTGTGTAGGTGCTATATTGTCGCGTTTCACTGTTATCACGGCTGCACAATGTCTTTTGCTTGACATTTGGCAGTACCAAATTCAATCTGGTTCAGCATATTCACATCGTAGTACGAATCACATCCTAACATCGAAGTTAGTCCATTTCGGCAATCATTCATATGGATTTTATGACGGTATTGCCTTGGTTAAAATTGACCCTCCTTTTATACTTGGATCTAACACTGGAATTATACGATTGCACGTAGAACCTGTAGTGGCAGGTACACTGGCTCTTGTTAGTGGCTGGGGAGTCAACCACCCAACATCGTAAGTTATCAATAACGTATAACAAACACATGAAACAAAACTGTTAAAAATATATATTCTTCTTGATTTCAGACCATCAATGTCTGGGCAACAGAGATTACGATCAATCACTTTACCAATAATGAGGCATAGAGATTGTATAGCTCGTTACGCAGGTCACTTTGAGATTAAAGATATATATATTTGCACTTATGACGAACTAAAACTCTGCGGCAGTCATGATTTAGGTACTCCTCTAGTTATTAACAATTCCCTGGTTGGTATTCACAATTATAAAGGGACTTTTGTGGGTATCAGAAATCCAGATGTTTTCTTGGACGTGCAACGTGCGGAATACAGCGTTTGGATCAGGGAAAACATTCAATACTGGTAAGAATTTAATGTGTTTGTGCAACCATTGTGGGTTTAAAAGAACGATTTGGTAAACAAATGATGTTTTTGCAATACTATTAAGAAAGTTATTATGCGGTGTTTCACATAAAATAAGGACCTATAGGTTAAAAAAATTCATTGCTTTTTACTTAATTTTTTCTGTTGGTTTATTTTACTTGTATTTTTAATTAAAATATTTTAATGTAATTAGGCATTTGACGAGCAATGATATAGCAGGAATATGTCATTAATAATCTTATTCATTGCATTGTTATTCCGGCCTTAAAAGAATGTAATTAAACCGGGATATTGTTGATCATGAAATGGTGTATTGAAGGAGTTTATGTCAAAAACATATAACGGGTAAACATAGAAAATTCCCATCATTTCCTACCCAATTATTTACACAAATATAATATATCGTTATATTTATATATTAGAAGAATAACTAATACATTGTTGTTAAAAAATGAGTTATATTTTTGAAATTGAAATAGCTTGTCACGAAAATTATCATTAATAGTGATTATCGGTAAAAAGACAGTTTTTTCTAAAAGTTGAATAGATAGATATCCACTTTACTTACACTTGATATAAACTCGACTTTTGCAATAGTCACCGCACCGCAATAGTCACAATTTCGCAATAATCACCAGCTGTTCTCTCAATTACCACTTGATACCACTGCACATGTCCTGCGATCGGCATCTGATTGGTTGCGAACGCAAACCACACAATACGCAATACGCATGCGCAATCGATGTGACATTTGGGGTAGGGAAAATTGGTGACTATTGCGGGGGAAACTGTTTCGGATTTGGTGACTATCTCTACTTTATTAACTGCTGTCAAGGTATATGTCTACTTTATTAAGTGTTGCTAAGGTAGATTTCTAGTTTACTATCTGTTGGCAAAATTGATATCTAATTTAATGACTATTGATAAAGTAGATATTTATTCATTATTACGTTAAATAAATGTCTGTATTTTCTTTCTATGGGATATACTTAATTTGCTTTACATGAAACAATTATTTGGTTTTAAATAGGACTAGAATATCGGGAATTTTATTTACCTCGCTAGTGCATTAAACTTTATATAAAACTGAAAAATTGGACAATTCCTTTATCACCTAATGAATGATATTCAGAGGTTAAACTGCGTAAAAGAGCACATTTTTTTAGCCACCCTAATGGATATAAATTATCTCTCTCAGTCATTTTTTATCAGGAAGGCGTGTGACTGTGACTTAAGAAACGTGATTTCGTGCCACTCAGTAAAGTGGCACGAGGAGAAGACACAGAGCCATGTAAGGTGTAACAACGCAGGGTAGCAAAGTCCCTAGAGAAACTTTGGATCCGATTACCGGTAGTCACGCTTTCGCGTTTTCACAGGCCTTGATCGCTCCTTCGGTTGCTTTTGCGTGATCGCGTCACGCACGTACTATAGGATATAAACGGGCAGTTTGAGGAGAGAAGACGCAGTAAGAAATTATTGGTGAAGAAAGAAGAAATAAGAAGGCGAAGGGGATTAGTATAGTGGAATGGGAATAAGGCAAATTGCGTGTCTCACAACTTAGGAAGGGTCCACCTCGTACCTTATACCCTGATTAGCAATCTGAAATATTACCTTTGCCAACAAATTAACTCTCATTTCAAAGATTATAAGATAAGCCTTTCTAAATCTTTAATAACCTAATAGTTTCCCTAACTAGGTTTTATTGATACTTACTATTTAATCAAGACATATTTTCTGAGATAAAAATATTTCCTGCTTTTAGTTTTTCAGGGTACCTTTATCCTGTGTTCAACTTTTACCCAAATGTGAATCTTGCTATTAATACAAGTTGCTCTATAGATACCGACTTTATCGATAGCAGATACAGTAGGCCCCTGCTTCACCGACTGTTAGTAAAACAACAGCCGGGTTTATTAACTATCGATAAAATAGGTGTCTAGGTTTTAACCAACCGTTAAGGTGGTTTGTGTTTTTTCTAAAAAGATCAGTCAGAAATTATCAAAAAATTAAAAAATTAATGTTCTATCTCGTGGAAAAAAGTTTATCTCTATAGAAAAATAATTGCCAGGCATATTTTCCCACCTAATGGCAATAAGTTGCTTTAAAAAACTCCCTTTGTAAAAATTCTTAAAATCCCAGTATTGAAATTCTCTCTCAACTTGACTACAATTTTTTATTTTCTAAAAAAGTCGTCCGTTTAGAAAAATGTTACGCTTGTCATATGTGCTACCTTTCGTGTCGCTGGTAAACACTCGCGTGCTGGGTGAAGTGAAAAAAACTATTTTTTTTTTTAAATTGAAGGTTAAAGTCAGGGTATTGCAGAAATTGAAAGAAAGGAGACTTCTGTGAATGCAGTATTAGAGTCGAGAGTTTACGGTTGGTAATCGATAGCCAGTTTGTCGGTTTAATTGAGTGGTTAAGATAGAGGGCGAACCACGGTTAGAAATTTAGAGGTGGAGGTAGTTGGTGAACATTCCCGGAATTGTAAACTGGAATCCAATTAATATTCACGTGCGGCGAGTCTTTCGGTTGCGCTATTCTCTATACATTTTGAACACAAATGTGTATGCAAATACGTGAAAATACAGAAACAATTAGAAATTTGAACGTACACTTAATTTCAACGAAAGGATAATGAAAAGTTTAATTCCAATTGATTGATTTCGAAAGTGCTTCTAATATTTTGCAAATGATCTAATCATTTTACTAATTGAGAATTAATTCATAAAAATAATAATGCTAAAAACCCAATTTATAATTCAAGCTCGACTTTTCAAATTGGCGAACGTGTCACGTTCAATACTGAATGAAACGAGGTCATTTTTTTTAATAAAATTTTTCTTACTACATCGACGAGATGATTTAATTACAAAATTTAATTCAGACGAATGGAGTTTAATTATTTTTTCAGGGAAAACAATAATTTTCGAACTCGCATTTTTGCTCGCATTAGCTAATGGGTTGAACACCCTATTTTACTCTTGGAGGTGAAAAGCCATTAGTGTAAAATAAGGGAAAGATGAATTACGTCCTAGGAATCGATGTAGGAAGTAACGAAAAAACTACTTTACCTAATGGAAAAGGATTTTGTCTCTAGCGTGTCCCAATTTCAATCTTTTAGAACTACATTGAACATTTTTGAGACAAGGATTTATAATTTACATAGAAATAATGGGAAAAAAGGTCAATAAATCTGAATTTCATTTTCCAAATGGAGTGTAAATATTTTGGTAATGCTCGGAGTAATGTAGGTATCGAAAGTCACAGAATTCTCGAAGTCGAAGTGACTCGAGTATTTCGGATCGAGTTACGAAATGTTGGGTTAAACTGATCGTTCTTTGAATTCCTCTTTCGACGGAATTTTAGGATCGACGAGAATTTCAGGAGGTGCTGCTGTTTTCCCTAAGAATCGAGAATTATGGAGTGCCGAACACCACATTCAAGAAACGAGATTGGGATTAACACGAAATTGGCGTTCCATTGTCGAGAGAGGTAAAATATCTTCGTAAAATATCACTTACCCATTTTCTGCAAATAACGATTAAGCGCCAATTCCTGTAACAAAATAATAAAATAATTTATAAGAGAGTTTTCAAATAAGTGTCCTTAGTGTATGAAATGCCCTGAGCAATGAAATACGAAATTAATGTAATTCAATGTGATTCAATAGAATTCAATATAACTTGGAATAATATAACAGAATATAATAGAATTCAACTGGATTGAATAAAATTCACAAGGAGTCAAAAGAATTGAATATATGATTCAGTAGAATTCAAAAGGATTCAGTAAAATCAATACGATTCAATAGAATTCAACAGAATTTATTATAATCCAACAAAATTCTGTTGAATTCAATAGAATCGAAAAAAGTTCAATATAATTCAACAGAATTCGATAAAAACTCAACGGAACTGAAGAAAATTTAGAAAAATTCAATAGGATGTATCAGGATTCAATTTAATTCAACAAGATTCAATAGAATTCAACGTGACTCAGCAGAATTCAATAGGATTCAATATAAGTCTACAAACTTCAATACAATTCAATTGAATTGAACAAAATGCAATATAATTCAACAGAATTCAATAGGATTAAAAGAGGAATTAATAGAATTTAACAGAATTCAATATAGAATTCAATAAAATTTAACCGCAATTATCAAGATTTAATATAATTAAAAAAAATGCAATATAATTCAATAGAATTCATCAGGACTGAATAGAATTCAATTTAAGTCAATAGAATTCAAAAAAATTCAATACCATTAAACGAAATTCAATGTAATTTACTGCATAATTAAAAGAAATCAGCGAAATGCAGTAGAATAAGAAAGAAATTCCACCAGAAAAGTTAACACTTTTCTTGGATATATAAAAAGATGCTTCATCGATAATAATTAGGACAAAAATTATAATAATAGAAGGATAGAAGATATAATATAGTGGAGTATTAGAAAGGGTGCTGCATGCAGATAGAAGAGGAAGGATGAGAATGAAAGTTAAATACACAATGGGAGAGCCATCAATAAACCCATTAGCGGTTACTAAACACCGAAAAGATCGATAATTGACATTTGTCAAATAACATTTGTAGGAGGAGTGTTAAATCTTCACTCATGCACGACTGGATATTCGTTATTGTTATGCTCGTTTCGACTACGCAAACACCAGGCCTAACTTTTCAATTTCAGGCTCGTTATACTTTTATTATTGTATTTTTTTTTTACATTTTTTTTTATCGAATGCCCGTATGTTTTCATTTAATCGTGACGCGCACCACAGATCACGCCAGGTTCGATTAATTGATCCTGCCAATGGACTTTTTGTGGCTATACTATACTATACTATACTGTGGAATATTATTGGTGGTTCTGACAATAGATTCCTGTTACCGATATTTATCGACATTCAGAGCATTTCAAGGTTCACGTCTGTGCTAAATTTACAAGTTTTTAACTTTTAACTGAAAAATGCATTATTTTTTAGGGGTAAATGATGTAGTCACTGCATATTTGAATATTCAACTATTTCTATAAATGACATGAAATTTAATTTAAATCGAACAGATATTTGGCAATTTTTATATATTCTTAGTCGTAAAACATCGAAATTTTCAGATTCATGTATTCATGAAATATATAAAACAAAAGACACGTTACGAATCGGCGACTGGAGCTCGAAACAGAGGCAAAAAAAATGTAAAACAAAAACTAAAACGTGCAGTTCATTCTGACAACGGTTGCTTCGATTCTGTAGGAAAAAAAATCTCGGATGCAAGCTTCACGACTTTTTATATGGGTTTCCTCGATTCCATACGAGATATGAATGGCAAGAATTGTGAACAGTAGCATGTCGATGATCCAGTAATAAAGAAGGGTTGACAGAGAAAAATTACAATAAAAGCATTGTTATGCATATAAAAACGTCACTCAAAATAGAAAAAAAGTGTTTTTTAAATAACGTTTATGTGTTATACACAATACACATACTACCTAATTCATTTCATTCAATGAATTCATTTTCGCGATAAAATATAAAAGTTTGTTCTTTATAGAAAATGTGCATTATTCACATTATATATTATAACAGAAAAAATAAAAAAAAAATATCGGATTTATTTCTGAAAAAATTTTTAATTCAGAATTTTAAAATCTGAATCTTGCATTCTGAATCTCGGCAGTTCGAAAAGAGGAAAAAAATCCGCAAAGTAAAATAAAAGTAAAACGAGGCGACAAAAGAGCTTAAGCTATGGCGAAATGTTCTGCGTATTTCGAATTTCATACTACGGTAGAAAATTTATTACCCAGAAGCCAATGGAGCGAGTTCGGGATAAAAATTCGCTGCTTTCCCTTGCCTCGCCACTTTTCTGCCTCTACTCTTGTTGGAGATTGTACGAGGTCCAGAGAGTGTGATCGATGAGCTGTAACCACATAATTAGGCGCCATCGATTCATCACGTCACTTCCTACCTCCTGCAATATCGCCGGAAGTTTCGCTGTTATATTTTTCTCCCTCCATCAACTCCAAGAGATAAATATTGCATAACTCACCCTCAATCCTACTTTGTCTCTTTTTAACTACAACGTTGATGGAGTACTTGCACCGAATAATTTCCCGTCAGAATTTCTGATTCTGGCTCGATTGATAAGGAGTCAAATTGCTTGTCAAATTGATTAAATTAGCTTCGACCGGAAATCAAGACCAGAAAAATACCAGAATTCAAGACTGAACGTGAAAAATTCTGTTAATTTTAGTGAGTTATATATTTTTCGATGGAATTAAAGATTCAGTAGAATTTAATAGGATTCAATAGAATTCAATAAAATTTAGTAAAAGTCAATAGAATTATATGTAATTTAACAGAATTTAATGTAATTCGACAGAATTCAATTAAATTCAATAAAATCCAATAGAATTGATCAAAATTCAATGTAATTCATCAGAATGCAGAAAGATTCAGTAGACAACAAGATTTAGTAGAATTCAATAGAATTTAATGTAACTCAGAGGATGCAAAAGAATCCAATAGAATTTAACAGAATTCAATGGAATTCAAGAAAATTCAATAGAAAAATTTTTTTCAATAGAAAGAAATAATATAACATTACAGAATCAAGAAGAATTCAATGGAATTCAACAAACGTTTACAGAATTCAACAGAATTCAATTAAAGTCAATAGTATTCAATACAATTCAATATCATCCTGGCTCGATTGATGAGGAGTCGAAATTTATTATCAAAATCAAATGCCAGAATTTATTTCAAGAGTGAATATGAAAAGTTCAGTTAAGAGTAATGAAACTTATAGTTTACGAAGAAATCAAAGATCGAATAGAGGCTATATTTATTAAATACAAATAGTTTTCTCGATTAAGGAAATATTTGAGTTACTGACGTTTATCCACTCGAGAATAAACTTGCAAGTCTCAATAGTCTCTTGCAATGGAATTTAATGTGTCACGAGTGTTTGACCAAAAGTGAGATTAAGATCTCGGAACATATTTGAACAAGTATTGCCCTTTCATTGTCGATTGAGATGTCCCCTTCAGTTGGAAAGGATCAATTGCTTCCACGCGACCAGCTCTGAATCCTCACAATTATTGTCCTAATCTAACGTTTCCTTTCGACACTGGCAGATGTAACTGTTCCCTTTCATTTAAAAAGCTACTAGTGAAAATCGTCATTTGTCCTTTCTATGATCCCTTTTTTGGCTAGAACACAATGACAAACTTTAAACAGGTAAAAAGATCTATAGAGAACACAGAATATTTCTTTCTGTCTTCCGAAAAAAAATTCGAGAGGGCATAAATAAAAATTTAGGGTTTGATATTAAACGAACGGTAATTCTGTGTAAGTAATTCTATTTGGTAAAGCAATAAAAATTGGTATAAAAATATAATTTTGTGAATAAAATATTGAATTACTGCAATATATTATTATTATTATTATGACTGTATTTATATTATTTGATTTATATTATTTAACTATATTACTAATATTGAATATTGAATTCAACATAATTCAACAGCATCCAATAGAATATAACATAATTCAATAGAATTTTATTTTTAAAATTTATCAAAAGTCAATGTAACTGTAAAGAACGAAAAAAAAATAGTTTACATAAGAGCATTAAACAGAATTCAGTAGAATTCAACAGAATTATTAAAATTTAATGTAGATAAATAATGGGATTGAAAATAATTTAATAAAAATCAATTAAATCAAACAATTATCAACAAAATCCCTTGATATTCAAAGAATATGAAGGGATTTATAGGGATTTAAAAATCTTCTCAAGAATTTATATGATTTTAAAAGATTTCAAGATATTTTTCGGAATTTCCAAGTATTTACAATATTCCAAGAGATATCCATCGTTATTCTTGGGAAATGAAGGTATTTAATGTTTTTAAAAGAATTTTGTATGATTTTCAAAATAAAAAAAAAAAACTAGACTTTTTGGATAAACTTCCGAAAAGGTCAATTCTCCGATTTCCTTGAAACTGTGTATACCTACGTATTTTGATGCGCTGATTTCGAATATGATAGTGAGAATTGGCGAAAATTTGATTTTAATGGTGAAACCATGAAAAAACCATAAAAATCATGTCTTTCTACAATTACCACAAATAATACGCAAAACTTTGAAAAATGTTTCAAACAAAAGTTGTAGAACGTATCAAAATACACATTTTTTGTTTCAAGCATTTTTTTATTAGTGATAGTTTCCGAGAAAATTAGAAATATATAGATTTTTATTAAAAAAAAAAGAAAAGAAAAAACCATTAACCTCATTCTAAAAGAAAATCATTACAAAGGAAAATAGTAAAGGGAAATAATAAAGGGAAATGGTAAAGGGAAATGGAATTAAAAGGGGACTCATGGTAAATAAGTTTTTAAATAAGTATTAGTATTTCAATAAAAGAATCAAGAGAAGATAAAGAGAGATAAAAGATATCATATCCACAGTGGCAGGACGAAACCTAAAATCTGAATCTCTCTCTCTTTCATTAGTAGTCTATACCGCCAACATCAAAAGAACCCCTCTTTCCCCACCCTTTGATCCCCTTTGCCATAAACGTTCAGGGAGTCACGTAAAGAACTACAAATACAGCATGAGTTACAAATGTCGAGGACAGGTTGTCAACAGGGGGTAGAATTCCCCTCGAATTTTAGGGGGAAATATGTTCTGAGATTTACACCCCATATGAACAGGTATCCCCATTGAAAATGACCCATCTGAAGATTTTGGAGGGTGTCAGAACGCGAGCGAACATCAGAGAAAAATGGGAATCGGGGGATTGCGGTGGTCCTCACTTGGGGCAACTCGGTGGGGGATTTTATTTGTCGGCCCGTTGAAATGAAGCCTCGATCCGGATGACTTTTGGGACTTCAGAAGGCCCCGCGGCGGTAACGCGGCATCTTTTTTGGACTCTCGATGACGCTCCCTGTGGCGCTGGGCCTTTGTCATCGACACCTTACACCCATTGTGTATTATATTGTGAGGTTTATTGTCATATAGTAGTGACATACAGGATCCAACAAGAGAAGAGATGGGTGAATAAATGAAAGGAGAAAAACGACGAAAGGAAGGGGGAGCGTGAGATGTTTTAAATTGTGTCGACCGAAGAATTTCTCGTCGCAAGCGTAGGAGCAAATATACATATTGAATGAGATAGTTCCATGGATTAACTTTGGAGAAGAGAGGCTCTTTGGCGGTGGAGTTTAACTTCCTGAGTTTTCATTAATGAAAAGAAGAAAGATGTTGTGATTATTCAAGATGAGGGATGTCGATCTCGAGTGAATGGGACCGATTTTCCCACGAGTTGGACATTTTTAGAGCGAGTTTTAAATAGATAATTAATCTTTTTTATAGTGGTCAAATTTTCATGTTAAATATACGTAATATAATACAAGCTGAAAATGATTTTTTATAGCATTTAAAACTGAACAATTTAAGGATGCTGGGTTCAAGTTCTAATCTTTTTTGGGACAAAAGTGAAGATCTGAAAACTGCTCAATTTTAGAGACTTGAAAATTTATTCTTTTTTTTTATTATTTTTATTTTTTTTTTAGCAAACGTTTTAAAGTTTTTGAAGGCTTGGAAATAATAACTGTCCAATTTCGAAGGAACTATAATTTTATTATTATTTACTGGACTCTAAAGATGAGCTTAGATCAACTGATTATTATTTTTTTAATTTCTTCAGACTTGTTCTACGTATTTCAATCATTTTTTTCTTTTCTAACATTAAGTATGCTGAAGTCCAGTTGATTGCGCCATCTTTGCAAGAGTTTTGAAGTTTTGCTTTTGAAAAGCAGTAATTGGTACTTTTGAAGTAAAAACGAGCGTTTAAATTAAAGATGCTGAACTCTAAAAGCGTACTTGTGAAGTTTTAGCAAATAAAATATATTTTTTAGACAGAATTCTTCTTTTTTGGATATAATAAATATTTTTAATCATAAGTTTGGATCTTGTTTCGAGACGAATTAAAAATATTGTAAGAGAACCCTAGTTGCTTACGCCATCTGAAAAACATATTTTAAGTTCTGTATTTATTTAAAGATATAATTGATAATATAATAATTAATATTATTATTATTATCCTTAAAATCTCTCAGAATTCCAAAAAGTTAATTGAAACGTCTATAAATTCAACGAGATTTTAAAATTCCTAGAAATACTACGAAATCTCCTAAAATCTTTCATAACACCCTGAAATCTTCCAAAAAAACCCATGAAATACTTAAAAATATTTTAAAATTATTTGAAAGTCCTAAAACTCTTTTAAATTCTTTTGAAATTCATTAACAATTCCTTTAAATTATTTAAAATAAGTTGAAACTTCTCTTTTATGATAAAATTCAACACTTGAGACCCTTTTGAAACCGATATGAAAATCGAGATGAAAATTTTCATCAATTAAAGCCCAATGAACTAAATCAAATTGAATTAACCAGATTTAATTAATTTACACCTAGTGCATGAAACAATCGTGTCAAATATAATCAGTTTTATTTGTTTATTTGTGGAATGTTTTCACGAGACTAGGTGTTTGCCATTCAGCTGTTTCAGCATCGATTGGACCTGTTTCCATTCTCCCACTGAAAGGACACCCTATAAACTGCGGATGAAAGTCAAAGCTACAATGACTAAATGCATCGGCCCTGGTCGACACGGAATAACCGGGTGGCTTTGTCGGCGAGAAGTGAAAAGATTAAACGTTGCCGAAGGAAGAATCGTAATATAGAATGGTCATTGAGATTCGCCCTTGCAACGGGCATTCCCACAAGTTGCACGAAAATAAATGTCCTTGAGTTATAATCCCAAAAATATTCCACTTTTATCGAAAATTAATCAAAATTCGGTCCAAAACAAGAATTCCTTCTGAATTTTCCCATTTATTACGTAATACCCAAGGTGTGCCCGACCCAACTTTAAATTCAAGGTCTTTTAGTACAATCAATTCTTTTTGGATTCGATTTAGGGACTCAAAAATAGTGCGTAAAAAAAATGTTGAGTCAAATCCCCTGAAACACATTAAAGAAGAAATAAAGGATTTAAAAATTACGAGATATTCCAAGGAATTTAAAAATGTTTCAAGAGATTTTAATCTATGTACCTACTTGTGCGAAACTTTAAAGATTTCAAAGGATTTTATGGGATTTTAGAGGGGATTTAGATTCATTTCTTCTACATCATAAGCTAATTTTTCTCTTACACCATTTTAATTATATTTGAAACTTATAATAAAAATGTTCATACTTCGAGTATAAAATTTTGCAACATGGTGCTTGAAAATCGAAGTAGCTTGAAGAGCAAACGGTTCGTTTCTCTAGCAATGAGATCGCACACGGTTCAGAGATTCCTTCTCTCATCCCTTTCATCTCACTCGGTAACTGCACGTGACTGAAAGAAGCGGAAATCGAGTGAAAAACTAGATTTGGATATTTTCCGACGCACTCGTCAAAAGCAGAGACTCACTCGTGCAGATAGTATTCAATTCTAAAGAATATCGTTGATAATCTTCATATATATATACAAATATATATATAAGTATATATAAATACACATGTATATTAATATATATAAATAAACATGTATATTAATATATATAAATACACATAATACATTCTTTATATTCTTTATATCTTTAGGTATTGCATCTTGAAGCTCTCGTACTCGAGAAATGATAAAAATGCTGAAAAGCCCATTGCAAGGAAAGCGAATAAAAAGAAAGGAACGTATAAAAGGATAGCATAAAAGAAAAGAATAAAAATATAGGAAAAATGAAATATCCGTGGAAACAGGAGGGAGCTAGGGTTATAACGAAAAATACTGCGTTATCAGAGAAGTCACAAAAGGACTATTAACTCTTCTCTTTTTCAGACTTCGCATGTTATATTCCAAACTCCCTTTTCCCGGAAGACCTTCTTTTTATCATCTACTTAGCTAAAAGCATCGTGAAAAATACTAAGCAATTAACCAATAAATATCAGCTGGCTGGTCGTTTTAAGGAAGAACCTAGACTGAGTTTATGTTGCGTATATGTCTTTGAATTTTTATCTGAAAAGTATTTTAAAACTTTATCCTAACCAGGGTTGCAATAATTATTATATTTAGTATAATTACAATTTTTTCTTTGTAATTATTAATTTTTGCAACACTGGGTTATCCAAAAGTCGATGAAAGTCAAGAAAAACTTCGATAATTAATATTTACCGTGTAGGAAAAACGTGTGGAAAATGCTGCCATCTATGGGGATTCATTTTCGTTACAGAGCATTTTGATCCAATTTCCAGATCATAATGAACTTTTGGTGATCAAAATGATATCCAGTCATCGTCTCTAAATGACGAAATTTCTTTTGGTAATTTTCCCCGCCAAGAATTTACGAAAATTCCGGAAAGTTTGCGTAAATTAGCTTCACAAAATTTTTAGGGAATATACCCAAAGAAATTTTTTATAGTGAATTTTGTTTTTATTTTTAGATGAACCTCTATTCTTGGAAGTAAGGGGAATGTCGTTTACAAAAAAATGTGTTCCAACAACTAATTAATTATGTACTCTGTGTATATGTTAAACCTTGCATCCAGCCCCAAAACCACCTGACTATGAGCACCAGACTATCTACTAATAATATCTACGACATGTTCGAAGGGGGTAATTGAAACGTCGATAAACATAAATAACGGTGATATCCAATGAATTCAGACTGCGGAGCGTTGCGCTCGTTACGTGTCAGGTAGAAAAGAGCCGATATCGATTATTGGAACTGTTGAAGTACAGTAATCGTGGCTTCTAGAGAGGCGAGTAACTGTTATTGTACGAGACACTTTGGTTGACTAACCACTAACGATAATGAGTTACCTCTAAGAAGTTCCTTTAAAAAAAAATGTATATTGTGTTTTCAGATGTGCAGAAGCTACGTTAATTCAAAATGAATCAAAACCTTTGTAGAAAACAATTCTGCTCTGATTCTCTACTCATTATCCATCTCTAAATACATGTGGTATTAAATTTATTACATCGGAATTTAGGAATAATCCATAGAAGAGTCAGAACATTAACATCAAACTCGAGGAAATAATTAAACGCGAATTTCAAACGATATTAATTCACTAATTAATCAAATTAAGTTAACTGTATACGAATCCATTCATTACTTTTTAATAAGGAGAATCTATGTCTGGAATTACCTCATCCGGATATTGGAATGTTGGTCTGAAATGTTTCCTGCACCAGATCATGAAAAACGAAAACTGTCGGTATCAACTTGAAAAGCAATACAATCTGAGTGATGTACAGTATTCTTAATTAAATTATTATTAAATGGAGTTCCTGGACCAGTATTTAATTAACAGTTTCATTAAATACTAAAGCAGTTAACGTCTAAATCGTAAGAGAGATAAATAGTTGATATTTTTATTTTTTATCAAAGAGCATCTTTGTGATTTTTTCCAAAGGGAATTTCTAAAGTGACTGGTCTAATAAGGGACGATGGCTCTACTGCTTTTTTGAACTAGCTAATTTTCTCTCTCGGTTGTTGCCTGACTGAACAAGGAGGGATTTTCGATGTTTTGGATGAACTAGTTTGGGCCCTATGCCATAATTAGGTGCTCATCCAGGTGCCTTGGTCTGGTCCCTCTATTGTCGAAAAGATCCGGAGATCTATAGACTGGGATACCTTCTTCTTCGGCAGCTCCCCCGCAGATCCCATCCATTGTCTGTTTTGCATTCAACGATTTTATCACGCTAGGCTAACTCTTCTAACGACCTGACGCTTCATGCCATTAGTGATTTGCAGAAATGTCCACGTCGAGACAACTCAGAAACGACCCCTGTCGTATTTGTTACCTTTCAATTTTCTATTACAGAAATTTAGATATCTTCCTATCATATCGAAAACATTGTTGTCAAATATCAGGAAAGTATACAAAACATTGTTGTCGAAAACCTGATTGATTTGAAAATTGAGTGAATTTTGTGAATACATATACCGAATTTCATAATATTGCAAGGAATTTTATGAAATTTATTGTGATTAATTATCAGAAATTTTAAGGAATTTTTCCAGTTATTGAGGTTTAATAGAATCTTAAGGAATTTAAAGGGTTTTGAGGAGATTTAATTATATTTTCAGAAATTTTCAAGTATTTAACGAAATTTGAAAACATTTTGTGAGATTTTATGGGATTTTAAGGAATTTTAAGGGATCTGACGATATTTTACGAAATTTCATTGAAATACTAGTAAGTTTAAAAAGTAGTAAACCTCTCTCTCTCATCTTCTACAAAACAGTTTGAGTCTAATTTTGTGGTTTCTGCTCAATAGGATTTAGCACTGGTTATTTCAAAAGTTCTCCAACAAACCACAGAAAGTATTAACTTCAAATTATCTTCTTACAAAGGGCAAAACGGATTAGAGCTACAACTGCGGAAAGTGAGTCTAACTCCACCTGTCAGCTTAGCCACCTTTCAGGATAAATTTGCTCTTTTCAATTGAACCAACTATCGAAACTATTCACATCAGCAAACAAAACTTCAAGAGCGAGTTCCTTAAAAACCACACGGATAAACTTTTTTTTTGTAAAATCTAGTATTATAATAGGTTTAAATTATTTCTTACAAATTGTCAGTATTAAAAAAATTGATTGAAAACTTTAAATAAAATAATAAATTATTAAGAAATAAAAAACATTAAATACAAGAAGTTACTTAGAAAGTGGTAATTTCTCTAAACTATTTTGCAACTTATATTATTTAAACAACCAATCCTTGTAATTACAGTTTTACTTTTTATTTATATTATATAGAAATCTCCTATTTCTAATTTCAATTTACCATTAAAGATATTATAACCTTTGCAATTCTCAATGGTAATTTGTGAAGTTGTGCTATAGTTACAATTGGTGCAGAAAAAGTATGACCGGCTATTGACATGTCAAATAAAACTATTTTTGTTACTACATCTTCGCATCCTATTGACTTAATAAAAATACACTCGACTCCCTCAAATTTCACGAAATCCAAAACAGAGGCTCCCTCAAATTTCACCAAATTCCTTTCCTCTATAGTCACATCAATTGCGCATGCGTAGTGCGTTTAAATAATATTTTTTTAGCATTTTAAACTGTGCGCCAATAGCAACCAATTAGATGCTTGGTGAGAAAGATGCTGGTGAAATTTGAGGGAGGAATGCAGTGAAATTTGTGGAGTTGTGAAATTTGAGGTGGTGAAATTTGAGGGGTTCGAGTGTACATATTATAATACTAGATTTGTCAGTGAAAAGTTTCAACTTCTTTAAAAAAATCATCTGTAAATTCGACATTTATTTCCGCGTTTTCTTTTGGTTTTATAAACTCTCTTTTTGTATATCATGAAGTAAAAGAATTCATATTTCCGATATAAAAAGGTGGCGCATCGAGCTCACGAAATAATCTTGCTTGTGCTACCTCAATTTTAGTATATCGATCAGAGCCCTGGTTTATACTTACATAGCGCTATCGAGCGTTAAATTGCCTTCTTTCGAGGCAAATAGTCACTGGAAGATGGGAGGATCGTTCAGCAAAAGTAAAATTACGAGCCGGCCGCAAGCGCCTTTCTATGATAGCGATATCGAAAGAAGCAGTTGGGTTGGATTGGTTTGGATGTCTTTATACAGAGGCCAACAATTATGACCACTACGTGGAAGGCAACTCCGCCCAGGGGCCAAGACGCAAAGAACTAGCAGGTCTTGGGTACTGTAAATGAGAGAAAATTTGCAAGAAGAAGAAGAGGAAGTAGAGAAAGAGGAGGTGCAGCGAAGCGGAAGCATATAATTGTGGCAAGAGAAGAACTGGATCTGAATAATCCTGAGGGACGAGGACGCCACGGGACACTATTATCGTCACGGCCAGGTGTCCTGTCGACACCAGTAGACACCTCAAAGAGCCGCTCTTTTGTAAAATCTCAATATAAGAATGTTGTGTTGTGTTTACGACAATACCTATCAAGGAATCGATGCAATAATATCGAAGATGGGATACCACGAAATCTGGGGGAATGTGTGTAAAAAAAGGGAGGGGACAATTTCTAGTCGGGAACGTGATTTTTGTGTCCGGAAACAATACACGCGTGTCGTATTTTTCATGTGAGGAGATTTTTCAAAGGTTATGGCTTTGAAATTGGGGTGAGGGCGGCAAAGGTTTTAGAAGAGATACATTTCAACGAACTATCAACAAACGAGTAGAGAGGAAACAATAAATAAAGTGCAAGCACTATAATGCAAGAAAGGAATAAGCAAAAGATAAGCACTATACAAGCAATATCTAAGTAAATAGCAAGTAATAGATAAGCAAAAAATAAGCAGAAGACAAACTAAGAGAAATAAATAGACAAGCAAAGATCAATCAAAAGACAAGCACAGAACAAGCAACATATAAGTAAAGAACAAGTATGATAAAAAGCAAACAATATAAAAATTGAAACCAAGCAGAGAACAAACAATAGATAAGCAAAAATCAAAGCAATTGACAAGCAAAGATCAAGTAGAGAACAAATACTAACTTAGCAAAGAATTAGTAAAAGACAAGCTGTGAGCAAGCAATAGACAAGCAAAGATCCGAAAAAAGACAAGTAAAGAACAAGCAAAGAACAAGATAAGGAACAGGCAATTGTGAAAGACACATTCAAACTTGTTGCTTGTCAATATTTGCGATGAAAAGCTGGAAATTGAAAGGCAGATGTAACAAAAGTTGTTAGCCTCTTGATGGTTTGAACCTGGCACTAATTTGTACCGAGGACAGTAAATAATCCATTAAGGTCTTTACGAGAGTCGTTAATAGAATTGGAAATTGTGGTGTTATCACCACAACGTACGTATCAAACGCCGAAGCCACACAATGTAACATCACGAAAGCTAGTAATAATTCAGACACAATATAGCTATACTCTAAACTGAAGGGCTTTAGAGCTCCTTGTCATTTCCTAGAACCTAAAAGCGACAACCTACCCGATAACAGAAACTGAATTCCGGTGTATTTTAGGGTTTATGTGTAAAATGTGACGGGACCCTCGCAGTTCGCACTCAGGCAGATGGAATCAGGACAGCGTGAGATGCGCGTTATTCTCACCTGGTTTCTCCCATAGATAGAGGGTCTTTCGCGGTAGTGGAGCATCCAAATATCAGAGAAACCAAGCATCGATGCTATATGCCCAGCTTCGCACCCTCTTGGTTCCTTCGATGGTATCAAACCAAGAGCCTTTCCCCATTCCTCTGAGACACCACGCAGGCAAACCGCAGCCAATATTACATAATTAGATTCTCGTAGCATGCTCTTTAAAGGATCCTTTAAGGTCTGCTCCTTCCCTTTGCCATTGACATTGCACCCAACCGAGGACTGAAAAAGGGTTTCGAGAGTCTGCTAAGTTGGCAGCGGTTTTGATTCGAGAAGGACGATACCATTCGGTACAAAACTACAAAGGTAGAAAGATCGTACCATCTTTACTTCAAAAGCATCTGAATCATTCCCAGAAAATGTAAACGGATTACTTTCGACAGAAGATGATGGGCTTCGATGCTTTTTAGATTCAGCGAAGCGTGTACGACATTTTCTGAGATATCAAAGACTTCTGGTTTTATCTATCTATAGAAGACCTCTCCGTCACTGTTTGTAGAATTTTATTACCCCCTTTGCCTCCTCTGCGCTTCACAACCTTAACCACATCCATCTCCTTTGACCAATTCCACCTCTTTTGACCAATTCTACCTTCTTTGACCACAATAAAAGACCTATTATATTAGCCACGCCCCTTAAACATGCGTGAGATGTCGATCATATTCCTTGATCACGTCCGTGACAACTCTTGACCACACCTTGACTATTCTCATTTCATTTAAACACTTGTTTTAAACACTTCATTTAAAATTGTCCTAAATACAACTAATTTTACTAAAGAGGCCTGTTTATAATGCCTCGGATTGCGTCCATATACTTTGGCCACTCCCATGACGAATTTTGACCACGCCTACCTCATTTGACCACACCCATTTGACCTGAAATAAGTGCACACTTACTTGTCCTAAATATGACTCATTTTATTAACGACGGCTTTTTATATGCTGCGGATTACGCCCATATTCTTTGGCCACTCCCATGACGAATTTTGACCACATCCACATTGTTGCTGAATACCATAAAAATCATTTTCTTGCTCACTTTTGAAATCTTGATTTGAAGGGGTTTCATGAGACTTGAAAAGTGTAAAACATTAAAAGACTTCCGAGGATTTCAAAACTCTCTCTACATTAAAATAAAAAAGACGATGAGGTGTTAAAAATCCCTAGCGAAAGCATCGGATTGAAATTCATTCCAAATCAATCCGAATCATTCCGGAATTTGTATCCGAACCAAACAGTTTCGTTCCAATCTAATTCGAAGGAAGTTTTCAATCTGAATTAATCCGAAATCCATTCAAAAACAATTCGAACCTTCAATCCGCATGAATCCGAATGCATCAGCCAATCCGAATTAATCATTATTAATCCGGCCTTTCAATCCGAATGAATCCGGTCAATCAGGACTTTCAATCCGGATTTATTCAGATTGAAAGCTCAGCTTAATTCTGATTAATTCGGATTAAAGGATCAGATTGATTTTGAATGGGCTTCGAATTAATTCGTATTGAAAACTTCCTTCGGATTAGATCTGAATGAAACTGTTTGGTTTAGATACAAATTCCAGAATGATTCGGATTGACTTGGAATGAATTTCAATTCGAAGCTTTCGCTAGGGTTATCCGTTAGGGTGCATGAGATGTGAAAAAATAGATATTTATCGATTTAGTTGAGAGAGAAAATTCGATATGAGAGAACTCGAAGTAAAATTAGTTTGGCAATTCCAGGGCTATTAATTCGGATGTAGAAGGAAGTTGGGGAAATATGTCGTTATTCTTGCGACCCGGAAGCAGTGTAAACCTGAACGCATGAATGAATTCGTTCACGAGAGGAAGTTTGACGGAAGACGTTGTTACTGTTTCCTCTATGGTCGGTTGGATCGGGCTAGTTTTGCGAACATTATGTTTACGCGCCGTTGGAGTGGACATCAAAGGACCCGTGTGGTTCTGCTCTGCACACTAGTCCGGAATTGGTCCGGACGTTGTTCGTGGTTTTGGTCCAGCCGACCAGATTCGATGACGTACCCCTAAAGCGTCGCGTCGCGTCATTCGGTAAAATTGGAACACCACAATGCGCAAGTTAATCCAAATGACTATAAACAATTTCCCTCAAATTAACTGCGTCTCTTTCTAATCCAACTCCTACGAACATTACTTTTTTGGCGAACACCTTCAGACAAACGAAGTGGAACCAAATTTAGGGTTTCGATTATAACCTGTGACTTATGATCCGTGAACTACAACTAATTATCTATGACTATTATATCTATGACTAATAACTATGACTTATCGCTCATGTTTATGACCTATGACCCATGACCTATGACGTATAATCTATAATTATGACCTATGATGTATAAATATAACTATTATGATCAATAACTATGACTTATGACCCATAAATTTAACATGACCTATGACCCATGGCCATTGATACATGTTGACTTATAAACAATATCACTGACGTATGACTCATAAATATGATATATGACCTATGACTTATGACCATTAACATATGACAGATGATTATCCATAACCAATAACTGTGAGTGTCATATAATTTACAAAAAATGTCTCTGATTTATTACCCATGACTATAACCGATGACTTGCAACAATTGACTTATGACTTATGACCATTGACTTATGACTCATGACCATTGATTTATGACTTATGACCTATGACTGACGCATGAAGCACGACCTATGACCTATGATCAATAAATATAATTTTATTTTGATTATATATGTCTCATGACCACCATTTATGACTCATAACTATGACCTATGACCCAAATTTAATAACTTTTGAGAAATTCAAAGCGCTCAAAATTAGAACTACTGAAAATTAACAAATATACAAAAACTCTTGTCTACGTATTTAAATCATTCAAGGGAATTAAAAAATTCCCTTATCAAATAAAAAAATTACGTAAATTTCTCATACCAATAAAATTCCAGTACAATTTCCGCTTTTCAAGTTTTTTTAACACGCAGGATACCCTGTTTAAGTTACAACAAAATATTATTGAAATTCAGAATGAATTATTAAACATAATTGAGTTAATTCAATTTGTAGAAGCTAGCTGTCTCCAATCTCACATTAACTAAACAAGTGAAATACGGAATGTAATACCAATTGCGGTTTAAACTGACAAAAACATAGTTTTCTCTCACTGCTAATTTAATAACAGTATTATTCAGAGTAATTTCCATAACGGAAATTGTAACCAGTCTGCATAGAGCGCGAATTACAAATGCCTCTACAAGTCTCTGCGGTATGATATTTTTTGTAGAACCTAGGGGAACAGTTTTAAAAATGCTAAACGCATTTCAGGGAAACGCGATATCGTTTTAAGCGATTACCATTCCCGCTGAACCGTGGAAACTCAAAACCGCGAGATCCTTCTCTTTAGATTGTGAAAAAGGGGCAAAGCATTCATTCACGCGCGAAGTCAATTTATTTTTGTAAGGAACATCCTTTTTCATATTATTCTGTTCGTATTTTTCCATTTAAATTTCAATAACAATTCATTTTTTTATTGTTGAAATCATTTTGAAATAATATCAACAACTTTTGAAAAATTAAATAATTTAAATAATGAAAATTGTCAATACTATATGAAGAAAAATAATCAAGATGAAATAACTGTTTTCAAACAATTTAAAATTGACAAGGCATTCATAAAAAATTTATTAAATTTTTAAATGGTTTCTATTTAAAGCAATAAATTTTGTTATTAAAAGCACTTAAGCTCTTTGGTAATTGTTTTAATGAAATTATAATAATAACACACATGTATTTAAATTATATAATAATGGAATTCAGGTTTTTAAATAAGGCTTCAACTTGCTCACAACTAATCTTCCAATTTTACCTTTTTTATTCCTTTGTATTGGTATATATTTTCTTCTATACAACGATACTACAGTGAAATCGAGTACACAGGATTTTCTAGAGGAATTAATTTTCTTTGTGAGCACTTTCGTATAAGGATCCCGAATGAAAAAGAACGAATGCTTACCCTTAGAATGTGGTTGCTTTTGAAATGATGAGAGGTCGATTCAACGATGTTGAAACCAGAAGGGTTGTTTAAAAGTGGAAAAAACAAGAATTAAGTAATTTTGAATATTTTATCTAAATTCATTTCATCTAATAATGTATACCTACTACAAATTTTATTTCTCCTAATTTTAATTTGACATAATTTCTGCATTTTCGAATTATTATTTGATAAAATTTTTATGCTTGGTAAAAATGATTTACCGTAATATTCATTATTGTGAATAACCATTCTTCATACTTTTCATTCTACGGAATAAAATTTAAAGAATTTTAAAGAATTTGAAGAAATTTTGAAGAGACTTTAAATGATTTCAAGAGATTTTAAGTGATTTTAGAAAATTCAAGGGATTTTAAGGGATTTAAAAAATATAAAGGATTTTAAGAGATTGTAAATTATTTTTAAAAACTTCGAAGGATTTCAACAAATTTTAAGGAATTTCAAGAGAATTTAAGCGATTCAAAACGATTTAGAGGATTTTAATGAATTTTAAGGAATTTCAAAGAATTTCTAATGAAGTCAAAAAGGTTTTAGGATTCCCAAGATATTTGATAAGATGTAAAGGTATTTTTAGTGATTTTAAAGAATTTATGTTAAAGTGAGTTGTTTAAAAGTTATTTTAAAATATTTTAATAAAATTAAAGGCGTTTCAAAAGCTTTCAAGAAATTAAAATAAAAAAATTTTAATTTTAAGAATTTTTAAGAAATTTTAAAGGATTTAAGAAAAATTAATGAATGTTAACAGATTTCAATCGATTTACGCGATTTTCGAGAAATATCGATAGATCTTTAATAATTTTAAAGAAGTTAAAAGGATCAAAAAAATTCAGAAGAGTTTAAGCAATTTTTTCAAGAAATTTTACATGATGTCTAAGAGTTCAAGACATTTTTACAAATTATTTTCAAGTTTCTTTTTCAAGAATTTGAAAGTAAATAAAAAGATTTCAAGATATTTAGATTGATTATTCGGAAAAGTTATTTCAAACCAGAAATCCACTTCCCGCATCAAAAATAAAATCAAGGACAATTCCCCGATTTCCCAAGATTTTTTTCCCCATACATTTCCGGAATTTCCTTAAATTTCCGTAAAGTATGCAACCTAACATTTATAATTCCGAGCACTTTCATATTATACAATAAATCTTTCATAAAAAGATATATAAACAATAACTTTTTCTCAAAAACTTTATCCCAAAAACTTTATCCAAAAAACTTTATTCAAAAAACTTTGGCACAAAATTTCAATTAATTTATTAATTTTAAGTATTAAATATTTTAATATTTAAAATATATAAATAATAGTTAATAATATATAATAAATAATACGTATTATATATATTTTATTATTAAATATAAATATAAATTATAAATATATTTTTACATTCTAATCAGAGAATTCATTATATTTGTGTAAAATATGATCCCCCATTTTTTTATTACTAAAATTATATATTAATGTAATTTATTATATATTTCATTTATAATAGTTTCTTAAATATTTAAATACTTTATGAAAAACGCATGCGTTTTTATGCAATGACGAATCTTCTTTATTTAATTTAGAAACTTCACAAATCGCAAAGATTTCGAGTAATATTTAATGTTGAGACATTATGCGATTATGCGCTTCGCATAAAATAGGGGTCTCTATATATAACTAATAACATAATAACATGTTTAACTAATTATGCTTTCTAATTATAAAATGAAACTCAGAAGAGTCGTTGCTACTGGTAGCATGGTAAATTAAACAATTTTATCATACGGTTCGTGAACAACACAGATTTACGAACCTCTGATGTATACAATTTATCCACGCGTTAATAATCTTCTGAATCCCCATCGGGAGATTGGGATGCCAATAACATCCCTTCTTTCGCGCTGGCTCTCTGTATCTCAAACCGCAGGGATACATCGGAGGTTTTACCTGAATGCCTTATTGAAATATATATCTCGGCTATACCTATGTATGGTAAATCATATAGAACCTCTGAAACGATCGCAGGGAATTTCTATGGGAAACTCCCTGAATGGCTGCGGTGCCCCGAATGTCCACGCTTCGATGAACGAGTGGCCAAAATTTAAAACTGATGCCTCTCTTCTTGTTTCCTCCAATCCTCCCTCAAACTCAAACTCAAAGCGCGATCTTCCGGAACGGAGCCTCGTGCGTGCCTTATTATTTCGCCTTATTGCGAATTTGCCGATTTAACCGGATAAGCATTATTGCTTCAAGCTAAGCCGATTGTGGCTCGTTAAGCGATTACTTGTGTTACCTATTGTAGTCGTTTTCCATCAGTCTATCTAATCCTATTTAGATCGCCTTTCAGACTCGAGCTTGCTTGTTACTTCAGGGATGAAAAGAGACTCTTTGAGAAACTGTTTCTCTGATGTTGGAAAGTCATTGTTCTCCTATTCAAGATTCTATTTCCTTCCTTGGTTCGTAAATCTGTTTGGTGTTCTAATCTCCAAATTGGATAAGTGGCCTATTATAGGTCGAGTCAATTCAAAGTTTGTCAGTGCGGTCCACGAATTAAGAAAATTAAATTCATGTGCTTAGTAGCCTATAAAAATTGTATCAAAATGATCCTTCACATCAGAAATTACAAATTTTTCATTTGTTTTAGTTTTTCATATCTTAAAAAAGTGATGTTACCATATTATATCGAACACATTGTTGTCGAAAACATGATTAGTTTGGAAATTGAGCGAATTTTGTGAATGTATACTGAGTTTTACGGTATTTCGAGGAATTTTATGAAGTTTATTGTGATTATCAGAAATTTTAAGGGATTTTATCAGTTATCCGAGTTTTATAGAATCTTAAGAAATTTAAAGGCATTTTACGAAATGTAAAGGAAATTTGTGAGATTTCGTGGGATTTTAAGGAATTTCAAGAGATGTCATAACATTTTATGGGATCAATAAGTAATTTTAGGAGATTGACGATATTTAATGGGATTTTAAGTAATTTTAGGAACCCTTAAAAGATTTTAAGGCATTTCACGAAAATTCATTGGATTTTCAAGTATTTTAAGAGATTTAATGAGATTGCATGATATTTTGAATAATTTAAAGGAATTTAACGGGGAAGAAGATTTTTTAGAGATAGGTGAAGATTTTCTAAAGATATCTTAGAGATATTAAGTGATTTTCACGGTATTTCGAATTTTATGAAATTTTAAGGAATTTTAAGATATTTTATGGGATATTAAGTAATTTTAAAGACTTTTAAGGAATTTTACGAAATTGTGTGAAATTTTAAGAAATTTTGTACGAAATATTTCATAGGATATTAAGTTATTTTAAGGCTTTTAAGGAATTTCATGAGATTTTAAGTAACTTTATGGGATTTGATGATATGTTGGGGAATTATAAGTAATTTTAAGGGATTTTAAATTTAAAATTGGAATTTTTTAGTAATTTGAGACTTCATGGGTTTTTGAATAATCCTAAGTAATTTAAAGGAATATCAAGCGATTTTACTATAAATTTAAAGGAATTTCACAGGATTTTAAGGGATATAACGACAGGCTGTGAAATTTAAAGGAATATCAATGAATATCGACTGATTTTACAAAATTTAAAGGAATTTAAGGAGATTTTGAAGGAAGTTAAAGAGATTTTAAGATGCTTCATGGAATATTAAGTTATTTTAAAGACTTAAGGCATTTCAAGGGATTTTACTGCATTTCAATGGATTATCAGGAATTTTACAGTATTTCATGAGATTTCATGATATTTTAAGTAATTTTAAAAGATTTGACCATATTTTGTGAAATTTTAAGTAATTTTAACAGATTTTACGCTATTTTGTCGGATATTAAGTAATTTTAAGGATTTTGAAGGAATCAGGGGATGTTACGAAATCTTGGTGGATTTTCAGGAATTTTAAGAAACTTCTGGAGATTCCTGAACTGAAACAAGGAATTACAAATCCCTTAAAACATTTTAAAATCCTTTGATTGGAAATTGTTTAGAATCCTCTGAACCTTTGTAGCAAAAGGTGTGCGAAAAACGAGATATTAATCGCGCGCAGAGCGGACGAATCATAGTTGCTGGTTTTTGTAAAAAATTAAAAATAAAATTTAGAAAGATTTTAACACTTCAAAGAATTTCGAGGAAAAATAAATTTATATTCAATAAAAATTATTGTTATTAATTAAAATTATTATTAATTATTATTTAGGGAGTGAAAGTAGTTTAAAAACTGTTATACACTCCATCCAGTACGAGGACACCCATCCGAATGTAAACGAGCCAAGCGCTGCTTAACTTCGGTGATCGGACAGGAAGCCCTAAACAATTACACTGGTCGACTTGGTAACATTAACACATGTCATATATCATCACTGTACTCGAAAAACAAGAAATAACATCTCTCTACGAGTACCATTTAATGAATTCAGTTGTTTCAATCAACAGATTGCAATTTTTCCATCAGATTGGTTGAAAGCTTCTCCGCGAAAAATTTAATTATCGAAAAAACGCAGAGAATTTCAACAAAAGTCGGAAGAGATTTCTGTAGATAGCAGAACGTTGGCGTATCGACTGTAATCGTTTCAAAATGATCCGACAGATCAAAGGAAATACGATTCCGGTAGGTGGAGGGCGTAAGTGCTCGACCAGATGGACTCGCTCGTACACGCGGGACACCGTGTTGCTTTTATGTTCGCTGAACGGTGCAATATTTAACGCAATTCAAGAAGTCACGTTTTACTGCCTCTGTAACATTGCTCGTCTTTAAAAAAAATATAGAACTATCGCCAGGATCGCAGAAATCGAAGATCCAGCACTTGGAAGCTGGAAATAATTGCTCGACCGTGTTCCTCCTTATATCGATCTCCACAATTTTCCAACATTAAAGGGACCTTTTCCAGCTTTTAATTCAGCAAAAGTTTCGTTTTTAACCTTCTTGGAACATTTATCATTCTAATTCCGCAATAGTTCATTGTTATCCCTTTATAGTTCAGCTAAATCCCAAATTGATTCACTTTCATCCTTCAAGTATTTTCATTTTAATCCTCCAATTGTTCATTTTAATCGGGACACAGGGCTATCCAGGACAATGTGGAAACTGAAAATCCAACAACTCGGCAGTCATAAATGTAAACTGCATGAATTCAAAATTCATGCATGAATTCTCGAATACTTAAAGAGCCTTAAAAAATATTTCCAAATTTTTCTAGAACTTTTTACATACATTTGAGCGACGTGTCCCGAATTGCCCCGGTACCTGTCCCTAATTGACTTATTCACACACACACCCCTACGTAAACTTGAAGAAGTCGAATCTGATCTGCAGATCTTAGGAGTATTTTACATCAATTTATGTATCATATATATTAGAGAAGATATGAGGTCAATGGATTTTCTTGAACTTTTTTAATGGCGTAAAATAAAACCATAAAAAGGACAATAAAAGTCTTCTTCATTGCTTCTACATACTACAATTTTATATGCACTCCTACGTTTATGTTTCTTTCGAAATCTTTACAGCGGAAATCGTATAATGCGATATTCCACATTGATGCCGACGACAGCGTTCTGGATTATGGTGTCGTGCCAGCTGTGCTGAAATTTAATGGGGTCGTACTAGAACTAAAGAAAGCACCAATCCTGGCTTGTTCTTCGAACTTTCAGCATTGCAACTCCAATTTAAAATATTTTCTCGAGCTGCACTTTCCGCCAGGAATCTTCTCCTTTGTTTCACTTTAATTTGAACATTTTTTTTATCTCGGCAATTGATCATTCCTGAATCTCTTTCAGTAAAAAAGATGATTTTTTTAAAAATGCAAACAGGCGACAAGTATAGGAGAAAAAATTGAAATAAATGGAAATTGAATGAACGGTAATGAACCCATGAATTCGCCCAATGTCGGTAAATGTCGGTATCTACAATTTATTATTGCATTTTATTTCTAAAAGTAAACAACGTAGACGTAGAGTATCTAGAGTCACTGTGGGTAACTCGGAACCGATATCCAGTATCAATAACTGCCTTACACTCGAAGAAATCCGTAAAATAGCCAAAACCACAGGAAGTATACAATAATGGCGACATTGTCGCTACAAGGGATAGAAGTAAATGTTGATTTACGTCTTCCCATGAAGCTAAGGTGTCGCTGTGCTCTGCCGGATTTTCAAGCGATAAGGGCACCCACTCACGAGAATAGGAAACCTCGAACTTGGGGCACAAGCGGAAATGAAGCGAACTCCTGTCGTGAAACTATCGTCACTTACAGCTTACAAGACTCGACGGGGTACGAAAGGAGCTCAGTGTATGTGGCGATTAAAAATCATTCATTTAGAAAAATTCGATTTTTTAAACCTCATTAGTCCGTGTGGAAAAATTTCATGGCGCTGGCCAGATCCAGACTAGGCCGACTAGATAGTGGATATATGTCGGACCATAATAAAAAAAGACTAATTACTTTCAAAAAATGTGTAGAAATTTTACTAACTTAAATTATTTTATTTTTCCTATTTCAAGCAGGATTCCAGTGTGGCGCGGACTAGAAATTCTAGTCTAGAAAAAAGTAATCAGGGTTTTATTTGGTTCTTTCTTTGGTAGGGGTGTGGAAGGGCGATCCTCATTAAATCCCTAATAGAAAGCCAAGAAGAGCCCACACTGACGAAACTATGACGGTTTTTCTAGGGCCCTGGCTAGGTTTCCCCATTAGAGCCCGACTAGAAAAGGGGGAAACTACCGAGGGTCCTACTAGAGCCATTTCGAAATAATTAGTTAAATCTATAAGAACATTAATCTGTTCCTTTTTGTATTAATGTTCGATAAATATTTTCAATTAATTATACTTTGAAATTTTATATCATGGAAGATTGACCAGCGCCGTACGTGGACCAGTTTAGACTGCCAAGACGACATTTAGAAATTTTTTTGATGGACGACCCATCAGCGCCAGATCTTGGCCAGACTACACCTTCCAGACTAGACGGACTGGTCAAATCCATATCTGGGCCAGACCTGACAATAGAATGCCATAAAATTTTTCCACACGGAGTTTTTTTTTAAAGAGAAAACAATTTTTTTAATGCTTCAAATTAATAGCCTATTTCTAGTGTAATTAATTGACCACATTGATTAATTACATTTCTTTATAATTAAATTAGTGAATTCGAGATTATCATGAAAGGCCTCAACTTTTTGCATGAATACGAAGTCACTAATTCATCGGTTTCAACGCATATAATGTACCTAGTCGCAGTCGATTTCCGGCTTCTTGCTCGTTAGCTCCCGTGCTTCATAAGAAGGTTTTCCGACGTTATTGTTAATTACTTCGTAGGATGAAATTGATATTTGCGAATATTAAACAACGGGAAACTAAAATGATGGAAAAAAATCCCGCTATATCCGACACGCAAGAGAATTTAATAAATCTTTAAAAAAAAATTGATACGGTATTTATGAATAATCGTATAAGAAGAGAACTCAAAGTTCCACGTTGTGATTAGGTAAAAATTCTTAAACCCAGAGTTGAGTGTATTTACTTCTATAAAATAAAAATTATTCTAAAAGTTTAAATACAAACAAACAATTTGATTTAATACAAACTTAAGACATAAAATCAAGTGGCAAGCATTTTTAAAATAAAAAAGGACTTCTAGGATAAAAAAAGAAACTCTAAAACGAAATAAAAAAAATGTTTGTGTAATGAAAAAGGTATCAATGATATTGCGTTGAAAGTAACGCAAAATGACTTGTATTTCTTGTCCCTCTGTTTTTGTGGATCGCTAAACAAAAAATGAGTTGAGTGGGTATTGTGAGTGAATTCTTTTGACACCGGATCTTAGTAAAAAAAAAAAAGAATAAAAAATATCAAATATCAAAAATACTTCCAAAAGTCAAGTCCTACACACAGAGTTTTTTTTTTATAAGTACGTTTGTAACGAGGCAGTGTAAAATAACACTGAACGCGCATAACGATCTCCTTTCCTAAATCCGGTGCTGAGCCCTCTATCTTCAAAGGGAACTTTAGCGAAGCTAATTCGATAATGCACTTCGAGTGCTTTGATTCGCGTTCTCTCGTACCGAAACAAAATTACAGGAGGGAAAATTGGATCTCGAATTCCGAGGTTCATTTGTCTTTGTATTCACCCCTTCCCTAATCTTCTTCGTGCGTACTTTACGGCAGGATAAAATAACGGTTAAAAAATATCCACTTGATTATCGCATAACGCATCTCAAAAATATGAAATGAGTCCTTTTGAATATTTTTTTTCTTCATTTCAAATTTTTAGAGAACACTTTTATAGAAATTGATTTTTTGCTAATAAGTATGAGACCTTAAATAACAGGTGTCTACTAAATTTTGATACGAAATTCTTGGACTTGTACAATTCCCGAATTTTTCCCGCTTATAAATACAATGTTCCCCTCATATGTAATAGAATTGCGACATTCGTAATTTGCAATATTACAATTTATTTAAAAATTATATTCTTTAATTTAAAAAAATTTTTTTTAAATTCAGAAGTGATGATTTTAAGGAATTACTAGGGCTTTGACAGGAAAATAATTGAAAAGATTTCAAGATATTGACCAAAAGTTGCAATATTAAGATTAATTATTCCGAAAAGTTTTTTCAAACCGGAAATCCACTTTTTGCATCAAAAATCAAGTAAAGGACAATTCTCGGATTTTTTTAAATTCCCGGACAACTTCCGGATTTACTTAAATTCCTACACAGTAAATACAATAAATAGATATATAAATAAATTAAATAAATTAAATAATTAATACTAATAAATACAATAAATTCATACTGTATTTAGTAGCATTGAATATTCCGGGTTAAAAGTTAAATGAACTTTAAGCGCTTTACTAATTGATATAATCGGGAAAACGGAATTCCACCATTAAAAGCTTTGAAACTGGAATTTTGCTCAGCCATAATTAATAAAGCCATTTTTAAATATCCTCTTGTATATAATAGGAGAAATTCTCTTTACCAAACTTTCAGATTTTTCTCGCTTTCTTTTTCACACTCGCTTCGCTGTTTTTTAAACTACTTATTTTTATTCCAAATTTAGTTTATATTTATACAAAGTTTAGCTAATTAGCTTATTTTTATCAATTTTATTTTTATCTTTTTTTTTCTTGACTCGGTTCTTCACAATTTTGAGAATATGTAATTATAAGTACTATTTTCCAAGATACTTGGAGAAAAATTATCCGTCGAAAGATAATATATACTTTTTCAATTCAGAAATAATTTTCTACATCACACAGAATATTTTAAACAACCCAGTCGAGATTTTCGAGAGCGATAATTGCTTTCGGATCGGAAAAGCTAATTTAATTAAAATAGAGAGTGTGTTCCGATTTCGGGAGAAAATTTTTGTCTGATAAAAAAATTAATCAGATAAAGAGCTTCATTTTCAATTAGTAAACGAAAATTATCAATGAACTAATTTTTTTGTACATCCAATGAGGGCATTCACAAAAAAACCTGATCCTTTATCATATGTAGTTTTACATTAAACAAATTTTCCCGTTCACAAATTATGCCAATTTATAAATTTATAATTACACTTTATTAATTTTCAAATCTGTTAATATGAAATATGAAAATCAAGAAGAAACGGAATTTGTTGGACAACATTGATACCGGTCAAAATTATTAATACACGTAGTTTCGAAATTTAATATACACAGTTTCGCATAACTGTTTTCAATTTTCATATGTATCATTATAAAATTTATATGCATAATGCAGTATTTCGATTTCATTTTTAAATTTCATGATCTTTTACATACATATAAAAATTGCAAACATTTCAAACAGTGAAGGAATAATAACCTGAGGACTATTCATATTAATGGTCTATAATAAACGATTTGAGGTTTCATTACTGGAAGTAAATTTGAGCAACGAAATTAAACGGAGCCCAAACCGCATAAGCTGTAAGTGTCGCAGGCTTTTGCTACTATAACTACGCACCCTCCATTATCCAGAATTCTCCACACTGCATGAGGTCTCCGGTAATTTGATTTCGCACTGCATGGTCCACTGGGCTCACAATTATAAACGTACGCAGACTACACAGCCCACCTCATCTATTTACGAAATTCGCTTCTCGCTGACTTTCGATCACTATTAATTCAAAATTGAAACCAGTGTTGGAAAAATCATAGACTATTATACCATTATTATTACCATTATCAAACCAGAATAAAAAACTTCCTTAAAATCCTTCTGACATAATTACTAATAAAAAGTCAAAGACAAAAAAATTGCAAAACAAAAATACACAACAACTGATCCTATTTTATTATTATTTATATATGAATTTATATTTTCCCTAATAGCCTCTTGCATTGCCCTGCAATTTCCCCGTTTTCCTTGACTTCCCATTCTACCCTTATTCCTTTCATTTCCCTGGCATGTGGCCACCTTGAAATTTAAAATTTCGCGCCAAAATAACTGATTGGTCGATAGAGTGACGTCAATCTTCATTAGCGAATGAGAATCATTTGGACCAGATTTCTGCACTAACACAAAAAAAAGAACTTTTGCAGTAAATCTCTTTTTTCATTTCCTATTCTGCCTCGTTTTTATTTATTGGAAAAGAATTTTAAACCCGAAACGAAATATATGTAAGTTTTTTTTAGGTTTTACCCATATTCTAAATATGTTCTCGCACACTGTGAAATAACCAATATCCATGGCACGTCGAATGGGTTAAATATTACCTTGTATTTTATCCGGGTTCTGGCATTTTTATCGGACTTTATCGTTCGTGTGATAAACTCGAGATTTTTCCGATGAAGCTGCGGATTCCGTTGATAATTCTTTTTTTGTTTGCTTTCTGTGAGAAATGATGCTTGGTCAATACAAAAAATAAAGTGCACCTGAGGAATACCCGAACATGATTTATTTCTTTAGAAAACAAAAATAGAGGACGCCCAGTTGACAATTTTGAAGTAACAAGTAAATTTTTAAGAGTCCCGTATTTCATATTCTCGTCACTTGCTTTATCTATTACGCATTGCACTATGAAAATCCGCTGCCAAGTGGGTCAGTGAAATCTCACTTTATGCGCCCCCTCCCCCCCCTCCAACTCTTACAATTCCAACATGGTCGCATGCATATTTAGAATGTGGCTGAGTGCATAAAAAGCTTATGGCAGGCTATTCGAAGCTTACTGCTGGAACCGCAATAAAATATCCATGTACCTCACATTGGGGTTGTTTTGAATACTTCAGAGTTTATGTAAAGAGGGTGAATTTTTCATATTCGATTATTAGCTAAAACGTAAGAGACTTCTAAAAAAAAAAACATAAGCTTTAAGCGATTTTCGATTATGTCCAATTAAAAATACATTCAATGCTTAAACATTCCTATATCTTAGAAAAGTAATGCGACCATATATCGAACACGTTGTTGTCGAAAACCTGATTGATTTGGAAATTGCGCGAATTTTGTGAATTATTTTTTGTGAATATAGCGAATTTCACAGTATTTCAAGGAATTTTATGAAATTTATTGTGATTTTCATAAATTTTAAGGGATTTTACCAATTATTGGGGTTTTATAGAATTTAAAGGGACTATAAATTTGAAGAATTTTCAGAAATGTTAAAGTATTTGACGAAATTTTCATAGAATTGTAAATAAATTAGGAGAATAAACTGATTTTACGAAATTTAATATGTCATGACATATTATAGGATTATTAAGTAATTTTAGGGAATTGACGGTATTTTAAAATCCTTTCACTTGAAATTGTTTAGAATCCTCTGAATCTTTTTAGAAAAAGGTGTGAAAAAAAAACTAGAAATTAATCGCGTGCAAAGCGCGCGGATCATAGTTGCTTTATAGTATCATAAATTCTAATTAATAACTTTCTAAATAATTTATAGTTGGATAATTCGCGTGGAGGTAGATTTCACCTTGACTAATTCATTAACGCCATCTGTGAATTCGATCCAAAGAGACGTAAATGAAAAACCCCAATAATCGATTATATGTAACGACTCGTGCCAGAAAACATGTGGTCGATGGTAGGGAAAGGAGAGAAAAGAAAAAGGGGAATTTAATGTCCGAAAGAGCTTTGGACACGTGCAAGAACAATTCGGGTGTGGTTTAGAGGGAAAAATTTCTAAATTCGAAGAATAAATTTTCTTTCAGAATAAACTCACCGAATTCGCCCAAACGTCGATATCCAAAATGAAAATTTGCCAGTGTACTTAACAAGACCTGAAACAGAAAATTCGTAGAAAATTAAATAAGAGCAAAATGTAATATTTTTAAATTTTGTTTACATTGTCGATCTGCTTTTGGTAAGTTCATTAAATTTTGCAATACTATAACCAGTTAGAATTATCCAACCGAATCAGAGCCTCTGTACGCTATTGGCCAAAACCTACTGAATTTTGGTTAATTACACTTTCCATTAACACAATTATTCACTTCATCGTGAATATCGTATAAAAATTTGATATTTGTTTCAGAGAATTTATTTATTTACTTATATTATACAAAATTATGATTAATTACTTTGATTTCATTTCATTTCCGACAACCGAGATTTGAAAAGATGCGTGTTTATTTAAAATGCAACGATTATACAGTTTCCAGAAACTCAAATCAGATAAAAACGAAAAGGCTTTTGTATTATCTAGATCAATTCGAGGTATATGCCAGTGTTATCGAAGCGAGAGTAATTTTGATAAAAATTCAGCTCGCCGGATCGCGAATCTTGTCTGTACGGATGCTGTCTGAGCGTGGATTTAGTGTCAGCTGCATTCTCAAATCTGGGGTTGAATCCTCCGCGAATTCACTGACTTGAGAACTGAATTCCAATCCCTGGTATCGCGAAAAATAAGTCGAAATGATCCAACATACCTTAGAAGAAATACAAAATAATATCTACACAACCTCTGGAAAAATTTAGTCTTCAAAGTTCAAAAAATTCTCTTTTCTAAACCCTTTCTTCTAACTATCTTTACTTTCTTCTCCCTTCCCTTTTTTCAAACCCCTTTACCAACCACTTTTTCAACCAACTTTTTAAAACTCTTTTTCTCTCTTCCTTTTTTCAAACCACTTAAACAGAAATCTTTTCACACCATATTTATCAAATCTTTTCTCAAATCTCATTTTTCAAACGCCTTTTCTAATAATAGTGATGATTCAATATTATTAAAATCTCTATTATTAAATATCTATCTCATTTAAAATAATTATAAATTGATTTAGATTAAATTGTTGAAATTAGAAAAAAATTAAAGAATATTAATCTCTAATAGAAATTTAATTATTTGTACCTTTAACAAAGAAACTATAAAATGAATAGGAAACTATTCAAGTATTACGTAAGGTGTTTTTCGTTTTTTTAAATAAAGATGATAATAAAACAGCCGTTTGTAGAATTTGGAAAATGAAAAATATAATTATTAAAAATTAAAGATATTAAAGTGAATTTATTCAAGAAACAAATTCAACAATATTTTAAAATTTAAACATAAAAATGTTATTACTTTTTACATTTCATTTAATGGAATTTCATTTAATGGAATTTCACTTCATGGAATTTCATTTTTACAGAATTCAGTGAAACATCCACTGAAATTTCACTGGCTGCAATTTTTATATTTTTAATGAACAATTATTCATTTAATCAAGTATTAGGGAAAATTTTCCTAAATAAATGAATTATGTAGTGAGAATTTTACTACGGATAATTAGTACTTTCAGCAACTTTAAAGGATCTTAACAAATTTAAAGAATTTTAAGAGATTTGAATCGATTTTAGCAAATTTTGAGAAATTTCGAAATTTTTTTTTATCATTTTAAAGAAGTTCAAGGAATTACAAAAAAATTCAGAAGAGTTTAACAGAGGGGACACAAGATTCAATTTTTTCATTTCCCAATTTCACTGACTTTTCTCTGACTTTCAGAGAAAGTTCCCTAACAGAAAAGAATTAAAAACGTGAACAAATATTCAGTAATAATACTAGTGAAATTTTTCAAAAATATATCACTTTAAATCATTAGAAACCCAGAGAATCTCAAAAAATGCCTGAAAATTTCTTATAATCCTTCAAAATCCTTGGAAAATTTCTAAAATCTATTAAATAAAGTACAAAAGCTATATATGTAATACAAAAATAATTTACAAGATTTCAAGAGATTCAACAAAAATTGCAGCGTTAAATAAAAATATTTAGATTGATTATTCGAAAGAGATTTTTCAAACCTTAAATCCACTTCCTACATCAAAAATAAAATCAAGGCCAATTCCCGGATTTTCCCGAAATCATTTTTCAATTTCGGACAATTCCCAGATTTCCTTAAATTCCCGCACAGAAGACACCCTGTAAATAAAGTTTTAATCATTTTTCTTAGTAGTTTTCAACTAAATTATAATAGATTTGCAAAATAATAGCGAGGGTAACATTAAAGTGGAATCATACCGAACATTGTCAAGCAAGATTAGCTGTCAAGAAACGATAGTGTTTGTGCTAATTCATGAATGTTGGTTGCTAATTTAAGGCAGGGAAGGAGGGTCGCAGACATGCTGATAGTTAAGGGGTGCAAATCTTGATGTCAGATACAGCACGCGCTTCTGTTTTGTGAAAGAGAGGCGGCAACGAGAGATCCTTGGTACTCAACATTAATTTGCGATATGCGTCAATAAATCTCTCGTAGGGCGCATTTACGACTTTCTACAAGGTGGGGTTTCATTCGAAAGGGATGAGGAAGTTGAAGTCGAGGCGAGTGAGTCAGAGCAGCATTAAAAAACATCGCTCTGTTTACCTCATCAAATACCCATCTGCCCCAACACCAGAGAAGAGGAATAAATAGAGGGCGAAACAGGCACGTAACCGACAAAACGAAACACGGAAGCTGATCAAATTTTCATTCAAATCATATTATTCAATTTATTAATGTCCTTTTGAGTTGTTACTTGTTAGAAACCGCTTCTAATTATAAGCACCATTATTTCCAGAAAATACGACTTATTTTTTAATAATTAATTAGTGGCGTCTTTTAATAAAGTTTAAAACCATCAATGAATGAGGGTTAATTTAGAAGTAGAATATATTTTTAAAAATTAATGATAATGAGTTATGATCTGGGGGTTAATCACATAATTTTTTCACTTTCCAAATTTCCTTATTTTCCCATTGTTTTTAATTAATGCAGCATGATACGTTTGAAATTTTAAACGTTACAGATTTCAAGAGATTTTAACTAATTTTAAAGAATTTCAAAGGATTTTAAAGAGTTTAAGGATTTTCGAAAGATTTTATGAAATTTCAAAGATTTCAACGCATTTAAAAAAATTTCAAGAGATTATATATGTAAATGATTTGAAAAGATTTCAAAGTGAGGTTTCAAAATAAATATATTTCAAGTAATTTACAAGAATTTCAAAAGATTTCAATTGATTTTATTGGATTTGAAAATGTCTTGCAGTTGAATAAATTCGACTCTACAAGTATATAAATATTACAAGATGACCTTCTGGTTGATTATTTTGTTATAAGGAATTAACGCCCTCTCGCTGCTTCCCTGGCAAGAGATTGCCAGTGCTTTCAGTGGTGGAGCAGAAGATTAACAAATAAAAAGAAAATCTAAAAATGAAAAAGGAGTGAAGAACGGAGCGGAGTAAAAACGTACTGGCAAGATTTTTAAGGTGCAGTTCTATAAATTACGAAATTCATCCGAGGCAAGTCGCGCTGCATCCAATAATTGCGCGCGATGCGAGAAAAGTTTCTGCAGTAGGTATACGAGTCTTTAAAATTTGTTGCTACTAAAATTTAATATCTGTTACTGACTGAAACCCAGTTCTTGAAAAAGCTTTAGATTTCACTTTGGACAGCACAGAAAACGGAAATGCAATTTATTCTGTTTAACTCGATAATCTCCAAGAAACTTGTTCAACTTGAAGAAAACCATTTTCTTTAAATAAAAATACTTAAAAAATATTCTCAAATAAATATAAATAAATATAAATATTAATAAACAGTGCAAGATTGTTCTCAACGCACTCCATACGGAAAAAAAGGTATGGTTGGGCCAATCATATATATTGATAAATATGGCACGTCCATATTATATAGTTGCTGCAACCATATAATATGGATGTGTCATATTTATCAATATATATGGTTGGCCCAACTATACCTTTTTCTCCGTGTGTATCAGCTGATGCATTGGAACAACCGAGTCTTAAATTATTTCAAACTTCTTCTTCAATTCACACATTGTTCCCAAACTGTAAACGTCAATCCACTTTCTCCCCTATTATTACAATGATTTGCGTACCCACCCTCGAACTTCCAATCCCTTTCCATTATTCCTTCCTATTTATTTTTTTTCTGCAACCAATGTATGTACACACAAGATCGAATGAAATCCAACCACGTGTGTATTATAGGCATCATATAATGTCGCTGGTTGCTTTTGTCGGAGACGCGAAGGGTAGGTTGCACGCATAGTATGAATGTCTTTAAATAGTTGCAGCGAGTTTGACGTGCCAAGTTTTGACAGACAGGTACTCGCACAACACAATGAACCAGGTACAACAATGGACGTCCCGTATCGATTTGTGTGTGTGTATGTGTATGATATAGTATTCTAAGAGTGCGGGTTTATTTGTGTGGGTACTGGTACATGAACTTGAACATCAACATCAGCATGAACATAATGTTATGCATGTACGAATTCGAATACAATGCGACCGGGCAGCCTTAACCTGTAGGTCCTCTACCTGCCACTTTTCTGAATGGCGGCACATTCTAATGAAGATGGACGCATTCCAGGGCCGAGGCGACAATGAAAGGGTGCCAGTTTGCAGCGCATCGAGCATGTGCAAATTTTGCATTTGCAATTCAGAGCAAACTCATTTTTTAGTTCACGATTAACGCCAGATTAGTTTTTTCATGTATGGGAGGGTCTCCACAGAGAATAAAGAACATCGACACTTTTATTATTATTCTCTTGCACCTTGCAATTCGTAGTAATAAGTTATTGATAGTATTAAGGCACTTTCATCAAAATTCTTTCTGCGCCTATCAGATTTAATTCGAATTGATTCGAAGTCGATATAAGGACGTCATTTCGACTGAATGAATCTAACTCAAAGTCAAAGAAACGATTCCAATCCAACTGCATCAAACCTACACCAAGGTCAAACCCGAGGTCAAACCAGTATTTCTATCCGACTAGATCCGACGAAATTGAATTTTGAAACAGCAATTCTTATTCGATTTATTACGATTTAATCCGTAGTCGAAAGAATGTGACTAATTTAAGGTGAAACGTAAGATTTATATTTAATTAAAATCGGACCAAATCCGATTTTGAAGCAAGAATTCCTATTCGATTTATTTATAAACGGTTGCTATTAAAACAAAAATTAAAATAATTTTTCTAGACCTAAAACTTTGGATGGGAATCCTAGCTTCGTCCTCGGAATGGATGAGATTCAATTGAATTGTCATTTTTCTTTCGGCGACGGATTAAATCGGAAAGGAATCCTTGTTTTAAAATCAGATTTGGTTGGATTCAGTCGTATAGAAATCTTGGTTACTTGGTTTAATCTTGGATTAGGTCGATTTGAAGTTGACGCACGGATTAAACCCGATAAGAAAGAATTAAAAAGGGCTGAAAACTTCCTTCGGATTATATAAGAATGAAACTGGTTTGGACATAAATTTCGCAATAATTTGTAAAAACTTGGGATTGATTCGGAATGAATTTCAGTCAGTCAACTTCAGTCAATTTTCGCCAGAAAAATATTCAAACAAGAAGAGTTCTGAAGGGAGGATTCCCCTCAGTAGAAAATATGAGGTCAATGCAGATGACCGGTTCACGATGGAGCTATTACACATAACAGTATTATAGTAACGACGAGTTCGCATTAAAGTAGCGGCGGAACGGCTTATTAGTAAAAAGCATGACAAACGACTCGCGGTTTACCCCAGCTTAACCGTGGACCAACCCCAGTAGGGCCGTAACCAGTATGCAACACGGTTGCTCCAAGTGATATATTGCGATTTTTAGTCACGCCTTTATACGGAAATAAATCCCGTCGGTTAACATGCGACTCCCCAGATTCTCCTGCAGTTCCCAACCTGGATCTAGCGACTGAAAAAATAAAAACAAAAAAAAAAAAAAAAACCGTCAACTTTGCAAAATAAGGAGAGCCGAGCTTGTTAAAGTATCCCGGGCGCCTTATCTGTTCATTTTAGTTCGGAATTAATATTTACCGTGAAAAATAATTATAACAAGTGGTTCAGATTCATTCCCTTTTCAAATAAGGATGCCTCTTTTATTTAAAAGCAAAATTCCTCTTAATACACCTTAAAGACTCGAATAATGTCTCTGCATATCTATCAAAAGAGGAATTACAATTTTCTCTCTATGATTAATCCTGGAATCCACGAAAAATGTAAAAAATCTCGAAAATTCCCCAAGAGTCTTTTTCTCAACACCCTCACTCAAGTCTCTCCATCCTTGACGCTCCGGGGGAAGTATAAGGGGTTGGGGTAGGGCCGGACGTGAAATATAAGGCAATTTCATGAACCATTAAGAGTGGAAGTTCATAAGTCGACGCCGCTGGGAGCACGTGTTTTCGTTGTTAACCCATGTAGAAAGCAAAATGAGATTCCGACAAGGTTGCAGTCATGATACGAGTATACGAATTTGTATTGACGTTGAAACACAGGCATGTCCCATAAGGGCACAACTGAGAAAAGTTTCCAGGCCTTGTAGACTTATCTAACCCCTCCCTATCTCATCGTTTCAAAGTTACCCTAAATCTCATGAGATATTGTTTCTAAGCCCTTTTGCTAAACGCCCCCTAAAGAAAAAAAAAAAACCTTAAAACCTTCTACCTTTTTAACCTTTAATTTTAAATAATAAAATTTGAATAACTTTCCATTTTTTTTTCAACGCATATTTAACACACTTTCCAACAGAATTCAATTGCATTAGAGTTTTCATGAATTGAAACGAGCTCGCGTATAAGCTGACATCTTTTGAATGGAACAAACCCTATTAATCATCCCAAATTGCAATAATTTATTTCGTCTTTTCATTATGCTACATTCATTGTAGGTGAGGGATCAAATTCCGATTATCAGGAAGTGCGAGGGCAGGTAAATGGCACTAGGTACTGTACGTGTTGAAACGTGGATTTAAATTTAGATTGGTGGTGGGTCTGCATCGTTGTGAAGCCTCTGCACGTCGAAGAGAAACCGGGTGTTACTGTTACGCTAAGTGACCCTAATGTCCGAGACTAATCTTCCACTAATTTCACCCTCGTTCTATCCACCCCCCGCCCCTCCCCCATCCATCTAACCCCTTTACCCCCACCATTTGCCCCCTCTCCATCCTTCAACCCGCCAATCGCTCGGTTTTGTAATGCGGATTACCCGTTGTCGACCCCACGTATTAATCACCATCATTCTAAACCCCACTGTTGGTTCGGTCACCTATATTAACCGTTAAACTAACGAGTCAAATAACTGAACGTCAGGGATTAAGGCGACTTGATACAGGGGGTGGAAAAATTTTTTTTACATATGATAATGAAGTATTTACCCATTTCATACACCTTTCCTACCCCCCCAACCCCATATTTAAAAGCTCTTTTTCAATCCCTTTGCTCATTGCAATTTTCTACACGCTTTTCTAGATACCTTTTTTTTCTACTTTTTTTACCCAATTTTTTTTTTTCAAAACATGCCTAAGATGATAAAAATTTGTTTATAAAATTGTTTTTAACAATTAAAAATTGATGAATGTCATGTAGACTCACTAAAGGTTTAAAAATGAGTCATTTAAAATTCATTGCGTTGAAGAAACCAAGTTTCTGCCTCTAAAACTAGCCAAACGGCGCATTTGTTAATTAAATTTGTTTAAACAATCATCAATTGATATTGAATCACTATATCTGACAAGTACATGCCATTACTTTATAATTTTTGGCCGATTCAGTAGAAAAAACTTTATTTATTTCATCATAAATACCTGATATGAATGATTTATAAAATTTGCCACTAAAATAATAAATTATTAATTGTTTTTCATGAATTTAGACGAAAAACGGTCTTTGTCTATAAATCATTCATATTTAGTGCGAATCAATTTTGACGAATCACTGTCAACCTCCATAAATACATTTTCACTCCCTGATTTGTTTATAACGAATTCAATCAATTTTTTAAAAACCGTTAAACTATTGGACAACTCTCCTGAATAGTTGCTTCATTGATTCCAGGTATTTAGGATTGAATCCAAGTATTTCTCGAAATCCGGTACGCTTCCAAAAAAATTTTTTTATTTATTTTTGTTATATAAAAACTTGTCAAATAAAAAATTTTCTTTTTGAAAATCTGGATAGACAGTTTTTTGCAGAAATTTATTAACTTTAATTTAAAAAAGTCGTTCAAATCTGTTCTAAAATGGTTTCTAAATATCATTTTTTTTGGCTCCACTGTTCTACACCAATGATAACTATGCGGAAAGAGTTGATTTTATCAAACAAATGGTAAGGACCAAAATTGTAAGAAATATCCTCTAGTTTAATTCGTCACATAACTATTTTTGCAAAAAGGCGTACCGGAAAATAGGTATTTTCGAAAAACCTATTTTTGACGACTATTTTCCAAGATGGTGGCGCTTCCATAAAGGATTTTTGGTCGCAAAGTGAAAATTCGGAAAGAGCACCCAAAAATCTATAAGAATACCCTAAAAAAAAAAAACTTCCCCACAACTTTCCACCTGCTTTGACTATTTAAAAAAAAAAAAAAAAAAAATCCTTGAGCGCGAATCACAAAATAATTTCGAGCTGATAAACCGAGCCTGAAAGTTTTTGATGGATGGGTTTGGACAAGAGTTTTAGCATCTCTGCACAGAAAGGTCGTCATTCATATCAGTTTTACGAATGATATAGACGCAAAATGTCGGCCCTTCGTTACCTCGAGGAATTCAAGTCGCTCAGGGTGGAAACTTCCTCTCGTTACGCGCTTTTGTGCGGATAACCCTGACGCGTCGACTCTGTTATGCAAGTTTTGCATGATAAAAGGTAGACACGACGTCGAGGAAGGACTTTCCGAGTGCGATTATAATTGAGAAGCTGAATACATTAAGGGCGTATGATCCATAACGTTTCAACGATTAGTGCACCCAACCTGAATCCTAACACCAACTTCTCAATTTATTTCTCCTTTTTTGGCTCTATGTCTGCCTTCCAGACTCTCCAGAGACTTTCTCCTGGGGTGCGATTCTGTAATTTCATTTTCACTTTTACCTCACTTCACGTCGTGAATTTACAAATGCAAAATTGAAAAAAAAAATTGAAATCCGCCGTGAATTGATTGAAAATTAAAAAAAAGATAATTTTTTGTTGAGGGAGACTCTATTCATTACGAATTAATTGAATTAAAATAAATTCAAACTGGATTCAAGTGATTTCGAAATTTTTTTAAGTATTTGAAGAGATTTCGAAAGATATCAAAATATTTAAGATTTCTGGGAATTTAAAAAAAGCAGTAAAAGATTGCAAGTGTCCTCCAATAATTTTAATCAAGTTTTACGAATTTCTAAATACTTTAAAAGTCTCTCTGTTAAAAGAAGTAAAGCTTAAAATAATTCCAAAGAAACAAAATAATTCCAAGAAATGCGAAGAACTCAAAGGGATACAAATGAATGATAAAAAAAAAATCTGAAGAAAAGAATTTTTTTTTTTTTTGGGGGGGGGGGAATAAAAATATAACAAATCTGAAAATTTTCCACGAAGTCAAGGATTTTCCTCGAAATTGATTTGAATTACCACGAATGAAAATTTGTTTTAAACAACAATAAATATAAATTAATGGAATGTTTGTGAAAACCGCCTCGAATCACTAATAGATTTTCTCGTAAAATTATCTTACGAATAAGTTCGTAACTTTTTAGAGGCAGTAAACGTTAATCCAACTTGAAAGTGCGGATCATTTTCTAGATCTATAAGGAAGCTGGATAGTTACTCTTGGGCTATCTAAAAGTGATATTAACTGCGACAGTAAAAAGGAAATTGATAGGTGTTGGAATCAAGATTAATGGATTTTAATTTGCCCCCATTTTCCGAGTTGTAAATTGTCAATTTCTTTTATTTTTATGACATATGTCTTTTTAACGGCAGGTATGAAATGGTAGATTTTAATTGCTAAGTCGATGTTCTCCAAAATGTATGTATTTTAATACTCTGCCATTAAAAATAATATAAAACCATGTAATGTAAGCAGATAAAAAATGAATTGCAATTCAAAATGTCGAAAACCAGCCGCGCTTCTACGGTTATATACTGTCATTTTAAAAAATTGATATTTTTTGTGACCTATAAAAAAAGCAATACAGAGTATGTATTTCATTCCAAAATTTTTTTTATTACTGAGAGAGCGAGAGATGCATACAAAAAAGAGAGTGATTAAAATACTTTGACCATTTCGTCACGAAAAGGCCATGAATATTTTTCAAATTTGTTCTTAAAAGGTTTTTTATTCCATCATGAGTAGATTGGAAAAATACTGATCTATTGCAGGTAATAAAAGGGAGGGAAGTTAACTCGTTCCATTTATAGAGAGCCTGATTCTTAATAAGACCAGACAGCAATTTCACTGGATTTAAGGTCGCAATAAAAAAAAGCTTTGCCCGCATTGCTATTCGATTTGTATTTTATTTGTTTCTCATTTTAAAGAGTGTGCGAAAGGTTTATTTTATTTCTTCGCTTTCTCGCAGCGTTACATTTGAAAAGAAAGGCGGCAATTAAAATAGAATTACGAGCTGAAATTTGATTGGAATATTTGGGAATACAAGGGATATGAAGAATATGGGAAGTAGAAATAAGAGGGAAGTTTTGGGAATAGTCTTAAATAATCCCATCCCAATTATTTTCATCGCGTTTCCATTTTTTAACATTACAAAATAATCACTAAGAAAAATTACTCAGCTTGTAATAAAATAAGAAAGAATTTAGGATATAAAATGAATTTCAAAATATTTTTGAGTATTTTAGGTAATAACACAAGATTTAAACTACATTCATTCATGAACTGAAAATCCCTTTAAATATATAAAGGGTAAATACTATTTTTAAATTATATGAAAATCAATAAAATCACTTTAAGGGAATGTGATACTTTACCATAAGAGCAAATTAGTTATGCCAATTATACATTCATAATTGTTAAAAGATATTTTAACAATTATAATAATAAATATTTTTAGTAAATAAGAGTCAATAAACCTTCGTCTCATGTAGACGAAGGTTTATAATTATAAATATAATTATGTATAATTAGTATAACTAATTTGCTCGTATGGTAAAGTATCACATGCCCTTAATTCATAAAAAATATTTTTAAATCTTTGAAATTTTTTGGAAATTCTTATATTCTTTGGAATTCGTTTAAAGTATTTCCAAATTCTTTTAAATTACTTAAAATCTTTTGAAACTCCATCTCTCACTATCTTTAATTTCAATAAAAAAATGTAAATCCAAATCGTCCAAAATACAAATCTTTTGAAATTCATTTAAATTCTTCAAAATTTTGGAAAGTCTCTTAAAATCACTTTAAATTCCTTAAAAACACTTAAAGTCTCTTGAAATTCTTTAAAAACTTTATCTTAACATATTTAAGTAAGACTCTTGGAAATTTGGTTTTGAAAGTAGACAAGAATAGCATTTTACTGACTAAGATTCGAAAGATATTCACGTCGTAAAAGGTAAATTACTATTTACGAGAAGAGAATTTAGTGGAAGTTTCTTAATACAAACTAGCATTCCCATTTTCCTTTTATGCCGTGAAAAATTGCGTTTTATAAATAGTTTCTGCTTTATATTTTTTTTGATCCTTTCACTCTAAAGTCTAAACCGAAGTCTAAACCTTTATAATTTGCTCACCATTTAGTACATAATTCGTTTTTTCTGTAAATGAATTATCTTAACTATTATTTAAATATTTAAACATATTTGAAGAATTGAATTGTGCATTTTTTTGAAGTTATTTAATTGTGCTTTTTTTCATAATAAAGTACCTACCAGTCAAATGTTCACTTTTCCGTGGGTTTATATTTTAAGTCCTTTAAACGCAAACATTTCTTTACCAACGCGAGCAGCAACAACGAAAATGTAGCGAATATGAAAGGAAGAAAGAGGCAAATAGAAAAAGAAAAAGTTGCCTGTTCATTTAATACGTTTAAATACTGTTTCCGTCATAGTGGAAAGTAATTACGCCGATCTCGTTACAAATGGTACAGTGTTTCTCATTTTTATCATGATAATAATCCTTCAAAGAAATCTCATTATTCCTTCTCCAGAATCAGAATTTGACACTGAAACAAACTTTTTGATATACAAAAGAATTTTTCTAATATTAAACGTCTGCAAAAAATGTAAAATCTCTACACGTGTAGAGGTTTTACATTTTTTATGTATTTAATTTTGAAGAACATATATTGTTAGATACATAATGTTTTTATTAGAATTTTTGGCTTCCTGAAATTGAAATAAGCTCTTTAGTGAAACAGTGTTGGGAAAGCTCGAGTTTGGCTAAACAGCTTTTAGTATTTACAGTGAATTGAGGGAATCGGAAATGAGGCGCTATAACTTACAAATTTACCTTCAGTTAAAGCTATGCTAATAATCGTTAATTTAACGAAACAGAACTTCTGATGACGTTCAGCTTAGTTTCAACGTCCCACTGCCAAAATCGTGGATTATGAATTGACAAAGTATCGCACGAATATAATTAAATTAGGGCAGTTCAATATTTTTTACTCAAAGAACTGAAAATAGAAAATCAAAAATTTATGTTCTGTTAACAAAAGAATATAAAACCCCAGCAGAAATTTACTCCGCGTTTCTTGGTATTTAAAGAGATTTCAGAAGATTTCAAGTATTATTAAATAATATCAACAGATTTATAGCGATTTTAAGAAATTTCTAATTTTAGAAAATATTTCAAGTGATTCTACAAATCTGCCAAGTTTCATCAAAGTCGGCGTGTGACAGTTCCCTAGGTTTACTCGTTAGAAAAAAAACTTGTTTTAAATCAAAACTTTTATTTTAATAACTCAAAGTAAAATTTTTTTTATATTAAAGAAAACTTTTTTTCTTTTAAAATAATTTTGTTTGATTCAAACAAAACTATTTTACATTATTTTAATTCAAAGAAACTGTTTTCTGAGTGTTATTTTTTGGGATTCAATAGTGGTTGTCGAAAGTACTTTAAAAATGTCTTCAAGGCTTGAAGAGAAGATTTTTGAAGGTCAGAGTTTTTGAAATCCATTTTAAACCTCGAAATAAGCAAGTTGCATTATGAGGGGTAATACCAGTGGTTTTTGAACTCGTCATGGGTATCTATTTGCTTTCCTGCGGTGTTGGATAGACACCGCGATGCTGGTCGACCGCCAATGGACATACCTTTAACGCCATAAATCTAATTTGGAATGTCACCGCCTTCAGGACAAGTCGAACGAAAATAGTTCACCAACCAAGTGAAAACAGTACGACCAAAGCACTCAGCAAGAAGAATGGAGGTGGAACAATTGAGTCGTAAAAAATTGCCCTTTTATTGGAAAGACGTTCCTTCCAATTTCAACTTTCCGTCAATAAATTTATTTATGAGTTGAACATTCTTTTCCTCTTCCTAGAGAGGAATCTCTAAATTAATCAAAAATATAACACAGCATATACCTATAGCTACATAGCTATATGTATATTTATCTGATTCAAAAGAGGCTTCTTGGGATTTAATTGAAAAATCAAAAATATCTTTCAAAAATCCCTTGAAGAACCTGAAAATTTCAAGAAACTTGGAAATTTCAGGTTGAAATCCATGAAATTTTTTTAAATCCCCAAAAATTCCTTTAAATCCCTGAAAATTCTATGACTTCGAAGGGTTGCAAGAGGTAAACAAACAAGATGAAAGGGATTATAATATATTTTAAACGATTTAAAGAAATTTATAGGGATTTCAAACGATTTCAGGATATTTTAAGTGATTGGGAGATTTTAAAGAATTTAAAAGGATTTTAAATAATTTAAAACGTGAGAAAGGATGGTAAAAAACCAAAAGATTTCAAAGGATTTTAAGCGATTTCAAAACATTGCTTTTCAAGTTTCTGGGGATTTCAAAAAAGTTATAAAATATTTTTTTGAAATCCCTTGAAAAACCTGAAAATTCCAAGAGATTTATTGAAATCCATTGAAATATTCTTAATCCTTTAAAGTTTTCTCAATTTCGTTTAAATCTATCTATTATAAAATCTTTTGAAAACTTTAAATCCACTTAATTTTAATTTAAATCTCCTGAAATTCCTTAAAAATCCAGGAAAACTTTATAAATTCAATTTTCCATCGCATTATATCTCAAAACTTTCAATTTGTCATAGCAGAATATTTCAAACTTTTTATCGATATAAAATTTTGCCACCATAGATACATTTTATAAAAAATCCCTGGTTTTTACATTTCTTTGAAATCGTTTAAGTAATATATCGCAATTTTTTTCTGACAATCCTTAAACACGATTCTTCACCTATTAAAGCATTCAACTTTGGAAAAACCAAAGTTTTCAAATACCTGAATTTTCTTTCACGTCCTTGCAAACCGATGTTTCCAAACAAAGATAAAAAAAAAAGAATCTTCACGCAAGTGAAATCTCAAGTATGACATTGCCGTCGACAGTTCCAGCGAGTCGTAAATATCGCCCTGTGTCGGACAAGAACCAGATAGTCTATGTGTAGTGATTACTTTTACTCCTTCAAAGTATCAGCTACTGTAGTATTAGGAATTACATGTTAAAAATTAGCAGTTAAAACGTGAGTCCCTGAGGTCACTCAAAATTTCTTATACGTTTATTCTTTGTGCAACCTAAGAGCGAACAGTTCTCGCGGTGATGACGAGCAGCTCAATTGTCATTCACAAGAGGGGTTGACAGGTTCCCAGGGTCGGTCGAATAGGAACCCCTGCGGATTTCACGACTTCCGCAGGTTCCGTTCTTACGTCATGCTTTTAAACTTCGGTCGCCTCGACATTATTCGTCTTTGCTTCCTAAAGACCTAAAAACCCAAAGAATTCACCTTTTCCACAAAAGATGAGTTTTGAGTGTAACCGAAATTTCTGAGAGATGTTGCATGTTTTGAGCTTCAAGGTTCCTTCCATCTAACATTGTGAGGATGTCCTACTAGGTAATAAATATCGAAGGTGTCCGGAACTGTTTTCGCGAGAGCAATGCTTTCTCTAAAAAGCGTGAAATCTGTGGAGAAAAAACATTCTCGAAAGATATTTTAAAGCTGGGAAATACGATTTTTTTATGGTTTTTGACATATACATTGGGTTAAAGTTGTAGACTTCTAGACTGACGATTTTTTTTACATTTATTGGAAGAATAACAAAAAACAAATTTTCACCGTTCCTAAAATCAAAAATTTTAATTTATTTACTAGGAGAAATTTTAGAGAATTTAGAGGAATTTCAAGAGATTTTATAAGATTTCAAGAGATTTATAAAAATTTTAAGGAGTTTCAAGGGATGCTAAGAGATTTTGATTGATTTTAGGAATTTAAAGGGATTTTTAAAAGAGTTGAAAAGAGTTATCAATAGATTTTTTTCAGAGATTTCACAAAATTTCAAGACATTTTAACTGATTTTAACGAATTTTAAGGAATTTAAAAAGATTTTAATTTTAAAGATTAAAGTTTAATGATTTTAAAGAGATTTTAATGAACTTCAAGGAATTTTTACATATTTTAAACAATTTTAAGACATTTACAGAAGATTTAAGAGATTTTAAAGGATTTCATGTGATTTATTCCAAATTAGAATAAATTCCTTAAAATTTCTTAAAATCACTTAAAATGTTTTGAAATATTTTGAAAATTTTTAAATTCAGCTGAATTGTTTTGAAATCCATTGAAATTCCTTACAATCCCTTATCACTAAAATCTCTTGGTGTCTTTCCTATTGAATATTTAAGTACTAACTTGTGAACCGAAAAATATTATTTACTTAATCAAGATAACTTTACGTCATATATAACAAATTCCATGATTATTCTTATCATAGTAGAATGTAGCAAAAAAAGATAATATTTCCGGTCACGTCAAAAATTAGTTTAAAAAATGTTTAAGAATAATACATGCAGTTTAAAAATTGAATTTTCTCTTCAAGAAATAGGAGAGTGCGACACACATGTTTGACCACGTGGTCATGGTTGAGAGCACGTGGCTGGCAAGAACCACTACTGACTGTTTCATTTCCTATGATCTATGCCACATGTTTTCAGAATATAGATATTTAGAATTTAGCGAGGAACTTAACGACTATTAGCATTTCCTGGAGAGGCCTTGTACGTTCGCACCCAAGATTAGAATTCCAAATCCCATAAATTATCTGAATGTGGAACTTGTAGTCAGGATGATTTTTAAAACTGACAGAGGCCATAAGAGGCGTTTCTTAGTAACAGATTACTTTCGTCACTTCCAGCTGCTGATTTTTGGAGAAAAAACTCAACACTTATTTTTGTACCTTATTCAATTTAAAGAATTTTCGGTTTATTTTTTTTTTAATTTTATAAGATTTAAAAAGAATTTTAAAAGATTGGAAGATATTACATAGAGCAACAAAAAAAAATTCGTGATTACCCGTGTTATTAAAGGATTCTTAGAGGTACAAATAAAAAATATTTCAAAGATTTTTTAATCCAATCCCAGGATAAGAAAGAATCAGTTATTTATAAAAAAAAAAAGAAACTGATTTAGAAAATGCAAAATTTCTGGCTACATATTTTATAAGTTGGTTATGAAAAAAAAAAGAAAATATTGAATACTAAATTGTGAAATTCCAAATTTGTAAGAATATAAAAAAAAGTCACAACTTTTTTGTCTTTTACTACCCTAAGCTCTACAAATTACCCTAATTTTGAGTAATCCACGATTGGTAAGGAAGTTGGTAGAATGAGTCAAAAAAACTGTACCCAGCCAGATGTTCTTTTTATAAATTTTAAAAAGTGGGATAGACCACCCACATTGAGTTTCTTTTTCATTAAAGTCATCTGGAAGATGGAAGTCTACGCACCCCTGGATATTTTCAAAAATTAAATTAAAAAAAAAAAAAATACATACACTCAGAAAAAAGTTTGGTTGATTCAAAAAAAATTTGGTTGAATCAACCAAATAAATGCATTGCTATAGGGTCAATCAAATGTTTGGTTGATTCAACCAAATTTTTTGGTTAATAAAGTTTGGTTGACTGTACTAAATATTTTGGTTGATCCAACCAAATGTTTTAGTTGATCCAACAAAATATTTTGTTTAATCCAACAAAATTTTTTGTTGGTTTAAAAAAAAAGTTTTTTTGATTTCCAATATCCTCTATAACCTATTCAATAATAGAAATGAATACACTTATATAAATAAACATATGTATACACGGAGAAAACTGGATAGTCAAATTTAGGACAGCCATCTAAGATATGTCAACCTGAATATCTAAGATAATAAAGTCGATTATCCTAATAATGTTCAGATTTTATATACAAATTTTCAGGTTAACTATCTTAGAAGGCTGTCCTATAGTTTACACTCCAGATAGTCAGTTTGACTATCCATTTTTCTCCGTGTAATATATATATATATATATATAAATATAAATACACTTATTAAACATATATAAATACACTTATATAAATACACTTATAGAAATACACACTGTTAAATAAATACTATTCACTTTTCGAGCCGTCAACCAGCATACGCGTCATACGCGTCGCGTCGGTATGTTTAGTTAGTCAATGAAATTATTTGGTTGAATCAACCAAATCATTTTTTTACACTAACCAAATCATTTTCTAATAAATAATATGTTTCGTTCAACACATTTATTTGGTTGAATCAACCAAACATGCTCAAACAAATAATTACTTTGAATTGACCATATGAAATTGTTGCGTTTTTTCAAAGGAACCAAATGTTTAGTTGCGTTGACCAAATTTTTTAGTTGCAACAAACAAACTAGGTTAAAGAAACTGTTTTATTGAATCAACCGAATTTTTTCTCTGAGTGTAACATATATTCCAGTTCTCACAAAAATTGCTAATTCGATTAAAATTTAAATTGTATTATTAATTGCCATTGTCAAAGAGATGAATATTCAACACACAATCCTGTTGACATTCGTTAACGATTCCCCTAAAATTTCTCCAATAAAGGCAATTTACATCATTCACCTCTAATTACAAACCACAAAATGAAACTCACACCAAAAAATTAGTTTACAAAATAGCAGTTAATTTCAGCGAGAGGCGAAACAAACAATAACGTTATGATGATTGAAACCCATGTAGATTGCAATGAAGATAATTATTTGAATAATTGAAAATTTAAATGTTAGCGTATTCGAAAATATCAGCAGGGTAAATTCTTTATAGTCATATGTGAGTGTTCATTCATACCAACTGTATGCTCTTCACGTACAACGCAAATGCGAACAATTATGACCGAACGATGAGGCTAATTTGCTTGGAACGTAATATGTATATATGAACACAATATACATATATATGCATGCATATGCAGATCGTAATGTCCTGAAATGTGGAAAGCGCAAACATTCTCCGGGTACAAATGATAATGAATCAACGAACACTTTACTTGATATCGCTTATTTCATTTGTATCGTTAATTAAAAACTCTCTATTACCCCTAAATTTTTTACAATTTCATTTCACTTTTCTGTCGCAAAGAAATTTAAAACACTTTTGCTTCAGAGTTTCAAAATCTCTTGATCTTAAATACATTTTATAAAAGGGAAAAAAATGTGATTATTCTCCCCGACCTGACCTGGAAAGTTATAGCAAACAAATTTTAAAGAAACATAAAGGACTTGTAGAAAAATACGTTAATTGTATATTTTTACATTGAAGGGGTAAAAATAATGAAAGAGTTTTCTTTTAAGTATCCTGAGATTTTTAAGAGATTTCCAAATATTTTTAAGTATTTGAAGAGATTTCCAGAGATTTCAAAATATTTCCAAAACTGTTGAAGAATCTTTCAACTATTTAAAAATATATTTTAGAATGTTTCAAGTATTAATAATTAAATTCGGTATTACAAGAGATTTCTAGGGATTTCAAAAGATTTCCACAAATGTTTAACAGATTTCCGAATATTTCCAATTATTTTAAGAGGTTTAAAGTACTTTAAGAGATTTCTAGAGATTTTAAAACAATTATACATATTTCAAGAAGTTTCTGATATTTCTACCAAGGATTTCAAAAAATTTCTAAACACTTGAAATGATTTAAAAATATTGCAAGCGATTGTAAAAGAATTTTCAAATGATATATCAGATTTCAAAATATTTTAAGTTTCTTATCAATTTATGAAATCGTTTAAAATTTTTGGAAAAATTGCATAATTTCTTGAAACTTCTTTAAATTCTTCAAAATCCTTTGAAATCTCGTAAAATTCCTGCAAAATCCTATATTGAAAAAAAAATGTTAATCTACTTCAATTTTTGAAAATTCCGTGAAAACTATTAATCTATTAAAACTATTAAATCTATTAAAACTATTAAATGCGTGAAAACTATTAAAATTCTGTTAGCTTTGATCTATAGAAATTTTCAAGTTGACAGCCTTTAAGTGTGGATAATAAACCACTTTTTCAGAATAGAGTGTGAAGCCCTAGAAAGTATCAGCCACACGTACTTGAACTTGATCTAATATGTCGATTATTTCCACTTAAGGTCGAAAGTGCTCGAGATTCCCACATGGTGGTTACAGTTTCACGACAACCACATGTTTTTCAGGAAGTTGTGAAGAAGTAACGACACTTCCTGGGAGCGTGGCTCCCATCAAGAGCAAACGGTGGCAGCCACCTGTCCAAAGAAGTCCCTTGAGAGACCCCATACACTCATCAGAGATCAGACCATAAGGCCCCAAATCTCTCCAAGAAAATCATGACTTTGTCGGAAGCGGCAACTATCCTCTTACATAGGGTCACGTGTCGAGCGGATGTGCAACTCCCACTTTTGTCTTTATTAGGTGTTTATCCAACGTGACGAATCCATTAAAGACCTCGAACATAATCTCCTTTCAAGTGCTTTTTTCGGTGTAGAAAAAATAATTGGACGACTCAGGAGTCAGGTCAGTTTTTAAAAATAAAGCTCTTATCCAAGATGAGACCTCGTGCCAGTTGAGATGGAAGATCGACTGCACCGTATGTAGCATCAGACTACTACATTATCTCTCTAGTTCCACACGTGCAAATGGTGGTAACATTTAAAACGTAATAAAGATGAAGAAAACACTATGATATAATAATGATGGTGCAATAATAATGATATTGCAATTACAGTTATCTGTAACAATTTTTTTAAAGCATTTTTATTATAAGGAAAAAACTATGGTTGTCACAACCACAGAAATAGTAAAATATGGTGCCACTACTAATTTGTGGTTGTAGCAAATATTATGAAATAGTTGTGATTGTGAGAGCCATAGCAGTTGTTTCCGTAACTATTCATTAAACCTGTAAAAAATTGTCGATGATGGGAATCAATTTACTTTAATAGGACATTTTGAATTGTAAAAGATCAGTTGGTTATTTTGAAATTCTATATTGCAATAAACATATGATTAACTCGGATAGTTACTGTCAATAGATTAGATTACACGGAGAGAAAGCTATGGTTGGCCCAACCATATCTTTTCTCTCCGTGCACTTTTGGAAGAATTTATAGCTTTCATCAATATTTCGTGTACAAAGTTTTCAATCTTTATTTGAATCTCCTTTTATGTTATTTACATAGATTAGTTAAAATTGCGAAAGCTATAGAAAAATACGCAAGGTTTATTGTGGAGTTCACAGTGCGTATATCATATAATATGCGACCTTCAAGTATATTTTACCAGTATATGTCGTAGAGTTCACTTACGAAATCATGTTCATATTTGCTTTAACAGAACAATAAATATTTTCAAACAAATTCGCGATGTGAAAGATAGACTCTTCATAAAAACTCCAATTGTTTGGTTTCGCCTTCAGTTCGATCATATAAAAAGACATAATTTCATCATCAGCAACGTAAAATATAGGAAAAAATGTATTTAAATCTTATAATTCTTTGCGGAATATCGACCCAAGTAATAATTGGGAACTCCGTAGATCAGGATATCAGTAAGTAAATCGATATTCTTTATAAATATTTCAAATACATAAAATACACTCAACTCTGGATTTAATCTACCCGGATTTTCTCTGTTCTTAAAATTTGTGTCAGTGGTCGATTAATTTATCAAATACTTGCAGAAAAATCGTCGGATCTTCTCCTTCGACAAAAACGAGTAATTAGTCGCATACCGGGTGACGACATCAGAGTGGATCCCAATGGTGCTCGTTTCCTTGTACGTTTTAGACACATGAATCGTATTTCTTGCGTAGGCAGTATTTTATCGCATCACGTTGTCATCACCATTGTTTCATGTGTTCCTTACGACAGATCGCAGTGTACAGCATTTCCTCTAAATCAAATTTTGCAGATCGTGGTACCCATCACAACGTTTTAGATATTAACAAATACTATGGTAGGCATCCAGGCAGACCTGAGGATGGTATTGCTTTGCTCACAGTTAATCCAACTTTCGTGTTTGGAGTCGCTGTTAGCAACATAGAACTGCATTCAGGACCTTTGCTGCCAGGTACACTTGGTACTGTTTTTGGTTGGGGATTCAACTGCAATCGCTCCAGAAATCGTGAGTAAATTATCCATAATATATTAAACATTTTGAACATAATGTTATTCATGTCATGCCTCACTATAAATAAAAGTTTGCCTTCTCCCCGATTTCAGTCGTGGAACGGTATTTCCTGTATATCTACGATCAATCGAAGTACCGATAATATGGCCCATCGGGATTGTGTGAACAGATATCGACCTCATAGTATTGAGATTTCCGATAAAGATATTTGCACATTTCATCCACAAAAACACTGTGGTCATACTGATGGTGGTGCTCCTTTAGTTGTTCAGGGTAAATTGGCTGGGGTTCACCTTTGGTCTGGACCAGAAGAGATGGGTCAGAGTGATTCTCAATATCCTGAAGTCTTTGCAATGTTGCAACATTCTGAATACATTAACTGGATCAGTACGAAGATAAGATTCATTGAAATGCTGCACAACCATTATTAATACAATACATACTTGGCTTAGTAAATTAATGTGATGAATTTAAATCTGTTCAAAGTAAAAAATTTGATTTTTATTTCAAATTAAAAAATAAATTTATTTGCTTAAGGTTCTATCAAGCTCAAGGAACACATTTTTGCAACTTTCGGTCAATTTCTAGATTTCCTTAAATTCCCGCACAATAGACACCTTGCCGTTGCCAAGCCGGCTAAAAGAATTTTAGAAAGCTTCTAGATCAATATTTGATGAATCTATCGATGTAATTGTGATTTTATGTTTCTTATAGGCTTATACAAAATTTAACAGAATTTTTACGCGGAAATGGATTCTCATTCGCTGTAGCAAAAAAGCTTGAGGTGAACGTATGTATAATACCCGAGCGGAATTAATTACGCAGTCGGGGCCAATTTGCATATTATAAAATTAAAAACTTTTCTGCGACTTTCATTTAGCTGGGACAGTGAATTATAATTCAGGTTGCTAAGGAAAACTAAGTGGCTGGTTTACAAAATATAGCAAGCTCTTTATTTAAATATTGTTGTTGCTTAAATATTGTGATACACGGAGAAAATTTGTTCGTTAAACTTTACTGAACTGTTGAACAAACTGGGGATATAAGGACAAATTCGATAATGTTTCACATTTTTTTAATAATGAGTGACAAACTGAATGTTATAAAATACATGACAGTTCGGTAAACTTTAATACTGTACAGTAAAATTCTTATATGAAGAGCGTAGCAAACTTTAAAAGATTTACGTGAATTATTCCCTTAAGATTAGTTAAAAAATGACTAACGTTAATGAATCATTCTTATTCAGGAATTGAAAAATTACTCGAAAGTTCAGTAAAGTTTTATATCATATGCAAAAGAAAGTTTATATTCCTTATATGAAACTTTATAAAACTATAATGAAGCTTCTCCTTTCGCGCTCTTTAAAATCTACTGAACAGTTCGGTAAACCGAACGTCGGGCAGCATCTTCCACCCCTCCTCTAGTAATGCAGGGTCTAATGCATGTATTACGCACCCTGGCCATTTCAACAAATTTTAGTTATAATAAAATATTGAATTTAATACACATATATTGAATACTTTCTCATGTAAGATCTTATAAATTTTAAAAATAAAATTGTAAAATGTGTCCAGACTAACAAACATTTCACTGTAACATACAATATTATATCTATAGTAGTCATATCTTAACAAACCGAAATGAATAAATGAAATTAACATCAAAAATTTTAATTTAAAATCTTTCTCAATGTCTAAAATATAAACTTTATAATAAAATACTGATAATTGTAGTATAAATTGAAATTTTTACAATTCTTACAATTTTTCATGGTCCAATTGACCATTTCAATTTGTGAAGTTAAGAAAACAGTTTAAATTACAATTATGTCTTTGTTCAAATAAAACAAAATTATGGATTATAAACGAAGTCATAAAGTTGTACAAAGAGTTTTTAGTAATTCAAAAAGTATGAGTTATTATAAAATAAAATCTTTAGTATTAAAATGGTACGCTTAATCGTTATATACTTATTATTACGAATTTTAGATATATTTCAAGTTCAGCTTTATACATTTTTTAGAATATAATAATAAACAATAATATTCCACCATTTAAGTGTTTATTAATATTTACTTTCATTAATTAGGGTATTCATAATGCCATTATTATGCTAATTTACTTATATTGATAATAATAAATTTATAAATATGATTTTAGGGCATCCAAAAATTTTACTTACAGCACTTTGTTATTATAATATTGTGGAACATTAAAAAATTAATTGTTTGGCCCTGTATCTTTCTCACAAGCGCTAACATATTCGTCCAGTTAGTATATAAGAGAGTTCCAAATCTTAGTTCTCAGCGATAGGCGTGCGTTTGCGTATTATATAAGTGTTAGGTTTTATATGCGTATAGTTATAGGTTTACATGTATTCACGACGAAACTGGTTTATGATTGGTTGCGACTAAATTGTGTGAGACTGTGAGTGATTCCTGTAACTATTTTAACCAATAGTTCGGTAAAACGTAAGCTCCTGTGGAGTATAGAATACATTTATTTTGGATGGCTCGAAATAAATTCCTTTTTTTTACTCCACAAGAGTTTACGTTTTACTGAACTGCTCAGTAAAGTTTCATACATCGTGCGTCAAACATTCATTCGCGTCATGTAAATCCACTTTAATTCTCTGTTTCATTCTCAATCGCGGTTTACTGAACTGTTCGGTACTCTCTATCTTGTGTTCATTATATTTTACAAATGTGTGCATTAAAATTTCAGCAACCATGTACAGTATTAATTACAGTTAAGTTCGGTAGATACTCCTTCACATTTATTAAAATTTCACGTTCTAAGCAGTAAGTTTTCATTAATTTAACTTTACTGAACTGTAAGTGAAACATTATCGAATTTGTCCTTATATCCCCAGTTTCTTCAACAGTTCAGTAAAGTTTAACGAACAAATTTTCTCCATGTACATCCACAGATCAATTTAATGTAAATAATTTGTATAATTCTTAATTTTGATATTTAATCCAATAAAATACAAAGAAAAATAGTAGAATAATAATAGAATGATAGTATTCATCAGTTATTTTTATAGATACCACATGACACGTGCCAAGAATATGCCAGCCAGATTTTGTCTATTTGTATTGGTATAACCGTAAGGTTCACACATGTCAATTTTTCTATACGAATATATAACGAGTTTTCCCCCAAATCGATATAATAATAAAACTTACTGGTGTATCCTTTTGCCTTCCTTTTCACAATTCGTGTACATAAATTTGAACTCGTTTATACAAATAGCGACCCCATGTTCTGAGTAATTAGGGGATCATTCCTCGGATCGTTCTATAGTAGAATTTATTCTGAATACAGAAAGGAAAGCAGAAATCCAAACAGAGATATGCACGACAAAACAAATATTGTACAATTTCCTACGCTTTCAGCTAACAGCATTTAAAATTAAAACATTGCAGAATTAAACCATTTCATTGACCTATTTTCTGTATCCATTTGAACATATGGAGCTGTTTAGACTCCTTGTTCGATCACCAAAGTTAAGCACGGCTTGACGCGGTTATACTCGGATGAATGCCGTAGTACTAAATGAGTGTTGGTGTAAGCTTTTAAACTGACTTCAACCTCATTATAATATTACTATAAAAATATAAATCTATTTCAAACAGGATATCTTTTTTAGAATTCTTTTCCCTATAGTAACTTTAGAAGTATTACGGCAATCCAGTTTCCGCTGTCGCTTTTTATGGTATCAAAGCATTCCAATCTTAACCTTGTCTAACCCAACCTAACTTCCTCTCACGGAAGCGAATATTCAAAAAGGATTCCCTACGTTTTTACACTATTTTTATCGGTTCGTTTTTCACCCATTTCCTCCCTTTTCTCATCCCTTTTCTACATGCCAATTCTGCTATTTATTTTCTCCACTTTCTTGTTGTACTTTAAATCAGGGTGTCTACTGTTTCTTCAAAAAAAATTCCAGGACTTTTCCAGGGGGTCGATTACGTAACTTCACTTTCCAGGTTTTATCCAAGTAAAAACAAATTCAAGGAATTTTCCAGGTTTTCAAGGATTTCCAGGACGGTAGACACCCTGTTTAAATATCTGTGCGTTTAACAAAGTATTTCTAAAGCAAGGTGGTATGACTTCAAAGAGTCGCGATACCCCTCTGCTACTGTATCCTCGGAAATGTTGATAGAAGGGGGTGGAGAGTTGAAACGGAGAGGAAGGAACGAGAATCTTCTCTTTTATATTCAACAGAATCAATTCGCCATATCATCCACGTACCTGCCCCACTGCTTTGAATGGGAAGGGTTGGTTTTGCCGAAAGTTAACTGTTGCTTCTTGGGAATCGAAACTAAAGGGGTGGATCATAGTACACTGGATGAGCCAATTTTCCACTTTCGAGAATATTATTCTTCTCGAATTTCTTTCGCAAGACGAATGAATATAAATTTTTGAACTCTGTAAAACAAGATGTGTCGAACTTATTTAATTAAATAAAGAGGGATTCCAAAATTTAAGAAACAAATACTCATTTTCGGTTTATTCTTTTCTGATTCGAAACAGTTGTTTCCTGGTTATTATATTGCAAATGTTGTAAACGTTCCAATTAGAAAAAAGGTGGTGGAAAATTAATGACGGAAAAGTGAATGGAAAACGGATTAGAAAAAGGGCTTTGGAAGCTTGGATTAAAAAAATAGGGATGAGAAAAGAGGATGAAAAATTTGCAAGAGGAGTGCGTTAGAAAAAGGATTAGGAAAACGGGGAAAAAGGGATTGAAAAAAGAATTATATAACCTGGGGTTATACAAGGTTTTGGGCAAAGAGGGATAGAGAGAAGAATGGGAAAGGGGAGGGTGTCAAAAGAGGGGGAAAGGGGTTTAAAAAATTAGGTTCGGAAAGGGGTTTGAAAAAGGATAATAAAAAAAGGGATTAGAGAAAAGGGGGAGGGAAAGAGGTACAAAAAAGACTTATAACCGTTATTATAAAACGTTTTAAGTAATGAAAAAGTGGATTGGGAAAAAGGGTTTAGAAAAAGTGGGGGAGAAAAGGGAGGTCAAAAGAGAGGGAGGAAAGAGGTTTCAAAAATGAGGTTGGAAAAGGGGTTTAAAAACTGGAGTTAAGGAAAGTGATGGAAGAAATATATGGAAGGGGGATGGAAAGGAGTTGGTATAGAAAGTGATTTGGGAAAGATGCTTGAAAGCTGGGATTAAAAAGAGGGGTAGGGAAATTACCAGGGAGGGAAAAATGGATGGAAAAGACGTTTAAATAAGGGTTTGAAAAATTTGATTGGAAAAGGGGAAATCAAAAAATTGGATGAAAAGGGGGTAGAAAAAGCGCGTTGGAAATATGACTCGAAACAGAAAGGGAAAGTGATTTACAAAAGGAAGTAGAAAAGGTGGGTGGTAGCAAAGGTCCTGAATGCAGTGCTATGTTTCTAACGCTCTTTCCAAACGTGAAAGGTGGATCAACTTTGAGCAAGGCAATACCATCCAACGATTTGCCTGGATGTCCACCATATAGTGTCTATTAATATCTATTACGCTGTGAGAGATACCATGATCTGTACGTGTTGATTGAGAGAAAACTTTGTAGAAAGATTTGTCAGAAGTAACACATGAAGTAATGGTAATAACAACGTATTGCGATAGAATGGTGCATACGCAACTAATACGATTGCTATGTTTAAGATGTGCAATGAAAGGAGCATCGATTATAAACACTTTTTTGTCTTCACCCGGTATGTGACTAATTACTCGTTTTTGTCGAAGGTGAAGATCCGATGATTTCTCTGCAAGTATTTGGTAAATTAATATCTCAATCGTATTAATATCCAATGTTGCCTTTCTCTCTCTTTCTCTCGACGCCTCAGTTCCCCTCATTAAAATATACGACTGACACAAATTTTACGAATACAGGAAATACAGGGAGATTAAATTCAGAGTTGAGTGTGTTTCATTTGTGATATTTATATAGAATATCGGTTTACTTACTGATCTCCTGATCTGCGAAGTTCCCAATAAATACTTGGGACAAAATTCCACACAGAATTAAAAGATTTAAACACATTTTTTCCAATATTTTACGTTGCTGATGTTGAAATTACGCCTTTTTATATGATCGAACTGAAAGCGAGACCAAATAATCGGAATTTTTATGTAGAGTCTATCTTTCATATCGCGAATTTATTTGAAAATATTTATTGCTCTATTAAAGCAAACTAGAACATCACAGCGCGCTTCGCGCGCCTATATAATTACTTCACGTTACGCACTTATGACGATCCCACGTGACCATCTCTCAACCAGTCAGATCACGAATAAACTGCGGACACTTGACAGGTCATCTATTTTTTAAGAAAGGATGTGAACCTATAAATGATTTCGTAAGTGAAGTCTGCGACAAATACTGGAAAAATTATACTTGAAGGTCGAAAATTATATGATATACGCATTGTGAACTGCAATATAAACCTTGCATATTTTTCAATATCAATATGATATTTTATTTATCTTATTTTTTGCAGATCCAGTTTTATAAATTGATCATAGCATGTGGATGCTGTATATGGAATTCATATGGAATTGATCACTCAGCTCTATGGGGGAAAGAGGTTTAGAAAAGGTTTTGAGTAAAGGGGAATGGAAAAAGTATTTAGAAAAGGAGTATGAAAGGTCCAATTATATAAAACAAATACTATCGCTACAGTCCAAGACTGAAACAATGGTTTTACATTTTCGCATTTGGTAAATGTGAAAGTTTTCCGAGTCACGTACTAACGAGGATGTAAATTCGAGTTTAGGGCCATTGCGCGCTGATACTGTCATCGAGCACGTGTAATGAGGCACTTAAGGCATTCTACTAATGAGGCCTAATAGGATCCGCATAATGGGCCCTCCATATATCATAATCCAATCTGAAGGTTTTCCGTTTTATTGTCAGCATAGAAACCATCAGAGTTATAGTTCAGGGAATCATAATAATTATAGATATAGATGAATTTCTCCAATCTCTATTCACACACACACACACACACACACACACACACACACACACACACACACAACGTTATAACGATGGTATAACGTTAGAAACTTCACATTACGAAGATGGAGTCATTTACATTTAAGACATCTATATCATCAAAAATTTTGGAATTGATCGTTTAAAAGTTAATTACGAGGAAGATCCATCCTCATTTCCTATTCCGAAATAAGTTTCTACATTTTTTCTCTAAAGAATGAAGTTGGCTAAACTATAATTAAAAATAGAAAAATAATTTAATCCAGGACAATTTATGATTAATCTCGAGTTACGTATGTAGGTAAAAATAGAATTCTCTGAAATTTATGAAATGTTATAAAAAATTATAATATTATAATATTTATGTGACAGCATAGGAGAATATCTTGGTATAAAGAATATAAAGCAAGAGTTAGAGAACAGATCCTCAATTTACATTATTATTTTGCTAAATTGAAAGAACTGTCAAGAAAAAATGAGAGATTTTTATCCAAATCTAATTAACGTCAGCAACACCCTTAGCAGAGAAGATGGAGCGATGCGATGTTGCTGATGGTAAAAGTAAATTTAAGTTAGATCGATCAAAATCCGCAAGCTGAAAAAATCGTTCGCGTGCCTCCATCGTTTTTCTTCGTGACAAGGTTAATGGCGCCACTCATATAAAAAGTACTCGTCGCTTTTGGCGAACAAGAATATCTGATGATTCGCCTGCAAGTAATTGATCAACTAATCTCTCAGTTCTACTTTCCACAATAATTTTTAAATCAAATACCGACCGCGAAGCGCGAGTTATTAAGCAAATAAATTTATTTTTTCAGTTGAAATAAAAATAAAAATTTGTACATTAAACAGATTTAATTAATTAATTAATTAATTATTCAATCAATTAATTCAATTAAATTAATTAATTTAATTCATCCCCATAATTTAATAAGCTAAGTATTGAATTAAGAACGGTTGTACTGTACTTCAATGGACATTATAACCTCGCCCTGATCCAGTTACTGTATTCAGAATGTTGCAAGAGTACAAAAACGTCAGGATATTCAGGATTCATCTGATTCAACATGTTTGGTCCAGTGAAAAGGTGAATTCCAGCCAATTCACCCTCAACAACTAAAGGAGCACCTCCATCATTATGACCACAGTGTCTTTGTGGATGAAATGTGCAAATATCTTTGTCGGAAATCACAATATTATGAGATCGATATCTATCCACACAATCCCAATGGTTCATTATCGGTACTTCGATTGATCGTAGATATTTAGGAATTTCCGTTCCACGACTGATATTGGGGAGAATATAAACTTTTAGTTATAGTGAGGCATGAGATGAATATACCATTATGTTCAATATATTTAATATTTTATGGATAACTTACTCTTGAGATCTGCAGTTGAAACCCCAACCAAAAACAGTACCAAGTGCACCTGTTAGCAAAGGTCCTGTATGAAGTTCAATTTTCCTAAGGTAGTATCCAAATACGAAAGGTGCATTAACTGTGAGCAAGGCAATACCATCCACAGATCTATCTGGGTGCCTAATACCATAGTATCTTTCAATATGCGATATGTTATTAGGGGTACCACGATCTGAAAGTTTTGATTTAGAGAAAATTTGGTACTCCGATTTTTCATAAGGAACACATGAAGCAACGGTGATGACAACGTATTGCGATAGAATAGTGCCCACGCAGTTGATACGATTCATGTATTTAATATGTACAATGAAAAGAGCACTGTGCACAGATACTTTTTTGTCTTCACCCGGTATGCGACTAATTACTCGTTTTTGTCGAAGGAGAAGATCTGATGATTTTCCTGCAAGAATTTGGTAAATTAATAAATTAACATCTAAATCATATTAATATCTAATGGTGTCTCTTTCTCTTGATACCTCATCAGTCTTTATCATCAAAATAAGTGACAGACACAAAATCTAAGAATAAGGAAAAGTTGAGTGTATTTTATTTGAGATATTTATAAAGAATATCGGTTTACTTACTGATCTCCTGATCTGCGAAGTTCCCAATAAATACTTGGGACAAAATTCCACACAGAATTAAAAGATTTAAACACATTTTTTCCAATACTTTACGTTGCTGATGATAAAATTACATCTTTTTATATGGTAGAACTGAAAGCGAGACCAAATAATCGGAATTTTTATCTAGAGGCTATCTTTTATATCGCGAATTTGTTTGAAAATACTTATTGCTCTATTAAAGCAAATATGAACACATGAATGATTTCGTAAGTGAAGTCTGCGACAAATACTGGAAAAATACTTGAAGGACGCAAATTATATGATATATGCACTGTGAACACCAAAATAAACCTTGCATGTTTTTCAGTATCTCGACATAATTTTAACTAATCCCTGTAAATAACATAAAAGGAAATTCAAATAAAGATCGAAATCTTTGAACGCGTAATATTAAAGAAAGCTATATACATATATAGTTCAGAAGCTTTGCCGTGTATTTGCTTCCAAATATAATCTATTTCAGGTAATTTGAATTCTCAAGCAATCGTAGTCTATTGCAGAATAAAAGAATTCCAAAATAGCTAATTGAGTTTTCTCAATTCAAAATGTTGTATTTAATATAAATTGATTTCCATAACCGACATTTTTTTACAAGTTTAAATAAGAGATACGGAAAAAACTGCTACGGTTGACACAACCACAATTATTTCATAATATTTACTACAACCAAAACTTTTACAAAATATTTTATAGATCATAAAGATCTTGTGAAATACTTTAAAATTTCATGAGGAACATTCAAATTCCTTAAAATAATTTCAAAACATCAAACTTTCTTAAGATTTTTACAAGTCTTTTAAAATCATTTAAAATTCCAAGAAAATATTTATAATTCCTCAAAATCTCTTACAATTCCATACTATTCCACAAAAGCGTTTAAGAGTCATAAAAATCGTTTGAAATAATTGTCACGTCCCGCAATGTAATACTAATTACTCATCATTATTTTATACCTAATTCTTAAAAGACCAGCAATTGTAATCCGTATAACTTAGCTGGCAATTAACATTTAGATCACTATTTGTTTATTATATCTTTTTCTAAAAACATAAATGTAATCTCAAACAAAGGACAACCTATAGGAAAGGCCACCCCTTCAAAAACTCGCGTTTTGTCATCTCACATAACTTACAATTTCTTATCCGCTAAATTATGTCTATTCTATTCTACGAATTTTCTACGAAATAGAAAACACTATTCATGTAAGTCGTAAAACCAAATCTACGCATCCGAATCCTTTTCTTCTAAAGAAAATGATCATCTCCCCTAAAACGAATCTAGAATGTAAAACTCATATTTATAAGTCAATAATTGTCAACCATAGATGAAGACTAAAATTATTGGTCATCTCCGAATAACAAAAGAATGTGTATGTTCTAAAATAGATTTCTACAGAAATCTATAAAATTTGGGTCACTACGTTTAAAGCGAACACCTGCATTCTCACCTATAAGAAAAACCCTTGTACAGTCTCTACCCACGCTTCTAATACAGATCTTCAAACGAAGGGTGACAACAAAGGAAAACACTAAATTATCAAATGTAACCAGGGAAATACGTGCACCCCACACTTTTAAATATTCTGAGTCATACAACCAGTTTCCTCGCTATGATTTCACAGAAATCATAAAATGTTCTATTGAAATCTATTATCGTTGAAGTACGAACGGACCCAACTACCCTTCAACCATGTATAGCGGCCATCTTTAAATTGAAAGATTTATTGCCAAAGGTCTTATAAAAACAGAGGATTTGGACCCAAGGATTCAGTCTGTTTTTTGTCTGCTAAACCCTTCGAAACACCTAAAAATCAGTCCGAGTAAATTCAATCAGTTTTCTAAGTGGAAGAAGTCGTCAAGTGCATCGATAGTAAAGTCACCCCTGTTCCAAGTGGTCCACTGAATCTTCAAGACGGAGACCATCCCCCATATGGCAAATTCAACGAATACAAAACTATTATACAGGTGAGCAGGTCTCTTTCTCAAAATAAAAAGATCATTTCTGAAAGGGAAATCAGAACTACATTTCTGTCTCTTTTCAGATCCAGATCCAGATCCAGATCCAGAGAGAGAGGGGGGGGGAGAGTTACATCTCATAATTTAACATAATTTAAAATTTCATGAGGAACATTAAAATGCATTCAAAATCACTTGAAAAAATCAAAAGTTCTTAAAATTCTTAAGGTTGACAGGATCTTAAATAAATAAATACTTTTTTCATTTGAAATAAAAATTAAATTTTGTAATTTAAACAGGTGGAAATTCATTAAAATATTCATTAATACTTTATTGAGCTAAGTGTTGTATTAACATCTAACGACCGTAAGGTGTTTCAATCATGCTTAACATTGTCCTGATCCAGTTACTGTATTCAAGATGTTGCAACATTGCAAAAACGTCAGGATATAGAGGATCAATCTGAATCAACCTGTCTAGTCCAGTCCAAAAGTGGACTCCAACCAATTTACCCTCAATAACTAAAGGAGCACCTCCATCACTATGACCACAGTGTTTTTCTGGATGAAATGTGCAAATATCTTTATCGGAAATCACAATATTAAAAGGTCGATATCTATCCACACAATCCCGATGGTACATTATCGGCACTTCGATTGATCGTAAATTTTTTGGAAATTCCGTTCCACGACTGAAATCGGAGAGAAGACAAACTTTCAGTTATAGTGAGGCATGACATGAATATAACATTATGTTCAATATATTTAATATTTTATGGATAACTTACTTTCGAGATCTGAAGTTGAAACCCCAACCAAAAACAGTACCAAGTGTACCTGTTAGCAAAGGTCCTGAATGCAGTTCTATGTTGCTAATATGCTCTCCATACACGAAGGCTGGATTAACTGTGAGCAAGGCAATACCATCCAAATTTCTGCCTGCATGTCCACCATAGTGTTTGTTAATATCTATTACGTTGTGAGAGATACCATGATCTGTACGTGTTGATTGAGAGACAACTTTGTAGAAGGATTTGTCAGAAGTAACACATGAAGTAATGGTAATGACAACGTGATGCGATAGAATGGTGCATACGCAACTAATACGATTAGTATTTTTAAGATGTGTAATGAAAGGAGCATCGTTTATAACCACTTTTTTGTCTTCACCCGGTATATGACTAATTACTCGTTTTTGTCGAAGGAGAACATCTGATGATTTCCCTGCAAGAATTTGATAAATTAGAAAAATTAATATCTAAATCATATTAATATCTAATGGTGTCTCTTCCTCTTGACACCTCATCAGTTCTCTTCATCAAAATATGTGACCGACACAAAGTCTCTTACAGGAAAAGTTGAGTGTATTTTATTTGAGATATTTATGAAGAATATAGGTTTACTTACTGATCTCTTGATCTGTAAAATTCCCAATAATTAATTGGGGCAAAATTCCACACAGAATTATAAGATTTAAATACATTTTTTTCCGATATTTTACGTTGCTGATGATGAAAATATGTCTTTTTAAATGATCGGACTGAAAACGAGAACAAATTGAAGGTTTTTATAAAGAGTATATCTTTTATATAGTCGTTTTTTTTACTAATGCTTAATGCCTTTTGATTAATTAAAGTAAATTAGAATATATAAATATTTTCGTAAGTCATGCCTAAAACAAACACTGGAAAAATTCTTGAAAGACGCAAATATTTTGCGTATTTTTCAGTATCTGTCGTAATTTTAACTAATCCCTGTAAATAACATAAAAGCAAATTCAAATAAAGATCGAAAACTGAACACAATATATTGATGTATAAGTAATTAATACAAGTAATTCAGAAGTAATATAAGTAATTCAGAAGTGTTGCCGTGTATGTGCTTCGAAATGTATCCTACTGTCGGTAAAGTGACTTCTCAAACAAACGTAATCTATTGCAGAATAACAGAATTCCAAAATAGCCAATTGAGTTTTTACAATTCAAAATGTCCTATTTAATATAAATTGATTTCCATCACCGACATTTTTTAACAATTTTTAATGAAGAAATACGGAAAAAATTGCTATAATTGACACAACCACAACCATTTCGTAATATTTACTACAATAAAAACTTCTACAAAATATTTTATAGATCATAAAAATCTTGTGAAATCATTTAAAATTCCATGAGGAACATTAAAATGACTTTAAAATCACTTTAAAAAAATCAAAAGTTATTAAAATTCTTAAGGTTGACAGGATCTAAAGTAAATAAATACTTTTTTAATATGAAATAAAAAACAAATTTTGTAATTTAAACAGATGGAAAGTTATCACCATACTTTATTGAGCTAAGTGTTGTATTAATCTAACGACCGTAAGGTGTTTCAATCAAGCTTAACATTGTCCTGATCCAGTTACTGTATTCAAAATATTGCAAGACTGCAAAAACGTCAGGATATTGAGGATCATACTGAATCAACCTGTCTATTCCAGACCAAAGGTGGACCCCAGCTAATTTACCGTCAATAACTAAAGGGGCACCTCCATCAGTATGACCACAGTATCTTTGTGGATGAAATGTGCAAAAATCTTTATCAGAAATCACAATATTATGAGGTTGATATCTGTTCACACAATCACGATGGGCCATTATCGGTACTTCGATTGATCGTAGATATTTAGGTAATTCCGTTCCATGACTGAAATTGGGGAGAAGACAAACTTTCAGTTATAGTGAGGCATGAGATGAATATGACATTATGTTCAATATATTTAATATTTTATGGATAACTTACCCTTGAGATCTGCAGTTGAAACCCCAACCAAAAACAGTACCATGTGTACCTGTTAGCAAAGGTCCCGAATGCAGTTCTATGTTGCTAATGTACTCTCCATACTCTATGGCTGGATCAACTGTGAGCAAGGCAATACCATCATATCTGCCTGGATGTCCACTATAGTGTTTGTTAATATCTATTACGTTATGAGGGATACCACGATCTGTACGTGTTACTTTAGAGAAAACTTTGTAGAAAGATTTGTCATAAGTAACACATAAAGTAGAGGTAATGACAACGTGATGCGATAGAATAGTGCATACGCAACTAATACGATTTCTATGTTTAAGAAGTGCAATGAAAGGAGCATCGTGTAGATTCACTTTTCTGTCTTCACCCGATATGTGACTGATTACTCGTTTTTGACGAAGGAGAACATCTGATGAATTCCCTGCAAGAATTTGATAAATTAATAAATTCATATCTAAATCGTATTAATATCTAATAGTGTTTCTTTCTCTTGACACCTCGTAAGTTCTCTTCATTAAAATACGCGATCGACGCAAAATCTAAGCACACTGGAAAAGTTGAGTGTATTTTATTTGAGATATTTATAAAGAATATAGGTTTACTTACTGATACCCTGATCTGTGAAGTTCCCAATAATTACTTGGGGTAAAATTCCACACAGAATTAAAAGATTTAAATACATTTTTTTCAATATTTTACGTCGTTGCTGATGAAGAAATTATGTCTTTTTAAAAAAGAGAGGAAATTGAAATTTATTTATAGCTGGAAACTATAAGACGCACTGTTGGAAGATATATAGATATTGTAACGATAAAACTTAGAAATATTAAGGAGAATAATAAAAAATTTTGCAATAGATTAGATTAAAATTTGATGTCACATAAAATGTTCCCAATGTTCTTATATAAATATAATATAAATCTATGTACAGAGCAAAGAATGTTTATACTTTTATTGTCTTCTTTTTAAATTAAGTAAATGATTAAACATATTAAGGATAAATTTTGATATCACCATTTTACACTAGAATAACTCAAATAAAACATTTGTTTAGCTCTATAAACAAACATTTATATTCTGTTTTAAGAGATAGCAATTTACTTAGCTCATTTAGCGAAAATTATCCTCCGTTGTACAGGAAATATTGCACACGGCACTCCAACCTAAACCGTCTTTTTAAAATATTTTCTCACATTAATTCGTAGGCATTTGTAATATACACAAACAATTGGCTGCTGAGGGCATATATATTCCTTTTCCAACTAAATCGTTTATTTAATTCTATAATATTGTAAGAATACCCAGTTTCTTGAAATTAATAATTTCTCTGCCTTAGCAATATCATTAAAAATGCTGGTATTGACAGTAATTGTCTCAGTCAATCATAGTTTATTGCTAGATAAAATTTCAAAATAGCCAATTGACCTTTTACAATATAAAATGTCCTATTAAAATAAATTGATCCCCATCACCGACATTTTTTTACAGGTTTAATGAATAGATACGGAAAAAACTGTTATGGTTGTCGCAACCACAACTATTTCATAATATTTGCTACAACCATAAATTAGTAGTTGTACCATATTTTACTATTTCTGTGGTTGTGACAACCACAGTTTCTGCCGCATAGCAAGAAGATTTTTTAAAAAACTGTTACAGATAACTGTTATAAGCGCGGATTATTTCACGCGGATTGCTTTCTGTTTCATATACAATACTTATTAAACAGATTTGAATATAAAAAATAAATTTTTTTTTGAATGTTTTTTGATTGTATCCAGAATCTTGCAAGACTGCAAAATCATCAGAGGATATTAAAAATCCTGCCCTGAGGTCAGATGTATTTAATTTATTTAATTTTTTGTTGGTTCAGTCTCAATGAAGCTCTTTATAATTGTTGTACTGATTATAAACAAAACATGACTCAATAGTGAGCCATGGAACATCATTTACAGGTCTTTGGTGAGGACTATCATAGTGTTCTTTTTTATTTTTTATTACGTTGTAAATGTTACGATAATTTGCAAGTGCTGATAACTAGAGATAATGTAGTAGTCTGATGCTACATGCTGAACGAGCAGTCGATCTTCCATCTCATCTGGCATTGGTGGGAGAGAAACCCCCGCAAAATGCGAAAACATTCATTAACGTCAGCGTCAAGTATTTACTGAGCTCCGGACTCGAAACGAGTTGAATATCCCCGACTCTAGAAAAGGTAAATGCTGAGGAAGAGAAGGTAGAAAAGCGGAGTAAAATACATTGCTTCAGCGAAAATTTCCAACAAGAACTTTAAACTTTACCCCGGAAATGCTATTTGTAAATGTTCGAAAAAACTTTGACTATACTTTCGGTAATTATTTACTGATTCGGGCAAGCAGTTGGCTTTACTAAAACGATTTAGTTAAAAGCTAACTCAAAATCTATCATTCAGAGAGACCATTTTTATTTTTGTCATAATACATACATAGACCTTATTATTTATTTAATAAATTTTGAAAGATTTATAAGGATTTGGCAGAATTATAAAAGATTTCCAGGTATCATTTGAGATTATATATGAATTTCTAAAGATTCAAAGAGCATTTCAAATAATTTAAGAGATTTGAAGAGGTTATTTCTATAGGTTTTCTTTAAACAAAATTTCAAGATATTTTTATGAGATTTTATGGAATTTTAGAAAATTTTAAGGGATTTCCTATAATTTTAAATGATAAAAAGCGATTTTAAAGGGTTTTAATGATTTTTAAATATTCCCTAGAATTTTAAGAAAAAAGATATTTCAAAAAATGTCAAGAGCTCTTGAAATTTTAAAGTTTCTTGGGGAATTAAAATTAAATTAATTACATTAATTTTTAATTTTTAAATTCTAAAGGAATTCGTATAATTTTATTGGATTTAAAATAATGTATAAATTTAAGAGATTTCAATTATAGATTTTTTTTTTATTTTTATAAAATTCTGTAGAATTTTTAAGGATTTCAGGGAATTTGATGAGATTTCTAATGTTTTTAAGGGATTTTAATTAGATTAGATTTTCATTCTTGTTCCAACTTCGAATTAGATCAGATTAAATCTGACAGGAATTCTTGTTTTAATGGATTTTATGGGGTTTTAAATAATCTAGAACTGTAATGAATTTCATCAAAAGAAGATAGATACTTAAGACTGAGAATAAAATTAGGTCGAACTAAAAGAACATAGTTATATACAATATACACGGAGAAACTTTAATTATCAATTTTTACTTTTCTTGCATATGTATAATTCATACAGTAAGTTATAATTTAGGGATAATCGATGTTCTATTACAAAAGTTCACATAGTGACACTCAAATTGTAGTTGTGATATATTTTTAGGAAGAAATATTAAACTGGTCACGTGGTCTTGAGAATCATGCTGAAAAAAGAAGATGGAGACTCTACAAGATTTCCCCCTCTAAGTGAAATTCATTTAGACTTAGGACACGATAACGCTTTTTCTCCCTCTACTTAAAGACCTACCTAATATAATTTTAACCTATATACACATATCTATCATATATCGCAACTATCGCACTATCGCTAATAAACGCACGCATGATACTAAACATTCTCTCTGTTCTTATATACTAACAGAGAAAAGTTTCACTACTTGCGAGAAACTACTAGTGCTGGCTCAAAATTTATTTATTTCTGTCAGTGATGATGCTGCCATTGGTCAATTTTGATTCGGCGCGCGACTGTGCGCCAGTTCAATCTTTCGGGGGAAGTCGGAAGAGATCGGAGAGCATTCGGCTATTTTTACTAAAAAAATTAGAATTGATCTTCTTTAGAATATTAACTTTTGAAATTTTTATTTCAAGACTTATTTTTCACCAGTATGAATTATTCTAATTGCCAATTTCTTAACCATGAATAATACTATTTCTTGAAGTACTATTGTAATTTTTGTTCCGAAAAATTATAATGATCCATAAAATATATGAAAAACTAAAAAATTGAATTAAGAAAGATTATGGTTGTACCTGGATTATCCCTAAATTCATACAGTTTTTAAGAATCTTTGATATGCCAAAGAACATTATTTGATAATTAAAGTCTCTCCGTGTATTGTATACATTGCGCAGAGCGAATAATATTTTTATAACCTCTGGGTCGCTTATAGTCACAAATCGTAACTGAGAAATTTACGCCAGCGTCGTAAATCCAGAAAATTATACGATAGTCTAGTTCTCTTATGTATCCTACCAGTTACCTGGTGCAATGCATTTACATTGTTGGGCCATTCAATGCATGTGTTGGACACTTTGTTCGTGTGACAATGCAGCCGCTATTTATGAAGTGAACCGAGCTTCCGCATAAAATTTTACGACAAGAAACGCATTGGCTGTTTATCGATTGCTGATAATCAAAAATAACAGCTGCATTAAGAGAGATATGGGCTTTTAGCCGTTTTATCACCTACTCTAGATTAAAATAAAAAATCTGCATATCATTTCAAGGCACTTCTGGAAATGGACAATTTTAAGAGAGGCAAGATTACAGCCGTATGTATATCGGCATTCAAGTTTTGTACAATAGAAAATTGATACAACAACTTTTCCGATGATATTAACTGTAGTGAAAACCGTGCTGGGAAAATATTTAAAGGCTCGTATATCTTAGAACTCGAAGGACAGTATTGATGTATTACTCATTTCGACTCATAAAACTTAACGAGCACTTTTATGCGAACGATAAATAGGCGCGTAAACGAACAATGCAAAGGGAAATGTTTATCGTAAATAAAATTGTCAGAAAAAATACCAGGTTGGGGGGTATTGTGGATTTAGTAAAAATAACCTTCAGTAAGAAGGTATACATTATTTGCCGTTCTCTTCTTTTTCTCCTCTTTCCGAGAAAGCTGCAATTTCTCCCAAGCCTTGTTATACAACATTTTGCGTAACGAATTAGGGTAGTAGGCATTTTATTCCTCATAAAAAATGTAATGATAGTGTAATTTTTTTTAATAAACCAGGGATATTGTATCATATTTTATAAAACACTATTAATATGGAAGAAATTATATTAGGGAGGATTCATTTGACTGCAGGATTTAATATTAATTTTTTCCTGTTAGTTTCTTTCTCAATTGAAGGGAAAGTAAACATCAATAAGAGAAAATAAAAGAAAAGCTTGATCAACAGTAAACAACAGTTACTGTGTAAACATTATTAGATGAGTGTATAAAAAATATCTTATTCAGAAAAAGTCATCGTTATTTTCATTATCTGAATCTTCCAGTTCTTTTATTTGCGAAAGATAATCAATTCTTTTTCAGGGTAATAAAAATTCGAATCGAAGGAACGGTCGGTTAGATATCTTCTTTTAGAAAAAAGGAATATAGACTTATGGAGGGTGAGTTCATTACCCGAGGTCAGAGGATCGAGGTAAACATCCGGTGAAATTCGACTTTAAATTTGCAAACAAAATGTCTTCAGCAAAAATATTTTCACATAAAGACCAATAAAATTTGAAAGATAATTAGAAATAGAAAAGCTGCAGAATTAAAAATGAATTGAAAAAATAATTCAAATTAGAATATTTAAAACTTTGGGGGAAATACAAATATCATTTTTCATTTAGCGCAAATAATGTTTCTGCATCTGAATGAAAAATATTATTGCTCTCTGCACTCTTTAGATACGAGAAAATATTTCGTGTAGCGCTCCACATTTGAAATATGCAAGAACTGGTGTAAAAATAATCCCTGAAAGCATCGGAGTTTCCTAGATTCAAACAGGAAGTGGTATTTGTTTACCCGATTCGCTGAAAACAGGGTGCAGTCGATGCACCATCCACTCCACTTCCCGTGGGAAAACAAGTATCACCTTTTTAAAACTCAGCAGCCTGACACATCGAACTTCTGTTACTCTCAGCATTCCGAGGGTTCGGAAACATCTATCCTCAAAGAAATGTTTTATGTAAGCGAGCCGATAGCCACCAGTCAGGCATTAATAGAGACGCTGATGGGAGTTATTTTAGTCCCGAAAGGGTAGCGATGGCCCTCGATTCTAAAAAGTGAAAGGAGGCGATTTGTTTGGTACCCTTCTGGTAGTTAAGGACCTTAATGAGTTGCTGACAAAGTTTCAGTTTAGGGGACAAGAAGCATCCGGAAAAGAACTCATTTGTTTGATGCCAGGATGCTGAAAGCATTAGAGAAATGAGGAGCAAAGTGGAAAATGAAAAAACAAAAAAAAACAATATTAATGGGGTGATGATGAAAAAAAAGAAGACAAATTTTGTCAATTAGGACTGCTTAAAGAAATGTTTTATTATTTTAGGCAGTTCGTCATTAATTTCGTTGGTTGATCTTTGAAAGGAATTTTAAGTTTCCATTCAGGTTTTTATATGGATTGGGAAATTGAAAAACAATCTGAATTGAAAAGAATCTATAATTTGGAGACTAAATATTCATCATGAATAAAAAATAGGACATAATTTTAAAAATATTACCAAAAAAAAAATTTTTAAATAGATATCAATATTTTTAATATATTTAATAATTAATTTAATTTTTAAGCGGGTTGGATTTGGGAGAGGAAGATGGAATTGAGAAGAGAGAATATTTTGACAAGATAGATTATTCTGGGGGGAAGGGATGTGGAATGGATTGTGGAGGTGGAAAGGATAGGAATATGGTTTCTGGAGGGGGTAGAGAGATGTATTATGAGGGGAAGGGATGTCGATATGGATTGTGGACGTGGAAAGGATAGGGATATGGTTTCTGGAGGGGGATATGGTTTATGGAGTAGTTGTGGCCTTATCCCTTTCGATTTGAGATGGGAAGGGATGAGGAGAGATTGTTTATGAAGGATGGAAGTTGAAGTTGAAGAAGGTGGAAGTTAATTTGAAAGAAGGGAAAGTGTTGAGGAGATGGTCCGTGGAAACGGGAACAGGAGGGAATTAAATAAAAGTGTTTATTAGAAGAGATTTTTCAGAGGGGAAGGGATACAATGAGACGAAGAGATGAAAGATTAGAAAGTGAAGAAAGGGAGAAGGGGAAAGTGTTTATGAGAGAAGAAATAAGAAGTTGGCGAAAGAAGAGATTGTGAGATAATATGTGGGGAGAGAAGGGATAGGGAGAAGAATTATTGAGGGAGGAAGAGTTTGGGGGATGATATGTAGAGGGGGGATAGAGTGATGGGAAGGGATGTAAATGTGTTTATAGGAAGAGTTCTGTAGAGGGGAAAGGAAGAAGTCTAGGGAGGCGAAAGGTAGGAAAGATGGCCTTGGACAGAGGGGGAAAGTGTTGATGAGAGGAGTAGGGATAGGGAGATGGGATTTGAAAGAGGGGAAAGTATGGTAATATGGAAGTGAGGGGAGGGAGAAAATTTTGATGAGATTTGTTCTTAAGAGGGGAAGGGATGGCAGGATGGTTTTTAGAGAGGAGAAGGGATAGAGGAACGGTTTTCGTAGAGGAGGAGGGAAATGGAGACAGTATTTGGGAGAGCGGAAAGGATGGAGATACAGAAGGAAGAAGAGAAGGAGGGAGAGGGATAAGGATATGTAATTGAAGAGGGAAAGGGAAGAGGTCGTCGTTTGTGAAAGGGGGAATGGATGGCGGGATGGATTGTGGTTGGGAAAAGAAGGATGATTCAAATATTCAAGCAAATGGCAATTATACTTTGTACCACTGTAACTAACATATAATCGATAATAAAAAATGTGTAAAACCCTAGATGAAAGAGCGGAAGGAAGTTCTTAGAAGAAATAAAGAATAAAAAGGAAGACTTAAGCTGAAGTTGGATTCTGGATGCTGAACAATCAACTGAGGATAGCAAAGTAGTTTCTCAAGATAATAGTGGTTATTCCGTCTACGTCTGTGATTCCGGCCCTCGGCTTACCGCTTTTGAAATGATACTACCTTAAGGCTGGACAAGGAATTGGTCGATTCACGTAAGTCTGAGGGAGAAGAATGTCGCGAGATAAACTACTCGCGGTTGGCTTGCCTCTAAAACTTCCATTCCCATTGATCACGCTCGAAAATCGACGGGAAACTTACTGCTCTTTCCAATTACACCAAAGCTCAGCCAAAATGTTATCCAATAAATATTGAAAATGGCAGGCATTATAGACTATTTAACGAAAAAATGTCTAAGTAACTTTGAGTTATTTTTTGATGATCAATTTGTACCTTTTAAAATTGACTCAGTGAAGAATAGATGGGAAAATTAAGTGTTAAATATTAATTTTCCGGAGAAGAACTGAGACTTATTTATCTGAGATGTATCACAGTCTACGAAGCTGAATCGTTCAACTGCAACGCCGAGAAACTTGCAAATTGTGACGTAATGCAATTTCGTTTCTAGCCTTAATGAACTTAGCTTTATCTCAAGAAACTGCAAGAGGTATAATTATCACTGATTTTCCTTATTTCCTCCATCCTTGTATAAGTGAACTGAACAATTTTATCAGATTTATTAGTTTCATAATCAGTACTTCAAACATTATTGGAATTTTTCTCTAAAAAGATAAACTAGTCTCTATAAATAGGATTAAGAAATTTAATTTAATTTAATTTCTAGTTGAAAGAACTGGAAACGCCCAACATGTGGCCGAGTTTTTCAAAGTCAAGGAAGTTGTCGGGACAAATATTGAGGCTGACACTTATGAGGGGGATAAAATCACCGAGGCACGTGGTACCAAGGATCCTTACTCGATTTTCTGACAGGATAACTCATGACGTAACACACGTGTTCTTAGTGACCCTTGTGGTTCACCAAAGGTGTTATTCCAGGCTCTTTTGTAAGAACACCCGTCGATAAATTCCCGCGAAGGAGAAGCCAACGACTTTGGGGCTCCGCCTTACCCCAGACTCAATAAATTATCCAAGGGGATGACACAGACATTATAATCCTTGGACGTAATAAAAAGTGCGACCGGGCACATGCCGTCGATTACTTGAAAAGAAATCCAGGAACGTATAGCTTACGTCTCACCCTTTTATTAAAATTTATTCTCCAATTTAAAATTACAACTAACTTTTGAAAGAGAAAATTCTCTTAGTTCCATTTCATTTTGATATTTTATTTCCTTTTATTAATTGTTGTATCATAAACTGAAACTGATGATTTTTTATCCCCGAGTATTAAACGAAATTGATTATTTGATTTTCAAGATAAAAGATGATTGAACAGCCAAATAAAAACATGGCTCACAAAACACTGACGAGGATTCTCGTCATGAACTTTATTTTACATTTTAAAGAACGAATTTTACCCTTGCTTCATGTCTCGTGTCCTAGAGAAAACGAGGACGTATTAGACTAAAAAGCTCCCGCTCTTTTTTCCCTTTGTTTAGTCCACCGACCCATCAAACTTTGTTTCCCTTAAAAAGGCTAGGCTTTATTTCTGCAATATCTTGTTATTCTCTGAAATTCACTCAGTGCCTTTATGACTCAATTCTAAAAACGCAGCCCACGTAAGAAAAATAAATGGAGAAGCTTCTTTTTTGCTCTCATGCTGCGATATTTTTTCCTACCGTGAAATTTAATCTGGCTATGTAGGGTTTATAGAACCGAGGAATAACTTCAAGCAATTCTAGATAGCTTTATTAGATAACTTAAATTTTATTTAAGGATACTGATCCTTATAGTTTGAATAAAAGATTTACTTTGTTAGAAAAAGAGCGAAATTATTATATTTGACTTTACATAATCGTCTGCGTCGCTTATTTAATATAAGTTTATTTTAAATTATGTGAAAAAATGATTTCAAAAATGATAAATACGGCACTGGAATGGAGGAGGGTAAGTGAAACGAGAAAGAAGGTGCTCCACCTCTTTAGGGAAAAGTCCCTAAACCAAAAGGCTCGTGGTTGTCGAGCAGATGTCGAAATTGGGTCTCCGAAGAGGAGGGGCCCTCCGACAATGAGAACGCGTCGCGATCTATTCATCTACAGATGATTTATCAAACCTATTTGTAGATCATAGAGAACCTACGATCGTCTAAAACTCTAAATGACCAGCATGATTCGCGGGATAAAAGCCAATTCCAAGTCAGTCTTTTCATTCGTTCTTCGTGAAAAGCTGTAAAGATTTTATGGCACTGACCACGAACTTTTTCCAGGGGGACATTCTATTTTCTAATTGAGTTGGAAGATCGATCGTCCCTTCTCGAAGAGGTGAGGCAAATATTTTTTTGAAAATATTGTCATCACTTGTCAACCGTGAATAATTGAAATGCGACTCGCGTAATTGAAAAGCTGACCCGAGATTATTCATGAACAGGGAGGGTGCTACCAATCCAGTGGGCAAAAATGTCCTGAAACGTTTTTAGGACGTTTTTTTGGACGTTCCAAAAGCGTTTTTTTAAAAATTACGTCTTAAAAAAATCTTTAGGACGTTCTAAAAACGTCTTTAAATTTCGTGCTTGCTAGGAACTTTAATTCGAGGTGTTTACTAAATTTTTCAACACGAAATTCCCGGATAATTTCCGCTTATAACAGAATCATCATACAATAATTATTAAAAACTATATTTTTCATTTTTTAAATAATTTTTAAGAATTTCAATTTTAAGTAAGAAATATCAGTCATCACAGTACCTATTGTCATTAAAAATATAATGCATTCTCTGATGAGATTGTAAAAAGTGAAAAGGTATAACGGTCTGGCTATACCGTACCCCATAGCACCTGACGATAGGCACAACACCTTGTGCGTACCGGCACGGCAGAGTACTACCTGGGACTGATCAATTATCGATCCACGAGCAGTAACGCACAATTACGCTAGGTACCTGGCTACCTGTCTTTCCCAGAAACCACGCAAATCTCAATGGAGATAAGACACGGGCGCTGGCCCACTATCGTGGTCGAGCACCAGCCTGACCAACGCAACCGACCCGCCTTGAACTCTCGGAATTTTTCGACTAGCATCGCAGTTTTTTCCACGACTTCGACGTCATCTTCAGAATCACACTACTCCACCATCTGGATCTCTGTACTAATTGGTAGATATAGGAAAGAAGACCCTTGCACGCTATTCCAAGCTAAGGATCTTCTTTCAGCAACTCTGTTCTCCTATCCTTTAATTTGAAGGGTAGTTTTTTCTTTTTTGAGGGGTATCAATGCACGCTGTTCCAAGCTATTGATACACCTCCTTCGTTTGCATTCATTTTTGCCCGCAATTTTTTATCTAACAAAATCCTCGTGTACGCTGCACCAAGCTGCGGGGATTTGGTTAAAGTTCTCTAGTTTCGCGGTTAAAAAATCAAATCCTTGTGTACGCTGTACCAAGCTGCGAGGATTTGAAGGGGTTGAATCGTACTCACGGCTCGTAAGGGATTCTAAGAAATATAGAGGGGTAGAATCTCGGCGCACGCAAAGGCCAAATTTAAGAAGGGTCCGGTTTCGTATTAATACTATCGCAGCCTGATCACACCCACTGAGGGTTTCGTATTTGAAACGCTTTATACTTTGCAATCGCGAATAGTTAGTTGCGAATACCTCGAGGAAGGGTACTAGCTTGTCAAAACTCTGAGCCTATTGGAATTGTTTTAATGAAGATTTTGAACCACCTTTTGTACTTAGCGATCTCAGAAAGGGACTCGAGGATAGTTTGAAGGATCCGATCTCAATTTCTAATGATTATAATAAGTTTATAAGGGATGTTTGAGCATTGCTCGGTTTGTGAGTCTATTGTTTGATTTATATCGCGTCTCATTGATTTAAAAAACGTTGGATTATATCGAGTCTATTTCCACATCCGTTCCGTGCTGGGACATCTCAAATTTGCTGTTTATTTAACTGAATAAATTTGTTACTTTTATCGAAATCTCTACGTGTTTGCTCGCCTCTCTCGAGAACCTTTCCCAATTCATTTGATTCTAGCCTATGAGAGGGCATAAGGTTTTATTTTCAGGCTTAGCAAATAAGCATTTATTTTGCAGTAATAGCAGTAATATTTATAATTAGTATAAAAAGACCATAGAATTGTTACAAAGGTAATTTTTTAAATAAAAGTAGGTGAGAAATTGGTTTTTGAAAAAGTTTCAGGATTTTCGTAAGATTTCAAGACATTTTTAATCATGGATTTAGAGAATTAAAGATTTTAAGTAATTTCAGGAAATATCAAGAGACTTTTTAATGATTTTAAAGAATTTAAAAGGCTTTTGAAAGACTGCAGAAGAGTTTCATAATTTTTCACGTTTCACAAGATTTCAAGAAAGCAAGAGTTTTTGAGCATTTCTATATCATTGAAATATATATTTTTTTAAATAAACCAGTAAGAGATTTCAAAAAAACCCGATTGGTTTCAAGAGATTAGAAAAGATTCCAAGAGTGTTAAATACAAATATTTTGATTAATTATTCGTGAAAGTTTTTTTTTTTTTCAAATCGCAAATACACTTCCCTGATTTCCTTAAATTCCTGCACAGTAGACATCCTGGTTTCCCTAAATCCTTTGCAGAATATTCATACAATAACGCAAAAAAAACTCCCTCTACGATTAAAGAAAAAGTCACCTACAAAAGAGACAAATCTATAACAAAATGTAGGGGCGAAACGTGACGAGAAAAGTTTAATAGAAATCGAAGGGAATACAAAATAACGCAGCAAAATATATACAAAAGCAGTAGAACATTCGTATATCAGTGTAGACATTTTCCTCGTAGTTTGACTTTTCTACAATTGAGAGGAAGCAAAGGAAGCTGTCCCACTTCCTGCTTCCATCTCCTTCCGTATCCCTCATCTTTCCTCTTTGCCAAAGTCAACCTGAAAATAGTTTCGCCAATCTTATTCCTTTCATTGTCAGCCTCACTCTATTTCCCAGCAGGAAAAGGAGAAAGATTATGGTGGGGGGTGGGGGGACTTGTGACAAAATGAGAAAATGATAAAAGAAAAAAACCGAAGACGATAGAGCTTGACTTTCGTGAATTGCACCTCACTCGATAAAAGTGCGTAATTGAAAGGAATTATTAAAAGGCTGTACTTTCCTGGACTTTCAAGAACTTTACATTAATTGGAGAATCAACGATTTAAAGGATTTAATTGCCATTCTCTTTTCTTTCCACTTACCCTCTTTATGGAATCTTCTCCCTTTTTAAGAATGTAAGTTCTATGTCCATTTTCCAAGTAATTAGACTCACTTTTATTCAGCAGGTAAGATTTAATCTTCATGCTTACAATGTTAAAATTTTCAGGAAAACAGTGGAAAAGTCACAAAAGTTTAATTAATTAATTGAAAAAAGGTTAGAAAAGAGGGCTTGGGGTCGATTACGTAACTTCACTTCACTCTCACCTCACCTCACCAACCTTCAATTTTTTGTCTAAATTTACGGCTTTTAATTTTGACGTTTCAAAATATACCTATGACATTAGAAAACACGTGGTTAGACTTATGGTTAGGTTCTGCAAGATTTAAATCAATCATTTAGACAAAAAATTGAAGGTTGGTGAGGCGAAGTGAGAGTGAGGTGAGGTGAGAGTGAAGTGAAGTTACGTAATAGACCCCCTTGTTAAATTTAATTAGAAAATTGACTGGAAAAAGGTATTGAAAATTTGGTTGGGAAAGTCTTGAAAAGGGGGATGAGAGGAAGTGATGGGAAAGAAAAGTTGAAATAGGGAATGAAAAAATGAGGATGAAAAACTAGATCTGAAAAAGAGGCTTTTCATCTTCTCATAAAAAAAAAGATAACTATACATATCGCGTCAGAAGATTAAAGTTTAACATTTAACAGAACCAATAAAAATTTCACAATATCGGTAAATAAATCTGCAATTATAAGCGGCCTACCTATCCATTCTTCCATAATAATTCACCCATATGAATACCTTTCAATGAACAAACACATCTCCCAAAATTGCTGGCCAAAAATTTCAAGGGGGTAGAAATGAGTGGCCACGAGGGATAAAAGAATGAAAGGCGTGGGAGGAGGAGGCTAAATGGCACGGAAGTGACAGACCCAGTCATATTTCTACTGAACAATGCTTGCCCTTAAACGTCCCCCCATCAGCGTTTTACAAGTGAGAATATTCAAAAATCGCAACGACCCCCTTTTCTAGGGGATAATCCGTCAATAGCCACGTTAATGGCCGAAAATTCATACTGAAAGGACAAGGCTTTAAAGAAATCGAGGACTAAATTTACTGTGAAAATATGGACTCAATTCAATGGCGTCCTCACTTTAAAAAAGAATCCATCATTTTATTTTAAAGTCCTAACTACAAAACCCACCATCATCCATTTAAAAATTCTACATCAAACTTTGAAATTTCAATATAAGCCTACAAATTTAATTGAAGAACCTGAAGTAAGAATTTTATTTGAAATAAAATCTTAAAATTTGTTTCACCATCCGGAAAAGTTTGACCATATCGGGGACACTTTTGATTTCGCGACTTCCCTGCGGATTATAAGGACCAAGCAAATACCAAACACTATAACACCTTTACAATAAATGCCGATAAACATTTCAGAATCTATTTCAGTGGATAAAAAAACATTTGCAGCGCCTAAAATAACAATTTTACTTGCGAGAATGGAAGAGTAATATTTGTGATTCTACGCCAATGTTTGCTTGTCGTTTGGACGTTTTTAGATTGATTTTCACAATGCACATCTCGAGTGTCCATTTGGCAGATTTTTTTGAATGAAGGGATTTTCAACACTGAACAAGAAAGGAAACCTTTGACATTCCGTCGCCTCTTGATGCGATTAAGTGAGTGCGTGCGGTATTGTGATCGTGAAGATCAGCGGCTTTTCACTTATTTCTAGACCGCTCTATTCCGCGCTACATTTTTCCCTCTGCATGCAAAAGCGCCCGGATTAAGGACTATTGTGCCACGCGTCAATATATACAACGAGCTTATTTGACCAATCTGACATGAGTGTACAACTGTGCAGCCCGGTGTACAAATTTCTCATGGTAAATAAATAAATAAAGGATCTTTTCAGCCCAGTGAGGATTTACCTCAAAAATATATATACTATACACTGGAAGTGTTCAAATATTATATGGGATTAAAAAGGGAACGTTGCGTTAAATCGGGAAGCATACTCTTGACAATGTTACGTAACATTTCATTCTTAAAAAAAAGTGTTGTAACGAAATGTTTCGAAAAAATTGCATACATTGTTGTTGCAAATCTGATTGGCTTTTGAATGACTTAAAGTGGTAAGAATGAAAGCAAAACAATTGCGTGCATGTTGGTAATAGAACTAAAAATGAGAATCGTTTGATATTTGTATGTCAGTTGTATTAAAATGCACTGAAGCTCTGGTACTTCCTTAAAATTTTACGAAAACCTTCGAAATCCTCTAAACTTAGTTAAATTCCCTTAAAATTCTTAGAAAACTCTTGAAATCCTTTGAAATATCACACACAAAACTCTTCAAAATCGTAAATAATTTAAAAATCACAAAAATCTCTTGAATTCTCTTAATAAAATGCTTTAAAATCAGTTAAAATTTCTAGAAACATTTTGAAATATGTTAAAATTACAGGAAAATCTATGAAATACCTTCCAGTTCATTAAAATCCATAAAAATCCCTTAAAACTCTTAAAAATCTCTTGAGAAAATTGAGAAATGAACAATATGATGGAGTAAGTATGGAGTATGATCATGTAAACTGTATAAGTATACCGTAATGGAAATAATGTCAAGTTGTTGAAGGGAGGGACGTTGGAAAATCACAGCAATCCTAGGGGTGTCGTTTAAGCAGGCAGGATTATAATATTCTAAAACAATGGATATAAGGGACTATGGGGTTATTTTCTCGTGTGAGCGTCGTATCGGATGAGAGGCACTTTTCGAGTAACTTTACGACGAGGGTCAAGCATTTTCTAATTAAGTCGGTCCTCGCTCATCACTAAAACGTTATGACACTTTACTATATATAACTACCACACTACTATAACTATATTGAATATATATAGTATATACACATTTCACGGCCCGAGCAGGGTGGGGGGCTGAAAACTGAAACTCACTCACCCTAAAGCGAGCAGGCGTTAATTTGTCAAACCGCAAGCGCTAAAAGGAGCATAAAATTCATAAGTCGATTCAAAATTTGACTACTTTCATCAATTTCTGGATACTTATAATTAAATTATTAGGTGCACAATTTTGCTTCCGTCGATTTTTTCGAAAATTTGAGGCTTTATTCTGAAAAAGTGATTACCTGTTTATGATTCAAAGTACTGTCCGTCACTAGCCACCACTTTTTGCCATCTTTCAGGCAATTGTCGGATACCATCTCGAAAAAACTTTGCGTCTTTTGAGGCGATCCACGAATCGATCCATTCTTTAACTTCTTCATAAGAGTGGAAATGCTGCTCAGCTAAGCCATGTGCCATCGATCGGAACAAATGGTAGTCGGAAGGAGCAATGTCTGGAGAGTACGGCGGGTGGGGTAAGACTTCCCATTTTAGGGTTTCCAAGTATGTCTTGACGGGTTTTGCGACATGTGGCCGAGCATTGTCATGTTGCAGGATAACTTTATCGTGTCTCTCTTGATACTGTGGCCGTTTCTCCTTCAATGCTCGACTCAAACGCATCAATTGCGTTCGATACCGATCCCCTGTGATAGTTTCACTCGGTTTCAATAGCTCATAATACACCACACCGAGCTGGTCCCACCAAATGCAGAGCATAACCTTGGCACCGTGAATATTCGGTCTGGGCGTAGATGTGGAGGCATGTCCGGGCATTCCCCATGATTTTCTGCATTTGGGATTATCGTAGTGGACCCATTTTTCGTCGCCGGTTACAATGCGATGTAAAAAACCCTTCCGATTCTGTCTTTGAAGCAGCTGTTCACAAGCAAAGAAACGGCGTTCAACGTCTCTTGGCTTCAATTCATAAGGAACCCAATTTCCTTGCTTCTGAATCATTCCCATGGCTTTGAGGCGTTTCGAAATTGCTTGTTGAGTGACTCCCAATGATTCTGCTAATTCTTCTTGCGTTTGGCACGAGTCTTCAGCAAGTAATGCCTCCAGTTTGGAATCTTCGAAAATTTTTTCTCTTCCGCCGCCATGCCGGTCCTCGACATCAAAATCACCGCTTTTAAAGCGTTGAAACCACTCACGACACGTTCTTTCACTAAGAGCAGCGTCACCGAAAGCACTTGAGAGCATTCGATGAGCCTCAGCCGCAGTTTTCTTCAAATGAAAGCAGAGAATCAACACTTCCCGCAAATGACGAGAATTTGGCTCGAAAACTGACGTCTTCGATCGAGAATACACTTCTGATGCAAACACAAATTCACTAATGTGGTGCTATCGTTATGTTGACAGATGTCCAAGCTTACTGTATGAAATTTTTGACCTGCCTATTTCAACCGACACTTACCGCTGCAGCCATCTATCGAAAAACGGCGGAAGCAAAGCTGTACACCTAATACAAAAAAACGTTGTCTTCAGGATTTTTTGAAGATAATTTTAAAGTTGCGAACTTCTCCAAGTATCTTAAAGTTACTTAAAATCTCTTAAAATCCCGGCAAAGCAGCCGGGATTTTAAGGGAAAATTTTTACTAGTTTGAAACTCCTTTTCTAAAAAAGATATGCATTTCAGTTTCTATATAGACGAAACATACGCGCTCAAGCGCGCGCCTAATCTCGTAATTATTAGAGAGGAGATTCAAAGGTTTTGAGAAGTCCATGAAAATTCTCCTGCAACTGAAATTCCCGCGTCAAAGGAAATGCTCATTGCACATATGTAGGTTAGTCAATATCGTCTGCAATTGATCTATTAAGCTACGTGTCGCTTTCAAAATGTGGCGCCTGTACGAATGGACGTTTCATTACGCAGCATAAATCCAGGTCACTTCTGAAACGACGGCGTTCAATGACCGATGCAACTACCAGTTTGTTCAGTAGGCATGATTTTCGATTCGTTTTCCACCAGGTTTTAATTGAACTCCTACCAGAGACGAATATTAGCAGCGATGCGTCAATAAGAGATTTTCTATAATAAAAAACGTTTGGTATTATTTTCCGAGCCCAATAGCCACCGGCTAAGTAAAATATACAGTTATAACGAGTTCATTTATTATCACTAATACTTCTAGATTATATTCATTTTTCATACAGAGATTTCTAAAATTATTGCCTTTTATCTACTGCAAGCAATATCGAAATCTCTTCATTCCCCATTCTACTTTTGTCGCGAATTTTAAAAACATTTTTCACTTGCTTTAGTTTTAATTTGAGCTTTATGAAAAATTGCAAGCGCGATATTCAGAGATTAAAATTGAAAGTTGATTGAGAGCTAAATATTCTTTAGTATTATGACATTTGCTTTCATCATCTTCTGTAATTAATTGAAAAATTTTCGAATTTCATAACAAATAGTATCATCCGCTAAAAATATTTCCAACATTGCTAAATACCTCGCTAAATACTCATTGTTAGTACTGAGAGATGCAATATGATAATGTGAATTATTATCTTATTTTGCGGAGATGGAATAACGAACTGAAATAATGTAATAAAATTCGAATGTCGATGTATAATTAGCTTTAGCAAGGCATCATGAGCCCCAACAATGGCTGTATTATTAATTACACGGAGAAAATGTGTTCGGTAGCCGATACAATATGGTAAATCTTGGATATATATATCCAAGTGGTTTTGCAGTGACCTATAATATTTATTTATATAATCCAGATTATAGAGGTTCTAGAAATAAATATAACAGGTCACGGAAGAGCCATTGTATCCAAGTTTTACCAAATTTATTGTAACGGATACCGAACACATTTCCTTTGTGCATGTACTAAATTTTAAATAATATATTTACTTCCAATATTTAACGAATCGATAATTTGTTACGCATAATCTAATGCACATATCGGATGAAAATTGCTAATATCGAATCCGTTTCCGATTACCGGCCCTATTTACATTTCACGTTTCCTCTCCTCAATTTTCAATGAGTAAACAGGGAATTTTAATCTTTATTTGGATCAGATATCAAAGAGTACTTTTCAATAAATTCATACTCACGCAAGACCATAGTTCATAACTTCATATCAATTAAGAAAGCACGATCAGAACTTATTTATTATTTTGAGAAATATTTTTTCTTATTGGCGGAGCTTCATAATACATATAATGTTTAATGTAACTGTCTGTTGCTTAATGAGAATTTATGGACGATACTGTTCTGCCACAATTCGGTTTCTTACATCTGCGGGTAATGTAACAAAATTCCTAATAACCATGTCATATACTATATTTGGGTTATTAGGAACTAGTGGGTAAAGAAACGTATTGTCGAGCATTCCAAAAAAGTAATTCTCTGCTATCAATGGACGAGCGTTAGGACGTCCACGTTCTCGAATTTGTCCATCTCGCAAATAAAAGCGACTAGGCAGAGGATTGGGAACAGCCGGTTGTTCTGAAGATGACGCTCTGGTCGGATAACCTGATACTGTAATATAAAAAATAGAAACTGATGCATTCAAATATGAATTAGATTATATAATTGCTACAGCGCAGAATAAATTTCAAACTTCTGTAAATTTTTGAAAAATCTTTTGAAATCCCTTAGTCTTTTTAAGTCTCTCAAAATCCCTTGAAATTCTTTTAAATTACTATAAATCTCGTTAAATTATTTAATAATTCATGAAAAATTACAAAATCTCATAAAAATCCTTAAACTGATTTGACCTCTTTTAAAAATATGTACCTTGAAATTTTTTTAAATCCCTTAAATCTTCTTCTATTGAAAATCTTTAAACTCTTCAAATTCATAGAAATGCCTCGAAATCAAATACAATATCGTGAAAAGCTTTAAAATCCGTCAAATCTTTAATAAATCTTTTAAAACCTGTGGTATAAATTGCTTATAATATTTTCAAATACCTTAAAATATGATGAAATCTAATATATGGAAAACTCTTGAAAATCATTAATCTCTCTAGAAATTCCTTAAAATCCTTTTAAAATCCATTTTAATTCTTTAAAGTTTGAAATCTCTTAAAATCCCGGGCAACGCTGGATAAATCTTTGCTAGTATTAAATCAATGCAGTTTAAATATTATAGATTTATTAAAAAAATTTTACTTACCAGCAGTAATAAGCAAACCCGCCAAGATAAAGAAAATGCCTCTAACTCCCATTTTTTCGAAATGCTTAGTAGCGAATTCTGAGAGATTCTTCTTCAAACACTGATAGTTTATTATTTCTCCAGACGGTTTATATTTCCTAACAAGTGTCCCCCTTTTTAGGTTTCAATATTTACTTTATAATTATAACCGTCTGCCAAGCGTGAATAGTTAAACATTACAAAAAAGAAAAATAAAGTAATAAATTAAATCTTATAAAATTCCATGAAATCTTTAAAAGTTCTACAAAATCTTTTAAAAATTAGAAAAATCAATAAAAGTACCTGACAAACTTTAAAATATTTTAAACCCCATAAAATATTTTAAAACTCATAAAAATGTTTTGCATTTTTTTAAAATTCGTGAAAACGTTTTAAAATTTCCAGAAACTTCTTGAAATTCTACGATAAAATTTAAAGTTCCTTGAAACCCTTTAAAATATATTAAAATTATTAGAAATCTTATTAATATATCCTTGAACCATACACACCACTTGATAGATTACTCGAAAGTCTTTTATAGTCTCGAATAGTCTTTTTAAGTCTCTTAAAATCCCTTGATATTTTTTAAAATTATTATTAATCTCTTAAAATTCTTTATTAATTCATGAAACGTTGTGAAATTTCTTGAAAATCAATCATTACATCTTTCGAACTCTTTTAAAAATTACTTGATATTCTCTAAAATCCTTCAAATCTTGAATAAATCTCTTAAAATCCCTTGAAAATCTTTAAAATACCCAGAAATATGAAATCTCTTAAAATTCATTAAAATTTTTTAACGTGTTCAATTTCTCCTTGTTATCTTAATTTATACGTGTGTTTGTGTACAATTTTTTGGATCAGTAAATATAATGTAGACCGAACGAGACTAATTATTCTTAAGTTCATAAGCGCGTCATTCTTCCTGTTTATTAGACTACACATTCGCGAAATTTTTCCTCATAGGGTGTATATATTTATAAGTAACAATATCACTCAGCAGGTAAATGTCATTATTTCTGAAAAATTATTATTTAATTACAGTCTAGAATTTATCAATGTTTTTCGAAATATTACATTTTTAAATGTAGCCTTATTATCTTAACTTGCACGTATGTTGACTGTTTACAGTGTATTTGTCGGATCAGTAAATAGGGAAAAGATTTGCTAAAATTGCGATATTTCTTTTTTCCTAATTTCTTTGAAATTATTTAAAATTCTTTAAAAATCTAACAAATAATATAATAATAAATAATATATAAATAATAATAATAAATATATAACAATAAATAATAATATATAATAATAAATAATAATCTAATAAAAACTCTTTTCTAGGGATTAATCCCTAGAAATTACACGAAATCTCTTGAAATATTTTTTAATTCCTCAAAAACACAAAATTTTAAGTGAATTAAAAATACTTATAATTTCAAGATTATTCAAAAGTTCCAATCTTTTTAAATATTAATATTAAATAATAATAGAAATACCTCCTATTCCTGATTTCATGAGTTAACAATCCATCGACAAGATATTTAAAATCGTTTCAAATCATTCGAAAATACTTAAAAATTTATATTAGAATTTAATATATTCGCTTTAAAGTCTTTTAAAAATCAATGAAAAATCTTTAAATCTCGAAATCTCTTCAAGTTGTAAAAAATAATTAGAAAAATTCTTCAAGTTCCAAAAAAAATGTAATGCACTAAAATCCTCAAAAAATATATGAAGGACGTATGTCATTTTTGAGGTCAAGAAAGGCCTAACGACAACTCTTTCAAAAATCCTTTGAATATTTTGAAATCCTTTAGTTTTTTTATTATTTGAAATTCATTAAAATCACTGTAAATCCCTTGAAATACATTTATATTTTTTGAAATCTTATGGAATCTTTTGAAATCCTTAAACTCTTCTGAACTTTTTTAAAAATCCATTGAAATAACTTAAATTCCTTAAAATTCCTTGAAATCCAAAAAAATCTAAAGCAATCTCTTAAAATCGCTTTAAATTGCTTGAAATCCTTTAAAATCATTCTAAATATCTTAGAATAAATTAAATTAAAATATTTCAAAATTCCATGTGGAGTTCATTAAAATTACTTAAAATATCTTTAAATCTCTTCAAATTCCTCAAAATTTATTAAAATCAGTTGAAATGTCTTGAAATCTTGTGAAATTTCTGGAAAAATCTTTAACAATTCTTTTCAACTCTTTCAAAAATCCCTTTGAGTACCTGAAATCAATAAAAATCTCATACTTTCCTTGAAATTTTTATAAATACTTTACAGCTTTTTATCCATTGAAATTTCTTAAAATCACTATAAATATCTCTCGAATTATTTCAAAAACTCTTGAAATTCCAAAAGAATCAAACGACATCTCTTAAAATTACTTGAAATTCTTTAAAATCTTTCAATTTTTCTGTGAATCTTTTACAAGCTTTTGAAATTTTTCAGAATCGCTTAAAATATTTCAAAATCCCTCGAGGTTCATTAAAATCACTTTAAATATCTTGAAATCTCTTCAAGTTCGATAAAATCAGTTAAAATATCTTCAAATCTCGTGATTTGAAACTAAACCACCCTCTAAAGTCTAATTACAGAAAAATCTTTTCATCCATTAAAAGTAACTCGACAAAACCCACAACAATTAACATGACTCCTCTGGAATTCCTCCTATTTACATCTGGAAGAAATCCATCAGCTGACACGACATCTGCCCACAGAGGTGAATAATAGCTGCTGTAATTGTAACAATTTAACGATTGTGTGACTGCATAATGGATCCTGAACACGCGGGGGTGTGTCAGACTGAAAAAGTTCGTGCCCAGCAGGGCCAGTCTGGACTATATGTATATAACACACATATCTTCCCAGTATGTGGAAAATGGGGTGAGAAGGGGTCGGTCAGTGCGTACACATTATTGCAGTAGGGCCTCCCCCCAATCGCCTTAGTTCTCGTATTCGAAATTGCACACGCCTATAGAGTATAGAATCCAATACGTTCTCTATTGTCAGTGGCACTATCGATCTTTAATCTCGATGCAAGGGCAAATCCATATAGGTTATATATTATAGTTTTCTGTCAGACAAATCCCATTTCGACCAGCGAATCGATGCGCAGTTTTCATGGGGTTCTCCTACAGACACACATATATATATATATATTATATATACGCGATTCGACATCACCGAACGATGCCTTATGACCGGAGTAAATCGATCCAATCCCCCTCATTCCGCTTGCCCTGTTCTAACCTTTCCAAATGCTCTTCGAGGGTGTAAATTATTTAAAGCCCACAGCAAAGAGAATCTCCTGGACGTGCTGGCAGAAGTTGCAACTAGATCTCAATAATTCATCTCAATGATCTGAACGTGGGGTTCAATCAATATGCTTTGCCCCCCAAAATATCCTGTTAATCAATTTTGGATGAAGGATTATCTGGTTTGGGATTATTGCTCACAAAGATGGTTCATTTTGGGATTGTATACAATTTTTTAAGACACTTGGGCCATTCGGAGATCTCAAGCATATTATATAATGTACATGCCCATGCAAAAATTGTAATATTCATTGTCATATTTAAAATAGGGTTCTGAAGAGGCCTTGGTCGGGATTTCTATCTTTAATAAACATGTTTTAATATATATGTATATATATGTATTATGTAATTATTAGGCGTTTATAGAGCAAAGATATAATAGTAATGTCTCATTAATAACAAACTTACATTGGTATTCCAAATTTAAAATAATGCAATAAAACAGAGGTATTGTTTATAATGAAATAGGGCATTGAAGAGTTTTTCAAGTCAAAACCACTCGGCAGATAAAAATAGGGAATTCTCAATATTTTCGATACTTAATTATTTATGAAAATGTAAAAGGTGGTTTATATTTATAAAGGTGGTGCATATTCATACACTCAGAAAAAAATTTGTTTTAAATCAAAACTTTTATTTTAATAATTTAAAGTAAAAATTACTTTATATTAGAGAAAACTGTCTTTCTTTTAAAATAATTTGGTTTAATTCAAACAAAGTTTATTTAATAAAAAAAAAATTATTTTAAACTATTTTTTAATTTGAAGAAACTGTTTTTTTAATTAAAAACAAAATTGTTTGAATCAAAGAAATTGTTGGCAAACAAGACATTTCAAAATTACAAGAATCTATTTTCGATATAATTACTACCTCTTTTTTATAATAGGATTTTCATTTCAGAAAATTAACTATATAGTTAAGTAAAAAAATATTGCAGATAATTAATCCAGAATGTTTTTCTAATCTTGATGGGGTATTGACCAATTTTCCCTACATGGGGATTTTCCAATGAGAACGTAATACGCCCTAGGATAAACTAGCCACAGCCCCACCAGAATCCCACCAAAATTTCTGCACGGGTATTAAACAGATTAAACTTGTATAAATTCTTTACATATCAAATCAACATATACTACCCAAAATCAAATGAAGCAGTTAAGTCTTTTTCTTTCTCGACATGAATCAATTTTTTATTAGTCTCCTTTTATAATTCAAGTAACTTTCGCAATTAAAAATCAAGCGCGCCCAGTGACCAGCGAAGTGCATTATTCATGAGATGCAATGGAGTGCAAGGAGCCACGATTTCAAGGATTTATGCGACATTAAGAGCTCATCTTGAAGTCGTTTCAGAAACACGCAAGAACATTTCAAGATCTCACGTTTTAATAATGAATAAGGAATGATTCCCAGACAGTCTGACAGTCGTTGGAATGACAGATGTGAACTTAAGAGGTCTCTAAAAAAAACAAATAATAATAAGCAATACGAGAAAGTTTGCATTTCATATTTCAGACAAAGTAGGAGTGAATGAACATCTCGGCTTCCCAAGAAAAGCATATCTTTGAAAATGTCTCACACATATGCGTAAGTCGTAAGCCTCCCAACGCTAAGGAGTTTTCCTGTTTTCCTTTTCCTTTGTACTTTCGGTGTAAAAATTGAACATGACATGTAAGTGTCTTCTCGCGTGAATCCATATTTCGGGAACAATGTAGACACATTGCTACAACAAGAAACTTTAAATTAAACGATATGTGGAGAGACTTAAGTCTCTCTAAATAATTATTTAAATAATACTATATTTATATATATTTATATATATTTATAATAATATATATATAATTATTTAAATAATAATAATCTCTAAATAATTATTTAAATTATTAGTATTAAGATTTCAAGAATGTCGCCCTTCAGAGAGATTTCCAAAAAATGTCATAAGTTTATCATTATTAATCTGCAAGGAAATGCTCCAAATAGAATAACACTCGGAGAAAATCGAAGCATTGATTTCTGATGGAATGTTCGCCCTCTGGTCGAAGGGATGTCTTTCAATATTCAGTTACGTTAAACCAGTCATTGATCCATGCACTCCATACGAGCCACGTGCATACAATACAAAATGCCTGCAACCGTCTGGTGCATTTCTCACTGAGATATCCCGCCAGCTACTTACATATCGGGCGAATGAAATAAAAATGCATTCGTGATATTTTACTTCCTTCCTTCCACCAATCACACCATTTTATAAGAAAACTTCTTTTTCATATCTAATCTTTTTACTCTTAAGTTTTTTTGATTCAAAGAAATTTTCGTTAATTAAAAAAAAAATGTTTCTTCATATTAAAGAAAATTTCTTTGAATGAAAAACACCTTTTGTAATTCAAAGAAATTTTTTTTTGACCGTATATCAAAGAAACTGTTTTCTGAGTGTGTGTTGGAGCTAAAGTTAGCTGATAGCAAGTAATAGATTGCATGTGTGTACAACTGTGCACTGCAGCATTGTATGAACTCAACAATCGCAAACCATAGAATGAGAGGTTAAAGTGTCCGTCACGTAGTGTGATACACACATTATTCGAAGCGAAACGCTCCAGGTTTGCCAAAATTTATGTCTCTGTCAAATCGTAACTGTGCTGTGGTCTCGCATGTTCCCTTCATGTGAAATGGAATCACTTTCGAGTTTGAAGGAAATTTCTAAAGTAACTTTCGGGGTAGAAACTTAATATAACTCTCTGAACATAAATTACATATACATACTAATACATATCATATATTGTACAGTATATACATGTAATAATATGTACAGTACATATATACAATATACATACTGTACATATTATTTATTTCCTTTTAAAGGACCGTTTTTAAGAAGTATTATTTTAAGTACATGACCATTGTGACTAAACTCTCATTTCCCGAAATCTCGGTCTCCGAAACACAGTGGAGTCGAATTTGAAAGACAATAAGCTAACCTAAGCTGAGATATATATGTGGCGAATGAGTATCTCTAAAATGCACGACGCCGAATTGAAAGCCGTTGCCAAATGGGATGCAAATACAATGAGAAATCAGAAAAGGAGACTTAAAGCTTGGCTCGCGACGGTCTTTCTGATAAAAGCCAATAATCCAGCGAGCAATAGAAATCCCCCCCATCCATTTTATCATACGTGCTTGCAGACTCATTCGCAAATACATCTCAAGTTTATATACACGGACCGAAGCTCACCCACTTTGTTTCCACAAGGCAAATAGTACATACATATCTCGCGTCATCATTTTAGGCAATTTGTTAATTAGTAATCCATTATTGTCCCATATGAGATATGGATATGTGTTGAATGTTGATATGATATGGATATGTGTTTTCTGTACTCAATTAAAAGCAAGGAGACGATTATGTAATATTCATTTAAATTTGATTTCAGTTTAATTTCACTTTCACGTGAATTCATATTCACCTCTCTTCAGTTTTTTGTCAAAATTCACAGTGGATGTCAATTTCTCCATTTTTAAATTTTATTCACTTATCATTCTTTTATATGAGGTTACAGTATTTGTTTATGTCTGTGGCCCACGTGGAATTTTTTATGATTAACATGAAGTGCAATTTTGAAGAGAAAAAAAACTTTATTTCGTTGGGAGTGATGTCAAAGAGATTAAAAAAGAAAAATTAATCATGTTTTGAATTTTCGTATTATTGTATTGTTGTGCTTCTTATAATAAATAATTAATATTTTGTCAAATTCTATAATAATTTCATGTATTTTTCTTCAGTGAAAATCTCCATTATAAGAATACGATAAAAGTGCTATTTATTTTTAATTAAGAATGCTTAACACAAAATATTGCAAGTCACGGACATAAACAAATACTGTTTTCAGAAGAGATAAAAAATGTTCTCTAAAATCTAATTTTCAATTTAAGAGACTCCAGAAATATTTTACAATCTGATGCACACCCAAAATTCAATTTATCAACGGATCGAAATTTTGTAATTCTAATTGTTTTAAAGAAAATACCATATTACTTTTTGAAAAGAGACTTTTCAAGTTAGATAAAGGTTCATAAAATTTAAATTAGGTATACAGACATTAAACGTTGAACATTGCCAAAGAGAAGGCAAATGAAAAAAGAGATTGAGAATTATTCCAACTTAGAAGAAGATGAGAATTTCATTCTGGCTTGATCGAAATTCGATCGTAGATGAAATCGAACAAATATTTATTTCCCAAAGCGCGCTTTTATAACAAATGTTCCAAGGAAACTCGGAGTGGGGAAAAAAACTCAATAAGAAATTTGAGATGGAAATTTTTTGAGATTCCTTATATTAGTCCCGAATCTTCGGTTCGACTCTCGAGTGATATAAAGGCGTAGCGGTCAAAATTCAAACGTCACCGACCTGAAAACTTATTTCCAAGAACCAAAATGAAATTCACTATCTCTTGAGATACTATTGAGAAAAATGTTTTTATAAAAGAGGAAATAATTAATCATGAAGTTTCTGCAAAAATATATTACAATTTACATTCACTTGATTTTTATTCTTATTCTACATATTAGGTGATATTGAACTTTTCACGTATTTTAAATCCGAATTTAAGCCCTCGTATAATACAGAGAAATTATTGAACAATTATTTCAAAAAGACTATCAGATTTTATAGAAATTTACTTTTAAAATGAACCCAAGAAATTAAAAAAAGGTTTATTGTTTCGAAAATTATTGATATTTTTATAAACGAATAAATGTCAAAACAATTGCTGTCAAAAAGGTTACGCATTAATACAAAGAAATACGAATTTTACGAAATTTATTGAAATTTTAGGGAATGTTATGTGAATCTACGAAATTTAAAGGCATATAATAAGATGTCGTAAGATTCTGAGTAATTTTAAGAAATTTTATGAAATTTATTAAGATTTCTGAAATTAGACTAGGAATACAAGTTTTCATATTTCAAAAATGAAAAATTCTTAATTATTTTGCATAATTTTGAAATCCCTTAAAAAATTTTAAATCCTTTGAATTAAAATTTCTTTAAATCCCTAGAATGATTTTAGCAAAAGGAATGCAAAACTAAGAACTTAAACAATCATTGAAGGACAAGTGAACTCACAATTATGACCGATAGTATACGTCTGACAAATATTGACTTATTCCACTGAATATAGGTTTTACTACTGAAGAAGGATTTTTCACTCAGTAAGACCTGACTTAAACTTGTTTTAAATTCCAAATAAAATTATCAATATATTATTTCTCTTCCCTCTAAATAAAGAACATTTCTTTCTTTAAAAATTTCGAAATTGAGAAGTGAAAAATAGAATCCAACACCATTGACTTTTCTCTAAAAAAAGGCGAACAGTAGTCGCAATAACTGAAGAAGCCTCGACGTCCAGGTTGCAATTAGAAAAATTGGATTGTTTATCAATATAACTATATTTCAAGCTGTTATCCCTCCTTCCCTCCCTCCCTCCCACCCTCCCGATAAACCAAAGGACAAGTCAAAAAACCTTTTTTTCTTTAAGGGAATAAAAATTCCAGGACCATGAGCATTATTCAAGGACTTTTCCAGGTTTTCAAGGATTTCCAGGACGGTAGACACCCTGATTAATGTTATTTCTCAAAAGTGACACACTATTGTCCAAAATACTAGCTAGAATCTAGATTGGAACGTGAATTTCGAATAAAAAGGTATGCATCATTCTAGCATTTTACGTGGACACATATTGCAGATCTGGACTTTTGCATCCTTTCACGATATGCTTTCGGACCTTATCTTCCACTGGGGACAAACGTGTTTCGCATAACCGCGCGTCAAGCTACGTGTGTGTCCCTCTCGTCGGTTTCGTACTTTTTGCCAGAATTTTGCATACGCCACGACTTCGTGCGTGGACGTGACTTCGGATATCATTCTCCAATTTCTTCCTGCAGCTACCCAACCAAAACGGAAGTGCAATTGCAGCTGACTTTCACGTCACGTTCGAAACCATTTTCATAATCGTTGTATACATTTTTCATCTGAACGTTTACCGTTATATCAATTCTAATTCCTTTTTAATTACCATTCTTGTCTCATTACTATTAAATTATTATTTTAAGAGATTGAAAAAAAAATTTTTAATTAAAACAAATTTAAAGAGATTTTAAGGGATTTTAGAAAATTTAAAGGATTGTAAGAGATTTAAGTCGATTTTGTTGAATTTCGAGAAATTAAAAAATAATTCAAAAGATTTCAAGAAACTTAACAAAAGCTGAAATTGTCGTATAAAAAAATTTAGATTGATTATTCAGAAAAGTTTTTTCAACCCGAAAATTCACTTTTCACATCAAAAATAAAATCAAGGACAATTGCTGCCAGATTTCCCCATAATTTTTTCAATTCCAGGATTTTCTTAAATTCCTGCACAGTAGACACTCTAGAAATTCGCTCCGTTTCAATTAAATTTTAATCGACAAGGTTAATTTGTGTTGTAGTGAATTTTTAAACCAGAAATCAATGCCAATTGTAATACATCTTTTTCTGTTAATATAACCGAAGCATCAAATGAAGATATTTGCTCAGTTATAACATATAGGTTTCGCACTTAGCGCTTCTTAGGGGATGAAAAGAATTTTTCAAAGTCCAGCCATGTGGAAATAATGAGTCCCTGACAGTCCGGGTATCAGCTTTCGTCCACACCTTCTCAGCTTCTCGTCACTCGGCTTTACCTTTTATCCCTCCAGCTTTTTCCTCCCAAGCTTTTTTTCTTATCGATCTCACATCACTTTGCCGTTTTCGCTCGCTACATTTCCTATAATAACGAAAAATGAAATCCCAGGAAGTGTCTGGATGTCAGAGATATGTCCACTGTGTGAATCCCCTTACATAATTTGTAGGATGCAAATGAAAGATAAAATGCCATGTTAAGTTCATTTTGACTATAAGCGTCAAATAATTACAATCGAGGTTTCATTATTTTCAAAAAAAGAGCATTTTAATCATTAATTATTTTTTCGAGTGAATAGCGCAATAATACAATAAAAACGTCGCCATAAATTAAGTTAGAGGAATTTGTCTCCCTCGTAAAAAAATTCTGCCATCCCTAAAGCCATTTGTTCGGTGTTTTATCATGTCGCATACAAACAATGGAGAAGTACATTGTGGTCCACAGGGATTGGCATGCATGGGATGAGAGGAGCAGAGACGGAAATCAGTCGGGCAAGAAATTAAATATTACCCCCTGGCTGGGAGGGCGCTGGGCAATGGTACCCTATGGAAACCAGAAACGACACGGGAAATTTGGCTCGACGAGTGTCTCTTTTCCACCCGAGTATGCATCCATGCATGTATTTATATACATACTTTGTACTTGAGTATTCAGCTTTATATGTACTAAATCAGAGTGTCTACCAAATTTTGCCAACAAGATTCTCGGTTTTAAGAAATTACTAGGGATTTAACAGTATTTAAAAAGTTTCTTTTTATTTGAAAATTATTTGAAAATAATTGAAAAAATTTCAAGATATTTAACAAAATTTGCAAGTGTCAAATAAAAATATTTCAATTGATTATGCGGAAAAGTTGTTTCAAATCGGAAATCCACTTCTCGCATCAAAAATAAAATCAAGAACAATTCCCGGATTTTCCTTAAATTCCCGCACAGTATAGACACCCTATAAATGCACAAAGTCCTTGCAAAAAAGTCCCCTAATTTACAATTTTGCATAAAATACACATAAACATTGTCAAATTTCAGAGCAATAATCTGTAACTTTTATTCACATCCCTGCTAATGTGTAAACATTCAGAAGATGAAAAATGTTCTTTAATATATTATGCTTCTGAAATGAAAAGTCAGAAGTCACAGAGATTTATCGATGAAAGCGAGTGTTAGAAGGAATATATTTTATAAAGAAAATACTTCTTAAGTTCTTTTTGTGGGTCAGAAGAGTCTTTTGCGATATGAAAGATGCATACATAGGTTTGCATAGTACTGTGATAGTTTCTATTGATCCTGAGGGGGTTTTTCTTTCAGCAAGGGGATGAGAATTGCAGATAGTAATCTCAGCAACCAGAGAGGAATCAAATATGGCCCTGAGCGTAAAGGAAGGACATTTACGTAGTTGTACTTGTACAGTTGTACGTCACGTGGTCCCATGGGGTATCCAGGACAAATAACATCCTGACGGAGGCAACAAATGAGAAAACGTAATGCTCCTATATCGTTCCGGTCATCCCTTAAACCATAGGTGCTCGTATATAGATATCAAGTGATAGCTACTGTTGCAACAGTTCTGTGAGCAACTCTGAGCATTCTTTTTCTCTTTCCTTTTCCTTTGATACCGGCTTCTCCCTCGCCTCTCTCTCCTTTTCACAATTGAAAAAGAGCAATTCCACTAGTCTTCATAAGTGTAACTACATATCAAAGGATTCCCTTTAAAATGTCAAAGTATTCTCGAAAATTACAAAAATATATATATTATCCAGAATTCAGAAATATTTCTTAGAAATTCACTAGATTCAAAAGAATTCACTAGAGTATATAAATTCTCTAGAATTTGAAAAAATTTCTTAGATCTTAAAGAAATTTATAAGAATTTCCTAGAATTCACTAGAATTTAATAACATTCAAAGGGTTTCACTAGAATTGAAAGGAATTCACTAAAGAACTTTCGGAGAATGTTTAGGAATTTATTAGGATGCAAAGCAATTTATTAGAATTCTCTAGAGTAACTGGAATTACCTAAAATTAAAAAAGGATTATCTATAATTTAAAAGAATTCATTAAAATCCGAATCAATGTCCTAGAATTCAAATTCTCGAAAATAAAAACTAAATAAATTCAATAGAAATCACTAGAAATCACTGAAAATCTATAGATCTGAAAAGCTTCCCTAGAATTTATTGGGAATTACTAAATCGATTAAATTACTAAAGGGATTCCCTAGAATTTATAAGAATTTCTTAGTATTTACGAGAATTGCAAAAAAATTACTAGAATACAAAGGATTCTCGAGAAATTTAAAGAATTCATAGCAATTTTAAGAGAATCCCTAGAATTAAAAGAATTCTTAAAAATTAAGATATTGTTTAGATATCACTAGAATTCAAAGTAATACCCTAAGATAAAAAATAGAAAAAATTCACTGAAAATTACTAGAATTTAAAAGGACTCTCCAGATTTCACTATACAAATTGGATAAAAAATAACTAAAATTCAAAAGAATTTCCAAAACTTTCAAAGCATTTATCGGAATTTCTTAGAAGTAGTTGAAATTTAAATGGAATCTCTAGAATCCTAATGAATTTACTAGAATTGACGAATTAAAAGGGATTCCCAAGAATAAAAAGGAATTTCTAAAAATAAAAAAAATTAAATATTTTCAAGAATTAAAAAGTATTCCCTAGAGTTCAGAGCTTTGAATTAAAATTTAAAAAAATAATATTTAACTGGAAATCACTAAACTTTAATGGAATTCCCTAGAATTTATCAGAATTTCCTAGAATTCACGAGAATTGCAAGAGAATCATTTAAGGGCAAATACCAAACTATGACAACACGAATTACCGACCAAACAATGAACTTCTTTTCCACCTTCTTATTTTTAAATTAAGTAAAATATCCCGTTGAAAATTTGAGAGATGAAAGAAAATATATTAGCCGACCGCTGTCTGGTCCCTTAGAGCTCGCATTTTGCATGAAAAATATATTTTTCATAAATTTTCCATGTCCACTATAGCAGAACATATAGTCTTTGTAAATCCTGGTAAATCATCATAGTCTGCTATAGTAAACACTGAACATGGAAAATTTATAAAAAATATATTTTTCATGCAAAATACGAGCTCAAAGGAACCAGACAGCGGTTGGCTAATAGTTTAGCATTTGCCCTTAAATTCAAAGGCATTACCGAGAAATTGATAGAATTCATAGGAATTTAAAAGGATTCTCTAGAATTCAAAATAATTCAGTAGAATTAAAAGATTTTAATTAGAATCAAAAATGATTCAGCAGAATTTAAAAGGACTCGTAAGAATTCAAAGAAATTCTTCAGAATTAAAAATAGTTCACTGGAATATCCTAAACTTCAAAATAATTTCCTAAAATTCAAACAAGTTCACTAGAATTAAAAAAGATTCCTTAGAATTCAAAATAGTTCACTGAGATTCACTAAACTTCAAAAGAATTCATAAGAATCCTTTAAAGCTCCACGCAATTTGAAGAATTTAATTCAATTTAATTTAATCTACATATAGTTAACTTTAAAATTAATCTAATTAAATTCAAAAAGATCTCAATGATTAATTCCACCGAGGTCAACACTATGAAACTAATTAGAACTCAACGATCATTTAATATAAATTTCTAATAATTAATTAATCACCATTCCAAATAATTCGACCTAATTCAACGAAATGAACCTAAATCTACCTTAATTTCCTCTAAATTCCATCATTATAATCAAGTTTCCAATACTACATAACTTTTCAAATTTCAAAACTTTGAATTTATAAATTTCGCTAACTGAGATAAACGTTTATAAATCGTGCCTTTTTCTTTCTAAAATTTAAGTAGCCATCCTGAAACTGAAGTCATAATAAAACCCAGTTTCCTAATCTTTAAAATCCGGATACAAATGTAAACCTTTTTGCCTGAAACATTAAAGTTAATCTTCTAACAAAGAGTCGTAATTAAAGTAGATAATAAGATAGGTTGCGTAGGTGGGAAGGATGAAGGGTGAGGTGGAGGTGGAGGGGATACTCCCTTATATATTACGAGCACTTTGCAGTTCTTTAGTCACTGGGCCTTGCTATTAAAGCTTGCTCGACCCTCAACCCGTTCTCGCGGGTTAAGTTGGCGACAGACACGATTCTAATTAAACCGGCCACCCACTTTCTTCTCCGCCCCCCATTTTCCCCCTGCCAGGCGACCTCCACCCTTTACTCGCGACCTTACGGTTATTGTTGTAATTATCGTCGACGCGTGCAGTCGCAGTTCGCCGAGCTGTTGTTGCCATTGTTGTTCTTGTTACGAAACTTGCTCTCTGGATCCGTGGAAGAAGTCACTTCACGCCACCTTTTCGCCACCCACTTCAGCGTCTCGGTAGCATGGCGTCGCGACGCTTCGTGGCTAGAGCAAGTCTGCTTTGCTTGCCACCGCACTTCCTACCTTTGTGTTCTCGCTAACTGGGTTTAATACGCCTTCACTGAATCTAATATTA
>CAJFCO010000435.1:283915-341445 GCA_904066015.1 Synergus gifuensis
AAATATGCTAAGCCCCTACTTTGACGCTTCAAGTGGAAGATTTGGAAGCAAACTACGTGGGGCCCCGCGAGGGCCAACTCAAAATTTCCATACGGGTCCTGTATTTAGCAACAAATTTTAATAATGAAGAAAAGATTTAAGTCAGAAAACGATAAGCCAGGAAATCAGGCGACTAAAGTTTATTCTGTAGGTTAAACGATCGGAAAAATGGAACTATATCTTACTCCGCTCACTGCCATGCAAGTGTAGTAAATGTCACCGTAAAGTGCACTGATTTATCATATCGCTATTACGAAACTCCTCCACAAAAATAAGAAAACTTGAGCTTTTAAGACATCATATCTCACTTGCGTCAAGTTCAAAATACGTTAATCATAAAGTGTATTTTCTAAATTGATGGCACCTGAGTTTTATAGACATCGCAAGTTAATAATTAGAAGATCAAAAACTGAAATTCAGGAGACTTTCAGCATTTTTCTTTTTTATGAAAGAATAAGGAATTTTGAGTACATATTTATATTTACTGAACAATTTATCACATCTATTCTCAATATATAATGAATTAACAAGGCATTTGAAGTTATTAAAAAAGGGCTCTCTGCCTCGGCAGAAGGTATTCAAGTGGGTGGAAAGTATTTAATCCTGAGCAATATAATTTCAGCAAAATTGGACGTGGATTATCCGTGGAAGCTTTCGCGATTAAGCGGCAGCGAGAAGAAGAAAGTTTTCCCTCTGAAAAGCTGAAGAATAGAACCAGGTGGAGAGAAATAGAAAGAGATGAGAAGAGTCGAAATCCGTAGAAAAGTTGCTGCTCTATTGATTTCTCGTCCTAACTCTTCTTTTATCCTCGCCATTATATTAAATCCATTTATCAAAAGGAATAAGAAATTATTTTTAAGGGGATAATCATTTTTTGCTTTAATTCAAAAGCACTCATCTTCGTATCTCTTCAATTATTATCTTTCATAGTGTTAGAAAAAGTGTTAAAATGTGTTTAAGTTTACATTCTATAATCTATTTAGATGTAGCTTGAAATTTCAACATATTTTCAAATGTAAAATTGAACTAACACTACAACAGCCGCAGAGGAAAGTATAGCGACATGATCGGGATAAGCTTTAGCGCTTGTGGTACAAAGTTTTAACCGCACCCAGAAGCATTCACAGATATGCCTGCAGGGGTTATGTGAAACATGGTTTGGTATCGACGACCAGAGTGGATAAGTAGTTATTGGCTGGAAGCTGTCGGTTTCCGAGAAAGTTTTCTCGAAAAATAGTCCAATTGCCACTGGCAAATTGTGTATTTGAATTCAAAAGTAAAAGCAGAGGATACACATCTGGCTTTTAAAAAAAGAAGTGATTGAAACACCAGAATAATAAATCGAACAACAAAAAACTCGAACGAAACAATTCAATTTTATCTAAACGTTGTATAAGAATCCCTAGTAATGGTAAATAACCATTAGAAATCGTCAATTACAATCAATACCTAGAAACAGAAAGAAAGCAGCCTTAGGAAACGTGAAATAATGGCGAAAAAATAAATATAAGTGAAAAATAATAAACAGTAGAAGAAAATTAAAAGACGTATACATGGAAATTGCCACCCTAACAATAGAAATAACAATACTTACATTAGTGGCAAAGTCAGTCTCTAAACTTTGAAAATAACAAACCTTAGTAACAGAAACAACCCGTAATAACCACTTAAAATAGCAACACCTATAAAATTCAATAGAAACATAGAGTAATGAAAAGAACAATTTATAACAATGGAGAATAACAATATTTAACAACAACAGCAGCCTTAACAATAGAAATAACAATTCCTAATGATAAAAATAGTCCCTAAACAGTCAAAATAACAACGTTTAGCAATAGAAACAACTCCTAATTATATAACTATCCTTAGTAATATCAATAACTCATAACAACATAAAATTACAACCCCGATAAAAGTCAATAGAAACAATTAGAAATAAAAACAACCCCTGTCAATTTAGAAATGCTAATCCTTAGCAAAAACTCTGCTAAGAATTGTTATTTACAAAGTTTAAGGACTGTGTTTGCCACTAAGTATTGCTATTTCTATTGTTAGGGGCCGTTGTTGTTTTTAAGGTTGTTATTTCTATTGTTACAGACTGTAGCTGTTGTTAAGAAGTGTTGATTATCATTGTTAGAGATTGTTGTTTCCACTACTGTTTTTCTTAATTTTTATAAGTATTTCCATTTCCCGATGTTGGTTACAATTTCCTAATATCATCATTTTCCGATTCTTGACATTGTAGCCTGTCTCTGAGGTTTTAATTTTCCTTTGTTAATGATTGTTCCTGATACTAAGGAATGTTATGTTTCATTGTCAGAACATATTGCTACTGCTAAGGATTATTTTTTCATCGTTAGGCGTTGTTGTTATTATTAAAGATTATTACTTCCATTATTAGTCGTTGTTTCTGTTGTCAGGGATTATTTCTATTGTTGGGGAATGTCATTTTCCATTGTAACAACCCCTAGAGTCAGTGAAAAACAATAAAATAAAATGTAGTTTCCAAGCTATCAATTTTTTGGAAGCAATCTGAGTGAGTGCCAAAATGTGAGTAAAAGTTGTAGCAGAAAAGAACAATGTAATAGGTATGTAACTCCCTCTAAAAGTACAAGATTCGAAGAAAAGCAATGGACATGGATACTGGACTCGAGAGTCAAGTTTGTAACTTGATGAAGTAAAACCTTCCAATGTCGTCTTTGTTATTTTATACACCTTTTCTTCACAGAAAAATAAGAAAAACCTCCTGGCTTGGCTCACTTAGTTGCGACATAGCGTTATACGATCCTCCATTGTATTATGAAATTCACTCTCGTGAAAATAACACTCTATTCTTCCGAAAATCATAAAGAGCAAAAAAGCTTCCAAGTGATTAATCACTTGGTCACTCGAAAATAATAGAAATTTGAATTTAATGTTTGAAAACATCTTTCCTAACAGTCATTTCCAAATTTCGAATTCATAACACTTTCCTCGACTTAAAAGTCACTTAGAATTTGTGTTCATTGATTTAAAATGTGATATATTCTCATTTTAGCTAATATTGAACCGTTAAAAGTGAAACATGAAGGGTCCCAAACGTGTCGTCTAATTTATGGGAAAAGGTGTGGTGTGCCTTTACTAAACATTCACCTGAAGGCTGAAGGTGAATACTTGACGCAAAACACCATGACACGTGGGTGACAAAGGCAACTCCAGAAAAATTAATGACAAGTTCCTAAATTATTATTTACCTAACAAGCATAAAATACTTTTTTCCTCGTATTTTACTGAATATTTAATAATATTCATTTTGATGAAAATTATTGCTTTCCTTTTATGTACTAAAAATCCGTTCATAAAAATACTCTGATAGTTTCTCATTACTTGTAGAGAAGATTTATACTTTCCTGAAAATGAAAATGATAAATTTTTATTGTATTCACGTTACAATAAAAATAAAAGATGAAGCTAAAAAATAAATCTAGCTCATTTTCCAGCTTGGATTATTATTCGTCTCGAGAGATGCAGTTTTGGCAAAAAATACTTATCAAATTGACGACTTTAATTATTATTTTAATTATTTTCGTGTTTCCTCTTAAACAGTTCTATTTTCATTTAATATAAATGTTTCTTCATTAAAATAGAAAGAAGAGAGAAAAATTAATGCTTATTTCTTCCAAGTATCTAGATTTCTCTTTTTCTTTCAATCATCCTTTATTCTTTCACGAATTTCAAGTCCTCGAAAATCCGTTCGAAAGGTAGGACAAATTCCGCTCGAGAATGAAAACCAAGTGACAGAATAGTTAGATAGCTAGGTACCTAAATCTCCAATTTTCTGTTTCATTGAAAGAGCCATAATTTTGAGAGAGTTCAGACCTCGGGAAAGGTGAGGAAAGCTTGAGGTATGGTGAGGTTGAAACATGAGAAGGAAATCGGGCAGACCTGTGCTGGATTGGGTTTCCCAAATCCGGAAATCCACGGACGAACGACCTACATGTAGATAGGTTAGTTTAACGACGGACAGAATCAGCATAGGACGAACATTAATATCCATTATAAACCACCTTCCTTATCCTCTATTTTCTCAATTTCACCTCATTCTCTGAATTTCTCTTTTTCAATAATTAATTAATTAATTTTCTCTTGTAATTACTGAATTACAAGAGATTTTATAGAATTTCAAGAAATTTTGAGGAATTTTGTGAGATTTCAAAAGATTTCAAGGAATTTAAAGAGATTTCTACAAGGTTTTCAAGAATTCATTTTTTTAAAAGATTTTAAAGGATATTAAAAAAATTATTAATAGATTCCGAAGCTTACAAGTAATTTGAAGTTTTTTATGTAGGATTTCAAAGAATTAGAGGGATTGAAAAAATTTTCGATTAATTTGAAGAGATCTCGTGATTTAAGGGGGTGTTAAAGGTTTTCAAGAGATTACAAAAGAATTTTAAGCAAGTTAAAGAAATTTAAAAATATTTTATAGGACATTAAAAGAATTTCAAGGATTTTAAAAAACAAAAAATGTAAAGAGATTTCAATAGAACTTTAAGGTATTCTAAAAATTTTCAAGATTTTGAAAGATATTAAAAGAATTATTAATGCATTTCGAAGATTCCAAGTGAAAGAAAGAAGAAAGAAAGAACTAATTAATTATTTTGATATATCAAAGAATTCAGAGGATTTAATAAAATTTCGATTAATTTCAAGAGATTTCTGATATAATTTCAAGCGATTTTGGGTCAACAAATAACTATAAGTAACAAAAATTAAAAGTCTCACGTAATGAATGGGGTGGGGAGTCTGAAATATTGAAAATTGTCCTTACGTAATTAACGGATGCTCCCTAATTATCAATCAGCTAATTTTCATCAAAGGGACAGAGATGTCACTTTGAAATCTTAAATCCCAAGGGAAATTGAAAAAGTGCATCGTTTCAATTAAAACTTTGAAATACTTTCAAGATTGGTTCAATTCAGCGACACGTTTAAGGAAAATCTTTTTACGAGGTCGCCGATCAACTCTAGCTTCTTTGATACCTTAGAAACATGGTGGGACGGAATAAGGGTGGTAGGAAAGATGAGATATCAAAATTGTTTCAAAGTCTCGATTGAGTTGACGAGTTCTTTCCTGATAAGAGGAGTAGGTATAGAAAACTTGGATCGGATGAGAGATTCCATCGACCGCGATAATGTTCATGTTATAGCTTTTCCTGGCGGACATAAAAGGATGTTATTTCCTTCAATTCCCCGCGTCACTTTCCACTCGTTCCTTGAATCTCAAACTGCCGCGAGTCACGAGATCCTCGAGCGTGATCTTACCGAATCACTTTTAAAGTTTCAAGGGCTTGTTCTCACCTAAGTGACTTCAAGGACTCGAACATTGTAAACACATATCACCAAAAAGGGAAAATTGTTTCTGACACGCAGACTGCAATTTTTTCGGGAGCTTCACAGGATCCGCTCACTAATTTACATTCAATTTCGTGCGAAAGAAACGAAATGTATAGGATTAGCTCCATTGCAATATTAAAATTTATTTAAAAAATATTTGTTTATCAATGTTGTAATAATTTTTAAGAATTTGACTTTTAAGTAAGAAAAAAGTGGATGCAGTTAAGTTGCAAAGAATGTGTAAAAAATAAATTAATATCAGTCATCACAGTAGCTTTTGTCATTAAAAAAGGTGGAAGATAATTTTTTAAATAAAAATTGATGAGAAATAGGTTTCAAAAGAATCTTAGGATTTACGTAATATTTTAAGATATTTTTAATCAGGTATTTAAAGAGAATTTCGAGAAATCTCGAAAGATTTTGAAAGATTTTTAAAAAATTGAAAGGATTTCAAAAAAATTCAGGAAGATTTTAAGGATTTTCAAGAAATTTCACAGGACTTCCAAGAATTCAAGTGATTTTAAGTAATTACTAGGTATTTGGCGTGACTAAAGTTAATTTCTTTTTAATAAATTTAAAAATAATTCAAAAGATTTCAAGAGACTTAATAAAAGTTGCAAGTGTTAAATAAAAATATTTAGATTGATTATTCAGAAAAGTTTCTTTCAAACCGGAAATATACTTCCCATATCAAAAATAAAATCAAGAACAATTTCCAAGTTCTTTCCAATTCCCGGATTTCTTAAATTCCCGCACAGTAACAAACCTAATCAAAGATGCGACTTCGCACAATCTATTACAAAAAAAAAAAAAAAAAAAAAAAGAATTCTGTTATCATCAAAAAGATGTACACATTGTTCAAAGAAAAACAGAGAAGAGGAGTAAGTTTTTCTCTCTAAACAACTATTTCTCTGAGGATAATAATAACAAAAGCATAAGATGACGAATTTAATCATTTCTAAAAACACTTGCAGTTATTATTTGATTTCTAAACATAAAACCCTCCTTGCAATGGTACCAGATTCGTTGAAGCCAATAAGACCCATGTACCGAACACAATTAAAAACTTGGGCAAATTTATGTACACCATTTCGCAGTGTTTAGTGCTTACTCGCAAGTCATACTACCAACTCCCAAGTTGTACTACCGTCTCGCAAATATACATACCAGGCAATAATTTTGCTGCCGGTAGGAAATTTCGAGCAGGGTACTTTTTAGATGACATCTGGTGAACGTAGACTTGGCCTTAGTCGCGACCGCCGCGAGAAGTGGAGTGAGAGGAGGAACCCCATAGGCTGTATAGTTGGTCGCGCAAGAGTCATAACGCGACATCTGTTTGAAATGAGCAAGCTTCCGATGGGGGTCGAGTTCGCAAACGTCTCAACTTGAATGAGAGAGACAGTAAATAGAGTGAAATTGACTAAGAGAGAGAAAGAGGAAATCGAATTTGGTGGAGTGAGGTGACCAGGGTGCGGGATCTCTAGTTTTTGGTGTCTACAACAGTAGAAGCCGAAGCGGTTTCGAAAAGCAGTAGCAAGAAGTGCAGTCCTACGACCGCAGACACAAAACCACATGATCCCATGTCTGGAACATTTTGCTTGTTTATTGGCGATTGAGTGGTATCTAGATTTAGGAAGGATTATGTAGAAGAGATTATTCAGGAGTATTTGCAAGTAGAAGTTATTTGCATCACAAATAAAGAGTCCAGAGATTGGTTCACTACAGTTTAGTTTATCCTTTCATTTCATAATTATTTCCCACCCAAAGATAAAACATGAAAACAAGCGTTTCTGAACAATGACGAATGCGTGACAGCACGTCATAAAGTCGAATTTTAAAATGTAAACACCTGTCTCGTAAGTCACGCATCGCTTTCTTTTCTGGCAGTTCAGATCGATAAAAGTTTAACTGACAAGGTAACATGTATTCCGTGGTCCAATTATAAGGTCAACAAATTATATAGCTATTAAATTGAACAATGTACATCAGTCTGTAGATCAATAATCCGATGTAGTCTTTGTTATATTGAAAATATAACAAAATATAAAAATTGAAAAAGCATATTGAAATATTGTAAACTTAAAGATCCGAAACACATAGCAACAACACTTAAAAAATCCACTTTCTCCGAGCGAGCTCTCTGTCTACTTCAAAAGCATTTTAAACCAGCAAAACCTCCTGCCACACCATATTTAACTTCTCTGGTCCAGCGATCAGCTGAGAACCTTTTAGTGCCATCCCCTTCTATCTCTCTATAACGGATTATCTGGCCATTATTTCGCAAAGGGGTGAGCATCACCGGAGGACAAGGGTCGAGAGTGGTTGATGGAAAGTACCATTTTCCTCTCATGAAACAAGGCTATAGAATCAGGGGCCTACCTTTTTCGGATTTTCGAATGCTGACAATTCTTTGGAGGTTCACCTAGTCATCTCCTTCCGGTAAAAGGACATAATTAATGTCGTTGTACCAGCTTTGGAATTCGCGACTGCGCTTTTTGCGATCCTTTCTCTCTTCCTGTCGCTCTTTCTCCATCCGCTCGCGGGGTAGCTCCTCTCCGCGAGGACCAAGCCTCAGTCGTTCCGAGAACCCGCTTCGTTGCAGGGTATTCTCTTTCATCCCCAGTGGAAAAGCGCGAAAAAACGTGTTCAATCCATCATTCATTTTTGACTCATCATTCTAAGTGCTATCATACAAAGCTATTCAACTTCAGTTCAATCAGGTTCGAGTTCTAGATCTTAAGGTCATTCACTTTCAAGGATTGAAAAAACTCGGAGAATTTCAGTTTAGACGCCAAGATAATAATGGCAATGATGATGCCGAAGATTTGATACCATCTTGCTTTGATAAGATGGCTTTGATAAGATGGTAATCTGAAACTCCAAATGTGAACTTTAGCCAGCATAGCCAAAAATCAAATTTATCAACCGAAAGTGAATTCCATGAATTAGATCATCACCCGATACTAAACCCCAATTTCTACGGCGAAAGGACGCCATTATAGAATCTTTATCGACATCTTTATCTAAAACTACATCGTCAAAGAAGATTCAGTCACCACTAAATGGAGAGATCCTTGTTTGAAGGACATTATCTTCCCCCTTTCTTTAGATCCCTTTCTAGATACTAGAACCACTCTAAATCGCAAAGATGTCCCTTTAGAGGATATCAGATTCCTAGAATTCCTGGAAAAAAAAATTGACAAAAAAAAAACCTATTACTTTAACTTCAACTGTCTGAAGTCTTTCAAAGTCTCCAACACGTTAATTCCAAGTAAACATCAGCCCGCATGTGTCAAATAAAGACTTAATTAATGTGGGTAATTAGTGGCAATTAACGCATATATCGGAGGAATGTACCTCGAGGTGGAGCCGAAAAATGGGAGTGATACCACGTGCTAATTAGCAGAGTAGTGCCACTATCAATTGAAAATCAATAATCAAGATAAGGAGCGAAAGTTAGGGTTAGCAGATCTCTGGACCTTAATGAGGTTTAAGTGGAGTTAAAGTTGATAAGAGATTGCGATTAGAAACTGCTGCTGGCCATTGATCGTGACGTGCTGTTGTCTTCGGATCGTTTTACTACTTGGATGACAAGGGCATGGTTTTAATTTTTGTTTGACGGTTTCCTTCCAGGAAAAAGGGAGGGAAATATGCCGCATGACCTCCACACGTGACAGACGGTGGACATCATCAAGATTGAACAGGTAAGATGATAATGTATAATACTAGATGGTAATTTACTGCAGAAGAAGTGAATTTACTGCAATGAATATTGTTAGTTATGATCATAGGTTTCTGAAGTTTTAATTTTAACAGTAATCATGATGTTTACCATGAAACTGAAACTGATTTTTGTGCCGAAACACGTGTTAATCTTACTGAAAACAGTAGTACTAATATGTAATAGATGATGTATCAGATGCTGATTTTTGTTTTATTAGTAATTATACTATTTATTTATAAACAAATGCTAAAGATGCGGATTCCTAAACCGAAATATGGGATAGTGTTGCAGTAAACATTAATACTAATACATACGATACTGTAACACATACTGCTATTAATTTTACTAGCAATCATAATGTTGATTTCTAATATAATCCAGATTTTTATGCCGAAACACGTGTTGATGTTACAGCGAACATTAATACTAATCCAGATGCTGCTTTTAATTTTAGTATCAATCAGATTGATTGCAACCTGATTGCAATTGATATCAACCAGATTGCACATCACCCTACTCATTCCTTTATACTATAGCTGAGACTCTAATAGACACTAAGAAGTTTGATAACTTTGAAGATGAATTAGCAAAGGTAATGATAGAATTTTCACCAAGATGGCGAAGTAGACTAAGACGAAATGTGTTTCGTCTTGTATTCATAAATTACAAATTCCCAACGTAGATATCCGAAACTTGGAGAATGTGAGACAGTTCCGAAGTTGAAGTAAACAAACTCTCATGCGTGCTCGTTACCACGTATTCCATATTCTATACCCCATGTTTCATCTCCACAAAACTAGAGCTTCAAAATCCATATCTACGACGCGAATTTCCTTAGATTCGAAACACTAACAATGCAATGCATTTCAAGAAACTGTAGTACATGTGTGTGGTTTAAACTGTAGTAGATTTCTGTTACATCAGAAGATGTATGCTAGAAGAGGCTTCCAGTTTCCTGTTTCTTCAAGTTTCGAATTTTTAATTAAAGATGTTTTAGGCCTAATAATATTCTAAGAGAAGAATAAGTTTTATCACAAAACACTTGTATTGGTTATTTTACAATATTGTCTTCAAAAATTGACAAAATGACATTGCCCTGGGATTATTTTATGGATAGTATACAGTCTGATCACGATTACTTTATAAGCCCCTCAAAGCGAATTTTAGCTACACTTTCGATTAGCTTTCAACGTACAAATTGAGGAAATGCCATATACGGATTTTATTCCGCAGTACCATTTCTTTCCTGTCGACGTTAGTTTCCGCACAAATACACACGTGTGCTCGAGTATGAACACCGTTTGCGAAGAAATGGACTTATAGACGAAAGACGGTAGTACATGGAATCTCGTGGGAAATGCAGGGGAAAACTACGAGAAAGAATTTCTTCGTTTACGAGTGCCACGTACAAGGAAAATTGTTTTTGTGTGTATTTAGGTGTTTGTATGCGTAAGAGGTTCTTTGTTTGAAGACGTATGTAACTTAGCGACCTTTCCTCATCATGACAGACCTCGGTTTATTACTTTCCAGAGAAAACGTTAGGTCTCGTTATTATTGCACTCTGTTTCGTGAAAAGCGAACGTTTGAAAATTGCACACAAATGTGGGCCACTCTCCTTTAAAAGATAATAAATGTTACTAAACATATGTTTCATAATTATAATACATTATGCGAACCCATATAAGGTTCCTCTTACGATTGAATTGTCATATAATGCATAGTGGGTTGCGACATATGTAATTTGCTTCATTTTAATATTAAAATTTGTTTAAAAATTTACTTATAAAATTTCTGCTAATGTCATAATATAAGGCAGATTTAAGACCCTTAAAATATCAAAGACCGGAAATCGTGAAATTTCTTTTAAACGTCCTGTTGTACCAACTGAACGTTATGAATACTTACACAGAGAGTGAATAAAATCGAATTAGATCCCCTATATGATTAAAATTTTTTTTTTAAATATTTGATAATATTTAAAATATCAACAAATTTAACAAAAGCTACAAGTGCAAAATAAAAATAAAATCACGGACATTTCCCATCAGATGTTGATTTCAAAGAATGGAAAAGATATCGATTTTGAGTGATTGCAAAAAAGTCCGAGTGATTTTTCTGGGAATTCAAAAAGTTTGAATAAATTTCACAAGATTGTAAAAATGATGATGAATTAATGTGGATTTTGCAAAATGCTTTTTGATTAGTGAAAAAATAATGAAGTATTATTATATAAAATATGAAGTTTCTGATGCGGAAAATGTCCATTATAATTCCGGAGTTGATGAATTTTTAATGAAAATTTGAATCGTTGGAAATTGACACATTTTCAATGAAACATAGTTTCCATTCATAAAACTGATGACAAAATTTAAGCTTCAAATTGATAATTCATTAAACTCTGAATAGTCAGAAGACGATATGATATAATATCTCTTTTATAGCGACTTCAAAATTATCTTTAATTCAACTATTATTCAATTTAGTCAACCCGTAATAAAGTTTAATGAGCATTAGCCCAGTTATGGATAACATCTCTCTGTCCAGCGTTTTATTTCACAGAACATTGTATTAATAATTTAAAAACACATTAATTTTAGATGCTCTCGATTTTTTTTCAAATAATAAAATTAATTTATTACAGGGAATTTTTTAAATATTGCTTCCCGGCATACTTTTTAGTAATACATACTTAAACACCCAATTTCACAATACTTCATAAAATTAAACTCCTATAATTTTGAAAAATCACGACATTCTTCAAACTGACATTTTGACGATAAAAACAAGAAAAATAAAAACTGTTTCGTGTCTAATTGCGACATATTGTAAATTTTAAATTTCCTCTTGAAATCTAAAATAGCCGGGAATCGTATGACAACAGGCGATCAGTAAATCTTGAAGGTTTACTGTGAGGGCTCTCGCGTAGGACGAAGGAGAAACGTTTATGAGACTTCTCTTGCGCGCCTCTCTTTTTCAAAGTCGTTTGCTATTTATTACATTCGACATGAATAAAATACGCCTTGTGGTAGACATTAATATTTCATGCTATGTCACTTCGACAATTTTTAGGTTCTTACAATTAGTTAACTTCAAAGTCGTAGATCTGGTTCATTAAACATTTTTTTTTTTACGAATAAATATTTTTGCAAATGCAATAATTTATTTGGCAGGAAATATTAATTCAGTTTGTCAGGAAATATTAATTTATGCTTTTTTGGAAATTTTATCAAAATAAATTTCTGTGAATTTCGTTTAGTCTAAAAATGTCATAAGAATAAATTGCTCGACATTTTGAGGACAACCAATAACCAATCACATTTTCCAAGCTTGAAAAAATGTGACTTTCAAAACTAAAAATACTATAACATTTTGAATTTTTATCCAATATGTCTGGCTAATGAACTTGACCTTCATTTTTCGACATTAAAAAAGTGTGCCAAAGCTTAATGCAATTCAATAATTCTTTCCAAAGTTATAGTCTCCATATACTACAAAAAACAGACAAAAAGACAAACACCACAGTAAAAACCATATGCCACTGGAATAAATGATTAATATCGAACACACCTTTTAGTCCCATTGGACTTCTCCAAGCACATTAACGAAAATTCTCAGTAAATTCTGAAACAACTTAACATTCTTAAAAATTCACTGAAGGATCATCCGCAAAATATTTGATACTTATGGGGGGAGGGGAGATTAAAACTTTTTTACAATAAAAATAAATTCTAATAAAAAAATAAAATGACTTATTTCTTGAAATTATTATTACTTTATACTTACTATTACTTCTATTATTAAATATTATTTAAATTATAAACATAACACTAATTTTATAATTTTAATTTATACTATTATATATTATTTCTAAATGTTAAGAGGTACAAAAGCAGATAAAAGAAAGTATCAAATATTTTGTGGACTTCCATTTTGCAAAAATTTAAAACACATTCAATTATATTACATAAAAAATATAACAATTTATAATGAGAAAAATCAACACAGTGACGTGGATAAAAGCTATCAAAAACCATTGATTCGAAAATAAATGGCTCTTAATAGAAGTTCCCCTCTTCATGTTTGGGGCTCTTCGGCATATAGCTTCTTCTTTCTTCTGGCAATTGCCACCTACGAATTCGACTTGCGCTCGAGTTCTATCAATCGCGTATATAAAATAATATTCCCCAGACTTTTCAACTCGAGCACATTCCGCGATATAAAAAAGGATAATTGGTAAAACGATTATACCAAAAATCATAGGAAAAAATATCTTTATGTAAATTTAAAGATATTAAATCCCAATGCTACCTACCTAAAGCTATACATTCATACCAGAGTAAATTACCTGCCTATGCCTAGCTATATTTAAAAATGCAAAAAAAAGATTCACACCAACACACTCACTCCACGGTTCTCATTTTCTCCGCCCAGGTGCGAAAAATCCTAACCTAGGAGTACGTCCCGGGACGTACCCTACACCTGAACTTGTGAGCCACGTTAGGGCATTTTTCACATCTACACATACAAATAAAACAAAAAAAAAAACTTGAAATAGTACACCGTTTTTTTTAATTATTAAAAAACTAAGTCAATTTTATTTTTTTAGTGTCTAGCGAACTATTTTTTTTTAGCATTTTAAATATAAATATTGCTAATAATCAGAAATAATAATGAATAATCTGCAGCAGCTTGCCAAACAATAAGTGATTCGAATTCGGTTTTTATTTTCATTTCTCTATTTTCAATTACAAATACTCAACTTTAAATTCCCATTTCATTCTTTAAATGACTTGGAAGTACTCCGTTCCTCTTTCATTTTACTAATGATACGAGGAATAAGGATGATAAAATTGAGTGATATTTTTATTTAAATGCTAAATTAATCAAAACCGACTTCATAACCACAAATTGTTTGGCAACCATAAGTTTATTTAAGTAGTTGAAATTAACTTGATTTTCCGATATAATATATGAATCCAAAATATTGTAAAATTATATCAATTTTATAAAAAGTTTCTCATGTTAAGTAGAATCTACAAATACATAAAGGCATATTAACTGAAAAAAACGGTGTACGCGAAAAATAGACATATTAATAATTATACAAACATCCTAATCTAAATTAGAGTAATTTTAAAATAAAATCATGATTCTATCATTTTTCTTCATTTAATTTCAAATTATAAGTTTATTTCAAGTTGAATTAAAAAACTCGAATTACGATTAAAATTCGTTCGATGATTTAAAAATACAAAATTTAACGTCAAAATTTATGACAAACTATAAGAAATTAAAATATTTGAATTTTAAAACTGACATTCAAGAAAATAGTAATAAAATATGCAAATAGAAGCAATAAAAAAAATATGAAATACAAAAGTGAATCCTCGGGTTTTCTGTGTATAGAAGAAGAAATTAATTTAAATTACAAAAAGAACATGCTCGGTCTTCTTCGATAAACAGTTTTCCCGCTCCTTTCTTGGGTTTAAAATCGAATTAAATAGGCTTTTATAATGAAATTAAATGTGATTAATCCTCAAAATAGATAAACTGAAATTAGAAAAAAAAATTGTTTTCTCGCGAACCAAGAAAGAACGATTCCTGAGCTATAAAAAATGCAAAAATGGTGAATATCCACTTTCTAATTAAACAATTAAGTTTAATTAACTGTCACTGTGAGATTTTTTAATATAAATACAACCTGTTTCCGTGCCAGTACGGACCATTCATCCCTGGCATGATTGGAAACAGGAGGAATTTAAAATTAGACTTACATTTACAACTGTCCCACGTCGTAACGATGGCAGTATGATGTCTTCAGGCCAGTCCCTAGAGATCCCTCCTCTTCTATAGACTTCTCCGAAGACCAGAGACATTGCAGGGGCCATTTTTTCTTCGGATCCTCCTGTATTATTTATTTATTTATCCTCCTCTATTTATTGTATCAGATCTGAAAATTAAAAAAAAAACATTAATAATAAATTTCTAAAAGAGTACTTCAAGAATGAGAATAAAGTTTTTTTAAACAAAAAATAATTATCGTTAGAAACTATTATAATGTAATTTATATTATATTATATATATATTTATGTTTGTATTATAATCTTCTCATTATATTATAAGTTTATTATTAATAATAAAAATATTATTAATAATATTATTAATAATAAAGAGTAATCGAACGAGAGGCCTTAAATCATTTCATACGTCCAAGCGGACATGAAAAATTTAATTTTTAAATATTAGATTCGGAACGTATTAAAGGCATGTAATATTTTACCATAAGAACAATTTAGTTTACCCCATTATACATTCATAATAATAAATATTTGTAGCTAATAAGAGTCAATAAACCTTCGCCTTATATAGACAAAGGTTTATTGACTCTTATTAGCTAAAAATATTTATAATTATGCATGTATAATTGGGTAAACTAAATTGCTCTTATGGTAAAATATTACTTGCCCTTAAGTAAAAATTAAAGTAACAGCACTTTAAAATTTTTTATTTTTAGAATCTGTGAAACAAAAAATATTTTGAAAAATTATCAACGGGAGTAGATTTTCTTCTTCTTGTTTTGTTGATAAAAGTCATTTCTACAAGTTTTGTATGAAATATTTTAAATAAAATTAAAATTGCAAGAGTTTGAAATAAATAAATCTAATACCTTCTCTGATGAGAATCTAAAAATTTTGAACTATTACAAAAAAGTGTAAAAGTAAATAATTTCAGAATCAAAATGTATTAATAAAACGGTTTTTAATTCACAAATTGACTAATTTAAAGTAAATTTGTTTGAATTTTTATGATTTTAGATTTGACTATATTAAAAATTTCTTTATTTCAAACATAAAAATTGTTTTGAACCAATTTCAATTTTAACAGTACCTCAAGTTTAATTATTTTTTATTAAAAGCGTTGAAAGTTGGATAATTTCAACTCGTAAGGAATTGAAATTGAGTTTACTCAAATTTGAAGATTTTGAAGGATGTTAAAATAAAGAATTTTTAATAATTCAAAACAAAAGTCCTAAAAATGCAATAATTCAATATTGAAATTAAAATTTTCAAGGCTTTAAAGCTTTCATTTTAAATAATATTAATTTCGAATTCCAATTTCATATTGCACAACTCTAAACAATTAAAAAAATTAATTTTAAAACTTGTAATTTGAAATTATTCAATTTGAATTCAAAATTATAAAATGCTCTCTTATAAAAGTTTAGTTCCGAAATTTTACTTCGAAAACTACTTTAAAACTTCATTTCAAAATTAGGTAACAGGTTTATTAATTATTTTAATACGCCTCTTGTAGATTTTATTACCTCTTCATTAACAATTGACGATATAAATTTCAGGATTTAACAAGCTTGTACTAATCAATTTCAGCAGTTGATTGTAAATTGCCTATTTGAATTTATTGCAAATTCAACCCAATAAAATGATCGCGAGGTTAAATTGGAATTTATTCAAGAATAAAGAGGATGTTTTATAAATTTCGAGTTGTATAAAACAACATTGAAAACGAGCAGAGATTTTGTGGGACGTTATAGTTTCTGGGTACTTTCGTTTCCACCTGCGACCGCGAGGGGGGAAGTAAACTGCATTATGAAAGCCTGCACGGCTCTTCTCTCTCATTACACTAACCTGAGAATTTTGCGTCGTAAGTTTGGCTTATCTCCATTAGGAAAACCGGAATTGCAACCAGGTTCAACTTTATCCATTCGCATCTAAAGCGTAAAACTTGCTTGTACAACTACACAATTCTCGAATAAAATGATACGTCTGAGAAAACAAAAATGATCCGGGAGTCTAAACTCAAATTTATTATTACAAGCATATATTATCCGAGCAAAATTAATTTATTCTATCGATAAATTCAAATTAGTGTTCAAATTTTATTCCACCGTCAATACTGAAATCCTGCTTCAAAAAATGTCAAACTTTAATCCTTTCTGAGTATCACAGGATTCTACTTTTGCAAATATTTTACAATCCTAAATTTCTTTCTTTTTTTAAAATTATTATTCCATTCGATTGAAGGTAAACATTAAAAAAGAAGATAAAATTTCTTTTATTTTTTTCCAATCCTTATAAAGAATTATTATATTTTTTCCTGTCTCATCATATTTTCTCAAGAGAAAAATCCCTTATCTTTTCCAACCTAAGCATTCTTGAATATAAATTTCTAAAGAATTTTCTCGCTATAAGCACGAAAGGCCTGCGCTTCTTTTGTTTCGGATGTTATGTCTAGATATTATGAATGAAAGATCAGGTAGTCGAAGCTAAAATGAGTTTGAGCGAGATTTATCAACGGGGAAACATAATACGAGGTCAACGTTCCGGAAGTCCATATATACACATACGAGGTGTAATGAATCTTTAAGTAAATGTTTCCTACCACCTACATTGTTATCAACTCTCTTGATTGCACTACATTTTGATTCTGTGTAGGTCGACTGATACAATCGTTGGTTCAAATAAATGACACGTGCTATATCATTCAGAGGCGTCAAAACAATCAATTATAAAATACCTTTCTTCAAATTTTAAAAATACTTATGAGTTTTAATATCTTAGAAATTCTAAAGAAACTATTATCGTTCCGATTTGTACGTCACAGAATAATTTAATTTAAACAACAAATTTCTTAAAGTTTCAATAAAATTGAAAACCAAGGACACAAAAAAAAACAATTAAATTTGAATCAACAAGACGCAATCCCAAAACAGAAAAGGATTTTACTGAAATTTTAAAAACTTTATATTTATATTGTATAACTTTATATTTTTGATGTTAGGTAGGATTTCAAATTTGAATTTTAATTAAAATATGAAAATTACTCATTTGAGAAACATTATTATTTACAATATTATTATTATTAAATTATTAATTTGAGTTTTATTTACTGAATTTTAATATTTATAAATTTATAATATATATAAAGTAGCGATTGTCCCCTAAAATCTATAACCCTTACAAAATTCCATAGAAAAAGAAGCCTTTGACTTTTCTAACTATTCACAAAACCGATTTCCTTATGAGTGACACAGGTTCCACTTCCTCAAACTAAAATTTCTCCGACAGACAAAATGGATCCAAATTCCTATCAATTCCTTCTAGCATCTGGGAAAAATGGAACAGAATCTTGAAAGTAAGAAGAACTTTCAGAAGTAATAACTTCCCTTTTCGTTTCTATGAAATCTTGAAACTTGGAAAGTGACTTCGAGATAGAAAAATCGAGAGCAGACAGAGAGCCATACGTGAAACAAATCAACGTAGCTAACTTATCTATCCATATCGGACTTTTAAGTTTCTGGAAGGAACATCAGAAAAGCTAAAAAGCCATAAAGCAAGATCGAGGCAATTGGCCCAAGTTTTCTCGTGATGAGTGACTGTGGTCTGGTGCCATCCTTGGTTGAAAGGCGACAGAAAACTGTTTTACTATAAAACTGTTCGAATTTATTTTACCTGACAAGCTACTGGAGAACTGGGTCATTTCCGTGCCTGTATCCCACTCTTTCCAACCACATCATTTTAGAGTGTTGAATCCTACAGTTTTTTACGAAGGTGATTTCGCACTGACAATTGAATTTTTCCAAAATGTAAAGCATATTGGGACACTTGAAATTTTATCACTTGTCATCGTTTGAGATTTCACCCGTGAAATTAATTCTCAATCCATAAAACCATAGTTTTATGTAAAATTATTCTGACTCAACGAATCGCTGAGAGCTGGTGTAATTCAAGAAATCAAACAGGAAACCGAAAGAGAAAATCTGTGGAAAAAACAAAATAATCAATAAACTGTAAATAAAAAAGACTTTCAAAAATATTTTGCAGTTTTTAAAATGATAATATTTACAGAAAATAATAAAATATTATAGAGAAAACATTTTTTTTTTAAAAAAAAAGTACTTTAATTCTGACTCACCGAATCGTTAAGGATTTCTCTGATTCTTGAAATCAATTTAATCTATAAAACAATAGTTTTATACAAGATTGTTCTCGTTCACGGAATTGTTGAAAGCTGGTGTAATTCAGAAAATCGAACAGGAAACCGGAATAGAAATTCTGTGGAATAAACAAAATAATAAATAAATTGTAAACAGGCAAGACTTTTAAAAATGGAGTTTGTAAAATGTTACTATTTATAGAAAAGAATCAATTTTTAAGGATCAAACAACATTTTTATATAAAATTATTCGGATTCTGACTCACTAAAATGCTAAGGGCTTCTCTGATTCAGGAAATCAATTCTGGATCCACAAAAACATAGCTTTTATATATGAAATTGTTCTAGCTCACCGAATCGCTGAAGGATTCTCTGATTCAGGAAAGCAGATGGTGAAAGCTGTGGAATAAATGAAAATGTTTAATATTTAATTTTCCATTTCCTTTTAATTTTCAAAATATTTTGCAATTTGTGAAATGTTATTATTTACATAAAATAATCTAATCTTATAAAGAAAACAACATTTTTACATAAAATTACTTTAATTCTGACTCACCGAATTGTTAAGGATTTCTCTGATTCATGAAATCAATTCTCGATCCATAAAACCATAGTTTTATATAAGATTATTCTGGCTCACCGAATCGTTGAGAGCTGGTGTGATTCAGGAAACCGAACAGGAAATCGGAAGAGAAATTCTGTGAAATAAACAAAATAATAAATAAACACTAAACAGACGAGACTTTTAAAAATATTTTGCAGTTTTTATAATGTTACTATTTATAGAAAACAAATTCTATAGAGCAAATAAAATTTTTATATAAAATTATTCTGATTCTGATTCACCGAATAGCTATTTCAGGACTTCTCTGATTCAGGAAAAAGGTAGTAAAAGCTGTGGAATAAATAAAATAATAAATGAACTGTGAAAAAAGAACATTTTTCTAAATATTTATAAAGACACAAAGTTACTGAAAGCTAGCTGTGAAAAAAAATAGATACAAAATAGTTCAGCCTGGAAAGTGAAATAAAGAAAATTAAAATTATGTATAATTTAACAAAGTGTGAACAAATGAAACTTAATTCTTACTTCTAAATAAAATACAATTTAGAAAAAGTAATTTTAGTGTTCATCTTTAGTTTTTGGAAGTAAATAATGTTTGGAAATAAAATATTTAAAAAATTTTGTTTGGCTTTTTCTCAAAGTATCAAACCAACCAAATTTATTATGTGCTAGGCAAATTGAATCCCACAGATTCGAGTTCACATTCTTGAAGCACAAACACAATCTAAAAGAAATATATATAAATACATATAACTAAAGATAATCGTGAGCATTGAAAATTTGTAAAGAAAACTTAACCTATAAATTAAAGTGAATAAATTTTGATCGAATATTTCAAAAATAAATATGATAAACATAAATCAATGCGAGCAGACAAATTAGATGTTAGAAAGAAGGAGTTCGAACGAGTAGAAAATCCATTGTTGGAAATCTCATATTTAGAAGGCGGGTAACTTTACTACGCATTAGGAAAAAAATCGGAAATTTGCTCTAGAAAATGATTTGCATTCTATTAAATTACTCTCCTTAGTTCCATATTCATATGCAAATACTGACTATCAAAAAATTTAACTCGTTACCTTACTTCGAGCTAATAAAATCTTAATTTTAGTCAACAATGACTTGACGAACGTTTATCGACAAAATTGCAAAGTGCAAAGATGGCGTCTGTGCGTTCCAAAAACCATACAAAATTGTCCTAATGGTCGAGTCCATTTTTTGAACACGAATCAGAAAATTAGTAATTAAAAAAGACAGTTTTAGAATCACAAACTCTATATTAAAGAATTAACGTACTTGAAATAAAACAAAATTAAAAATCAATCTGCCTTTTAATTTTTCAATATGTATCTCCAATTTATCAATTTTTATTTTTTTAAACTTCCGTTATTATTAATTATAAAAAGAACGAAATTTTGAAAATTGGATTTAGGAGGTATAAAATCTGCTACGTTAGAAAGAAGGAGTTCGAACGAGTGGAAAATCCATTATGGAAATCTCACATTTACGAGGTGGCAAACTTTGCTACGCATTAGAAGAAAAATCAGAAATTTGCTCTAGAAAATGATTTGCATTCTATTAAATTACTCTCCTTAGTTCTATATTTATATGGAAATACTAACCATCTCAAAATTTAACTTGTTACCTCACTTCGAGCTAATAAAATCTTAATTTTAGTCAACAATGACTTGACGAACGTTTATCGACAAAATTGCAAAGTGCAAAGATGGCGTCTCTGCGTTCCAAAAACCATACAAAATTGTCCTAATGGTCGAGTCAATTTTTTGAACACGAATCAGAAAATTAGTAATTAAAAAAGACGGTTTAGAATCACAAACTCTATATTAAAGAATTAACGTACTTGAAATAAAACAAAATTAAAAATCAATCTACCTTTTAATTTTCCAATATCTCCAATTTATCAATTTTTATTTTTTAAAACTTCCGTTATTATATTAATTATAAAAAGAACGAAATTTTGAAAATTGGATTTAGGAGGTATAAAAATCTGCTACCTTAGAAAGAAGGAGTTCGAACGAGTGGAAAATCCATTGTTGGAAATCTCACATTTACGAGGCGGCAAACTTTGCTACGCATTACAAGAAAAATCGGAAATTTGCTCCAAAAAGTGATTCGCATTCTGTTAAATTACCCTCCTTAGTTCTATATTCATATAGAAATACTAACTATCTCAAAATTTAACTTGTTACCTCACTTCAAGCTAATAAAATCTTAATTTTAATCAACAACGACTTGACGAACGTCTCTAGACAAATTTGCAAAGATGTCGACTATGCGTTCCAAAAACCATACAATATTGTCCTAATGACCAAGTCCATTTTTGGCCGAGTCCATTTTTTGAACACGAATCAGAAAATTAGTAATTAAAAAAGACAGTTTAGAATCACAAACTCTATTAAAGAATTAACGTACTTGAAATAAAATTAAATTACAAATCAATTTGCCTTTTAATTTTCCAATATTTCCAATTTATCAATTTTTATTTTTTAAAACTTAAAGAACGAAATTTTGAAAATTGGATTTAGGAGGTATAAAAATCTGCTAAGTTAGAAAATTTGGTGTAAGAACCCGAAAATTGCTCAAAAGAAAATAATTTTTTTATACTACCGTTATTGTAAATTATAAAAAGAGCAAAATTAATTATTATCTTTAATTTGCAAAATTAAAGATGGTATAAAAATTTACCTGAGGGCCTCACAAAAGATTGTTACGTCCCCTTCCTTTGTTCGTAAAACTGGTAAAAATATTCGTGTAACGGTTAAAACGTTCGCAAGGAAATTCTGATAAAAAAGACTTTTTAGGTTTTATAAGATGTTCTCGATACCAAAATCGTTTTGAAAAGTTTGTCCTAAGCCTTCACTCACCGCAAACGTAAATATTTCATGAAAATATACACTCGGAAATTGTGTTTTGCGTAATTTAGATTTTCTTAGAATTTTTGGAAACTTCGAGATTCCACTCCGGTCTCCGGATTTCACTCGGTTTTTACGGCTTTTAGATAAATAACACGTTAAAAATATTGTCCCCGAGGGAAAATTCGTTGAAAATAATTAAATTTCTCAATATTTCTTTCCATCAGGTGAAAACCGTCTAATTTTAAAATCCAGAATTATTAGTGGTTTTGGAACCACAAGGAAAAGGAACCGTGCGCCATCTTTGTTAGTTCTCACGCAAACGTTGGGAAGTCCACTGGCGCCGGAGTCGGGCACTGGCACTGGTGATCCAGTTTTCGTCATAAATATATAAATATTAAGAGATTTGAGGTTTGAGGAACCGAATCCATTTCTTTAGTCACATATATTCCTCCAACTTTCTCGTAAATAAATAAATTGCTGCACAAAATGTATTTTATTTATTTGCCAGAAAGTTGGCGGAATATGTATGTATGGGCGGCTAAAGTTCGGAACAATCCACTTATTTTTTTTTACAATGCAAGGTCGTGCGTTTGTTTTGAATATCGATTACAATTGCGCAAGTTGGCCGTGAGATTTTATTCTAGGAATCTACCAGTGTTTTGTTTTGACTATATTTATTGAGAGCAAGTAAGCCAGTCGAATTCTACGAATTTGCGAGTTTCCTTTATTGTCGGTCGATTTAATTATTCTCAGCGTAGATTGAAAGTCCCGAGTGAAATTCTAAATGCTTTATGTTACATATTACATATGTAGTGCAGTAATTTCATCCTTTGTTCTATTTTTTTCCGCGAGTGATGTGTATTGTGTATTGTGTATCTTGAATAATTGACTGAAATGGCAGAGATGACAGATGACTATGGATTGGATTTGGAGTATTTACCAAAACTTCGCGATTTATCAGCTGATGTCAGGAATCCAAGGAATCTGGGAATCTTTGCAGAGGCGAGTCAGGCGAGAAAATATTGTCTTCAAAGATATTAAGGTTAGCTATTTATTCTTAAAAATGTAAAATATTTGCTTTTCCTGAATTCTTTCTTTTACGAAATTGAGATGCAACGTAACCTCAATTCTTACATTGAATTTTAAATATCCACCCACAATTAACTTTCTCCAATTTAATCCACATTTGTGTGCAATTTATTGACAAACATTCTCCCCAGTGGCTTTTTGAGGTGTATTTTACCAACTTTACGCATTTTTTGAATATTTTTTTTATCGAAAGTCGCAATTCGTACAAATTTGGAAATGTGTAAGATGGAATTTATTCTTATATATTAAATTGTAAGTAGAAAATATTGATTATAATATTAATTAGGATTTATAACTAAAAATCGATTTATTAATAACTATTTGATTATCTAATGATATATTATATTTAAATTTGTATGTAATATCTAAATTAACCAATTTTTTATCATTTGCAGGCTTCCTTCTCATCATTGAAGATGTAATCACAAAAATTCAAGAGAATGTGAAAATGCAAATTTAATTTTCTAATTCAATATTTTGAATACGAGAGTTTTTTTTCTAATACGTTTTCTAATACATTTCATGAATTCTGTTGGTACATTTTGATTAAATAAGTTTCAACTCGGAATTGTATTCGTTGTAGGAAACTCTTGGGAAAATCAAGGAATTGCATTTTCGGTAGTTTCAAAATCTATATTTTCAAATTAACGTTTTTAAAATTGAATAAGATGAAATTAAAATTGAATAAGCTGAAAATTAAAATTTTTTGGAATGGATGATTTAAAATTATCGAGCCGTAACAGTTCAGAAATTTTAAATATGACGTTTTTCAAATTAATAATTTGAAATTGTAGAAGTTTGAAAAGTTGATAGTTGTTAGGAAAATTCTATATACATACACCGTCCACTTTATCAAATCTAGGATTTCTCCTTCTTGAAATAGTTGATCGTTTACTGCAAGAACTTCTATCCTTCTATCGAAATCTCCATGATAACAGGGCGTAGAGACTTTTACGGAGTATCATAGAAAAGTACTTTTAGGATCATTTCTCCACTTTCTTCAGAGAAACAGATTTTTATCGACGTTTCGACTGAAATGAGGGACTTGATATTTATTGCTTTCGATTGTGGCGAGTGTATGGAATCGAAACGATCCGATCGAGACGCACAGTGACCGGAATGTATAAATTTCTGATTGGGACGTTGTAATAATTTTCAGACAATTAGAGGGAAGTCGTTCTTCGACAATTAATTCAATGCGTTAACGGACACAACCAGATGTGATTTCCAGGAAAGTGATCTGCATTAAACTGCCTCATCGAGTTGTGAATACATTTTGTACGTATATTTCGGAAGTGTTAAAAATTGCCTGTTCAAATTAACAATTATTGGTGGATCCCCTCCTACCTCACTCTCTGGACCTATTGTTTAAATTGAACTGCTCTCTTAAATTGATGCCCACATGAAATTGAAATGGCAAAGTCAAATGAACTGTTGGCTACACAAATTGTAGGAAAATCGTTTGGAAAATTCACGGATGTAAACAGAAATGATTGCCTTTTAGCGAGCAACCGTCCTCACTCAAAATGGGTTATGCAGCTGTTGCAGCAGTAATTTGCCGTGGGGCGATCAAAATTTAAATATATATTGATTTTATTTTATCAGTGGACACTTTAGCTAGATGAGCGGTGATATTGACTTGAATGAGTTTTCGTGCTCTCGGGGTTCCGAAGTTTTGAAGCCACATGGATGGAAATTAAATATGTATTGGTAGAAATTTAATTGGATAGGTTTAAACTTCGGAAAAAAAATTTAGTTTCAGAGTTTGATTAGATTGAAGTTCAAGATTTGCGATTTTTGGAAGTTTCTTAAAGTATCTTGAAACCTTTTCAAATATTTTGAATATATTATCTTTTGAAATCATCTAAATTTATTGAAATTTTCTATAATCTATTGAAATCTTTTGTAATCCCCTCAAGAAATTTCTTAAAATTCATCAGTCTTTCAGTATCCTTCACAATTTCATGAAATCCTTTCAAATTTTTAAAAATCTCGAAAAATTTGTAAATCTTTAAACTCTTAAATTCGCGAAACCCTTTAAAATTCCTAAAAAGTTCTTAGAACCGTTATATACCACAGCAATCGTTAAAATTCCATAAAATCCTTCAAATTCATTTGAAAAATATTGTAATACTTTAAATTCTACAAAATGCTTTAAAATCCATTGGTATACTTTAAAATCTCTTAAAATCTTTGAAATATTTAATATCTTGAAATCAAGTAGGTATACATTTAAAATTCAAGTGATCTCAAATTATTATTCTTTTACTTTTAAGAGATTTCAATAGATGTGCTAAAATTTATGTCCAATCCACTCGTTATGTAAATTCTATATATAATCCGAGTTATTGTATAAAGTTATCGCAAACCTAGTCACTGTAAATTGTTTGCATAAATCACTAAAAGCAAATTCCAATGTTTGCTTTTTCAGTTAGAATTTTAGCGCTCTAGTGAAAAGGACTATAAACTCGTACCGTCGTCAGTGGCCCTTTCCATTTACACATTTCACGATTAAACTTCCGGGAGGGATCCCTCAAATTTTTTAATTATCCAAAGAGCGCGAGTAATCCATTCAAAAAGGCGGAATAGAAATGTATAGTTGTACAATAAAAACGCACGTGGAACTGTAGAGCAGAAAAAAAAATGATCAGTGCATTTGGAACGAACCTAAAATTCAAGTTAAATAATCTCGCTATATATATATATATATATATATATATATATTTTGCAATATCCAGACAAAAAAAGACGGAAAAGTAAAAGTGGAGAAAAGAGAGTTAGTGTTTAAAAATTTTGTAGGTAGTTTGTCTTTTGAAAAATTTCCGGTGTTTATTTAGAAAGAGGTCACCTGGTGGGATGTATATTATATTATTTGCACGGGAGTGTAGGCAAACGGGCATTAAAGAGGGAGCGTTAATCTAGAGCTAAGTATTATTTAGAGGCGACGGGCAGTGACAAGTCAATTTAATTTATATACCCATCCGGTACTTTCGCGGAGGCGCTCGCTCAGAAATACACGTCCCACTAAATATCCCCTACGGGAACGTTTACGAGTCACTACCGGGACTCTGGAGACGTTCCAACTCCCGAAGAAGTCGTCGTCATCATCTTCGTCCAATAAGACAACCCAGAGATAAAGAGAGTAGAAACTGAGATGAATAATCGTATATCGATAGTCCCTCCTTTTAATGACCCGAGTCTGCTCGCAAAATCTTTTCATCTTTCCCATCAAACAAAAAGATATAAATATATTTATATACTTCTTTTTTATTACTGTTTTTTCTTCTGGAATTTTTTTTCTGAAATTCCTCCGGATGGAGGTTACGATCTTAAATCATATATCTTTCAGGTATTAAATTTATTTTATGGAATTCGAAGTTTTCATATTTCAAGAAGTTTTCAAAAGAAATTCATCAGCTATTCGATTAAAATATTAGAAAATGTTTGGATGTGCTTTAGGCTTTACTCAAAAATTTATGCTGGTCATGATCATGATTCTATATTTATTACGAGGGAATAATTATTTATGTTTAATTTTTCTGAATAATATTTATTTTATAAATTTTCTAAATCCAACATTTCGATGATTTTTATTTTTTTGTTCGCTAATTTAAATCTGTTAAAATCTTTTGAAGTCTTTTGAACTTATTACAAATATTTTCACTTAAAATTCCTGCTAATTAAAAGTGTACGATTGAAATGCTAATTTTGAAATAAAATCTCGCCATTTTACTCACTAATTATTAGGATTTGATACCATTTTGTTCGGTATGTTAAACTCTTTTTTGAATCAGAAGTTTGGCAATAGAGGAAAACAGTTTTCATTTCAATACTTTATTGTTTAAAACGACAAACTCGATATTGGAATTGTTAAAAAATTATTTGATTTCTTTTGAATTCTTTTCGATTCTTTAAAATTCCATTCAATTTTTTAGAATTCCTGTGAAGAACAGTTCAATTCTTTTGAACCCAGCTTAAAGGCATATGATACTTTACCATAAGAACAATTTAGATTCCCCAATTTTGTGCTCGCAATAATAAATATTCTTTGCTAAAAGTATTTATTATGGCCAGCCTATAAAGTTGATGAAATTATATTTGCTCTTATGGTAATTACCGCATACCCTTAAAAGTTTTAAATTCTCTTGAATTCTTTTGAATCCTACTCAAAGTGTTTTTAATTCACAGTGAATTTTTTATATTTTTCTTCAATTCATTTGAATTCTATTGTAATTGTGAAATTATTTACTTAAATCTTCCCAAATCCTGTTGTACAGTTTTAGATAATTTTAAATCCACTTATTTGATTTCTTTTCAATTAAATTCCACTTAGAAGTTTCCGAAGCAAGAGAGACCCTATTTTGATTTAATTCCCTTTTTATCAACAATTATCCCCGGATTTAATCGCTCAATCTTCTTTCAAAATATTATCTCTCTGAATAATCTTTCTCAAAATTAATTATTCAGCGATAATAATCGTCCTATTAGCTACCGGAAGTTTGGTGTGCGTTTCAACAGACAATCGATTCCTTAATAATTTTCGCAAAGGGTTGCACCACGAAAGGCTCGATAATGCAAATTTCGGGCGACGCTTCGGTATACTGGGTATACAGTCCCGGTAGTAATTATGTTTAGGGGTGTCTGGGGTGTTCGAGTAGTGGTTTGGAGAGGGGGTAAAGGTGTGGGTGGGACGTTTGAGGCATCCGTGGAACGACAAAGTACACACACATGTATATGTATATATAAATATGTGTGTCAGATATATATATATACACACAATAGGGGTTGTCACTTGCAGCTGTTTCAACCCCTGCGATCCACGTCACTAGAGAATCGTGAGCAACGACAGTAACAGCAACAGCAGTCACTCAGTCATTATGGGGTGTGATCGTTGTTTGATTGCAAAGGTCGGCCTTGTTTCTACACATTTGACTAAGAGGGGTTGAGGGTTGAAGAAAATTCCCTTTTTCCCCACCCTCGATCGACCCCTTTTTACCCTTTGTCTTCCTTCTTTCAAGACAAACGTGTAGCCTTTGTGTAAACAAGAAGGAGTCAAGTATCATGATAATATCAATTTTCTGATTAAAAATATCGAACTTTGATCAAGGAGGAAAGCAGGGGGATAATTGACTTTAGGGAAGTTTGTTCTTGCTTTTTAAGGTGGCTAATATAAGTAGGTGGTTTAGATTGAAAAAAGAAAATAATAAATAAATAAAATTCCCAAAATTTACAATTCTTGAAATTCAAATTTCCTGACATTAAAAATTCCTGAAACTTTCGTTTAAAATTTATTTTCAAAATTTTTAAAAGAAATGGAAATTTCCCGAAATTACAAATTTCTGAATCTAAACTGGTTTCGTTTTTAAGGCCTCAATTTAAATTGTTTCAAACTGTACTATCTTAAATCAAAAACCTTAACATGTAGTTCAAAAATTATAAGTTAAGATAGCTCAGAATTGATTAATTTTTAAGTAAAGCTTTCTATAAATAATATCATTTCAAATTTCAATTTAACTAATTAAAGATTTAGAAAGATAGCTATTCTATTTTTTTAATGTTGTGATTATTTTTATATTAAAACTATTCAATTTTAAACTTACTTTTTTGGAATACTATACGTATTTTATTAATTATTTACAATTATTTAATGCCTGAAATTAAAAGTTAATTAATTTTTAAAGCTTCAAATTGAAAATGTTATACTTTTTAAGTCTCTGAATTTTGAATTTGTCAATCTGAAACGTTATAAGTTATAAAACGCAGTTTTTTAATTATATATATATATATATATATATATATATATATATATATACATATAATTCCAAACTTTTTATTAATATGTTACTATATGTATTAAAAATTTCAAAATATGGCGTCAAACTTAAATTCGAATATTTATATTTTCTAGTGAAGAGCCATGTTCTTCTTAAAAACACCTATTAAATAATTATTATAAAAACTATTGTAACGTAAAAATTAAAATTACTTTTTTGTCAAAGAATTTAAAAAGAAAGAGTTTAAAATAATGTGTATCCCTTTAAGTATACATTTCATTTCCAATTTTTTTCTTGTCTACTAACGTTTTTCAACGTCTCTTTCATCGAACAAAGTCTCTTTTATAATTCTATACCCCCCACTCTGAAAAAACGATCAGCTTGTAAATTCGTCGATTTAGACGAAGGTCAGTGTACGATAAGCCCCTTCGTTGATCGTTTAGTACATGAACATGGTCCAAGCAAATAGACTTATCGGAATTCTGGGATTACCTTCCCCGAAGATTTAGATAAATGTAACGATATCAGTCAGACTATAAATCTGACTCACTCGAAAAATATGTCTTAATAATTTTAAATTTCTAAATGACGAGAAATATTTCTTGGCGCTCCTTTACATTTATTCGATTTATTTACGTATCGCTTATCTGGGTCCAGGGCAATTGAATCTCTCAGGAAAGACGAAGGGAAATGTTTCAGTTGCTCAACCCACTCTGCGGGATACTTTTATTTAGGATAGAAAAAATATTAAATGTGGGAGGGAGAACGTAAGGAGAAAAAAGTATCTCAGTTGTACAATCGAAAGACAATACTTCCATATTCGTTCTATCAAAATACCGCGATGATATCTTGTCGGTCACTTCTCATCTCATTTCGTATTTTTAGTTACTTGACACACCTTTTCTTCTCTATAAGACTCTTCATAATTTCTTCAATATTAATTCTCAGTGCAAATCGTATCTAAAAAAAATTTTTAATCTCGAAAACCTTGGATTTGAAATTTTCAGTTTGGAATATTATTATTTGCATCTTTTGTGAAATCGTTAAAATCGATTGAATCTCTTAAAATTGTTTCAATTTTCTAAAATTCTTTAAAATCTCTTTAAAATTATTTATATTAAATTTAATATTTGAATTTATTTTCAAATCTCTTGAAATCTCTTAAAATCCCTTCAAATTTATTTAAATCTTTAAAATTAATTTTAAATAACTTGACATTCTCTAAAATCACTAAAAATGTTTGGAAGTCTTATGAAATCTCTTCAACTTCTTTAGATTTTTTTAAATCCCTTAATATCTCTTAAAAATTTCTTGAAATATTGTGAAAATCCTGAAACTGTTTTGAATTCTTTAAAAACCCCTTGAAATTCTTTAAATATACTTGAAATCTCTTGAAATTCTTTAAAGTCTCCGATATTTTTTCAAATTCTTTAATATCCTATCAATCTTTTTAAATCGGTTTAAATCGCTTACAATTCTTTAAATCATTAAAATGTTTTGTTTTATGAAATCCCTTGAAAATTTTAAAACTTATAAGAATTCTTAAAAATTCTGATATCCCTTAAAATCCCTTGATATTTTTTTATAATAATTTGTAAAACTCATTCTGTTACGAATGTTTCATTAATAGAAATTTAAAGAAAGATCCAGGTTATAATAAGAATATTACATATATCATATTTTGTGATTAATTTTATGGGACCTAATAAGCTGCCAACGAAATATTTAAACAATAAATAAATTTCGCCCTGTTATAATACATATATCCTATTCTCTGATTAATTCTCGTTTATTTTCGAGTTTCTGGTAGTGGTTATGGTAAGTTGCACCGCATAATTACAGGCGCAACGTCCCAAATGAAATGCGTAATTAATATCAACACACTGTTTGCATGTATTGTCAAGCATATGTTATTTTCACCATTCCCCATTTTAAGGAACATGTTTCTGTTTAAGTTACATCTAATATTCCGTTATCCTTCATCTTGGAATTTTGAGGGTTATAATTAACTACTGTTTTAATATGTCATGCCTCCTTCGACCTCAAGAAAAAAATGTTAAAAAAATATGCTTTAAATTGTGAACGTGACCTAATCAGAATTATTAAAAAAAAAAAAACTCTGGTTATATATAAATCAAAAAAAAAGAAAATTTTGCAAATCACAACAATATTGGCAAAAATATAAATGCAAGAAAAAATCGTGTAATTTCTTCAAAATGTATATTTTTATTTGATAGATCACAGATGATAATATTTTAATAATAAAACACAATATTTTCGTACCAAAATGATCCGCAATCAATTATACGTAGTTATCCAATTAATCACCCATCCTATAATTTTCGACAAAATCACACTTCCCCTTTTCTATTATATATGTACTTAGAAATACTAGCTTCAGATTTGTAGGTGTCACTTGATATGGGAGAATCAAATTTAAAAAATTATATATTGTAGAATCCCTCGTAGGGAAATAATCGAGGTGTGGGGTTACAACTGCATATAAGGACTTGTAATTATGAATATTGTGCTCTGAACATCTGTCGCTCCACGGGTGGCTCTGTATCCGTTCGTGGCACATGAATCCATATTATTATAACCTTCCACCCACTCACGAATCACTTCTATGAAGAAATCTCTCTCACTTTTGTTCTTATTTAAAATCCGAGATAAAATCCAATATGGAGTAAAACACGCGAGAGATAGAATTTCAAAAATATATTATTATTCACATTTGCTTCATATTAGGGTGGTTCAGAAAATTAAAATTTTGAAAATTGAAGGTGCTTTCAAAAATCTCTATTCTTTCTGAAAAAAATGGTGTAGTATAAATTTGCACTAAAAACTGTAGTACCTAGTTACTCTCACAAATGGATTAAATTTTTTTGAATCTTTATCACGAATTTATTGAACGGTGAAAATTGATTTTTATAACATTTAATTTTTGAGAATTATTCTTTTGCTATTATTTATGGACTTTTTTCTTTAGAATATTTCAGAGGTTGAAAATCCTCTCTTTGCATTCCTTATAGACAAATCTCTTTAATTAATTTTTTAAAGTATTGAGTTGTAGACTTTAGTTTAATTAGTGGCAAAGAATCGATTTCTGGTCCACGCGTCGAGCGGAACGAAACTCATATGTATGTAAATCACACGAATTTCAATGTATGAACCCATAGTTTCTCGTCGATATCATACACCACGAAAAGCCAACGCAGATAGGATTTTTTCCACGCATAAAATACATAAAAATTTATGTATGGCTCGATAAAAATTGGTCGAAATTCATTTTAAACAAAATTCAGTTTTTTAGGGGTAGCGAGGCACGAAACGCTTTTATAACGCTTCTCTGCTTCGAAATATATTCTTTCGTGCGTTGTTGCGATCGCAGAATTCGTATATGAATACCTGAGGGTTAATTCGGTTTTTTTTTTTTATTTTTAGTGTTTTAGTAATCATTTTTTGTGGCTGGATATTTAATTTCAATTTTTCTAGTTCCAAAAAGCTTTAGCTAATAAATTATTGAACTGAAGTTTCAAACGTCTTTGCAGATGATTCTTTTTTCAATTTTTTTAGTTTACAGTGTCCAAAAAGTAGAACCAAAAACTGTTTTTTTTTTATTTACCAATCGCATTTTAAAGGTAAAAAAATCGAAAACATCGGTAATCAACAATTTTGCTAAAAAAAATAACTCTTGTGCAAGGGGAAATTTTAATCAACATTTTTGTAAAAAAAAAACCTTATCATTGATTGAACTCATGTGGTTTAAGTTCTGAACGTTCAAATTAACGAATTTTTGTATTGATTGTATTTTAAACTATAAACAGTGTTAAAACATTAATTTATTTGCATTAACAATAATTTTTTATGGAAGAATATGGAAGACACTTATAATGTCTATGGTTATTTTTAGTTGAAATAACATTTCTGGATAAAATAGAATTGGGAAAAAATATTTCGTTTATTTGGACGTTCAAAACTTTTGGTACATTTGAACTTTTACTCCTATTGAAAATGTTTCATTTTTATACTTTTTTCGGAATCGTTATTTTTTGTTAAAAAATTTTTTTGTGGCAGATTTTCAATTTTAACTTTTTTTAATTTTAATTAACAAAATGGTTTCTTAAGAGATTTTTGATTTTTTTTTACTCCAAAATGGCATCAATAAATAAATAAAAAAAAACGGTTTCTGTACCTCGGTTTCTACTTTTTGGACATTATAAACAAAAAACTTGAACAAAATTCATCAGAATATACGTCTGAAACTTTAGTCCAATAATAAAATTATTTTTAAATCTATACTCCACTTATGACAATTAAAATGTTTAAATTTAAATGGGCAATTAATGTGAATAGCGTTATCAGGGTTGGAATTTCTCACTCGATATCGATGGGTTTGCGTGTAAAAACAAACCTACACAAATTAGCGCGGACGTTTGCAATTTATTTACGATTCTTTTGCTAAATAAATTTGACCATTGGGAGAGCCATCGACGCGTAAAATGAGGGGTTATTTAATGGCGGCGCTCTACGTTATCATCCGAGCATCGATGCCTTTTATAACAATGTGACGTTTCGCGGCCGAACAATCGTCACAAATCACGTATTGTTGCTCGCGTCAGGTATTAACTACAAATGTATTTGTCGATCTATATACGTGTGTGTAAATGCAGACGCATGAGATAACGCGTACGACGTTATCTTTCGAACTGAATGCGCGATTTTAGAATTTGTCATTCCAAGCGACGCACCGCGTTTGCATAAATACATTCGCGGTCAAATGTGCCAAACGCTTCGTGACCAACCTCTTCACATCTGATCGGATGCCTAGAAATTGAAATATTTTGACATATTTATTAAATATTTTTTATTTAAGCGCATGTGGTGTTTACCATCAAAACAAATTTAGTTCGCAAACTGTATTTTGCAATAATTATTTTTAACATAATAAATTCAGGGTTTCTACTGTGTGGAAATTTAAGGAAATCCGGGAATTGTCCGGGAATTTAAAAAACAACCTTAGAATTGTCCTTGATTTTATTTCTGATGTGGGAAATGTATTTTTGGTTTGAAAAAAAAACTTTCTGAATAATTAATTTAATATTTTTATTTACAACTTTTGTTAAATCTCTTGAAATCTTGTTAATTATTTTTAAATCCTTTAAAAAGAAACTTTAAAATTTTATAAAATCTCTAGTAATTTCTTAAAATGAGTTGGATTCTTAAAACTCTTGTAAAATTTCTTTAAAATCCTTAAATTTTTTTGAATATTTTTGAAACCCCTTCAACTTCTTTAAAAGAATTTAAAATTCTTTGAAATTTTTCGTAATTCGCTTAAAATTCTTGTAATACTTTTAAAATCCCATCAAGTCTTTAGTAGTTCTTTAACATTTGAAATCTCTTCGAAATTTCTTAAAATACCTTAAAATCCTTTAAATCACTTTGAATTGCTTAAATTCCCTTGAAATTCCTTAAAATAATATATAATCTCTTAAAATCCTTTACATGTTTTTAAATTCTTTAAAATCATTAAAAATCTCTTGATATTTCGTAAAATATAAAATGTCTTGAAATCCTTTAAAGTTTTTAAATAGAATTTCCAGGAATTTAATGAAGTTTCGATACATTTTGTAGCATTTTAACGAATTGATAAAATTTCAGAATACTTACAATCAGTAAATTTAAGAAGATTTCAATAGATTAGATTTGTTTTAGGATTTTAAAGTTATTTTATAAGATTTTCTGGAGTATTATATTTTTTGAGATTTATCATTTTTTTATTATCCTCCACCATTTTTCAAAAATCATGACGTACTAGCTAACGTCGAAACTGGTGTACCAAACGCCACCTAACGAACATCAAAGAGCTACACATAAAACAAATTTGAAAATTTGCACTTTTACGAAATTTTAAGATGAAGGACAATTAATAACGAGCAAACAATATAAATTGACAACCAAACCCTATACATATAAGGACTATCAAACGTTTCAGAATTAAAAATTTAAGGTTTTTGAATTGGAGGGGTGGGGATCAACTTCACACCGTCGTTTAAATTGAAATTATAGTATATTTTAATTTTTTTCGGGCAACACAAGGATTCGATGACAATATTTTTTTTTTTGGGGGGGGGGGTCAATAAGTTTTTTCTGAAGTGAGAAACGCCACACCTCCCCATCCTATCATTGGAATCACACTTTCGTTCAGTAGCCAGATGGGCATACATCACGATCCAATCACGCGCGTTTTTTTAAGCTGTTTATGGGATACATAAGAGTAAGAGAGGCGAGAAATGTTCAGACGAACGGGAAAGTTCAAGTGGGTGGGGTAGGGGTGATTTGAAATGCGAAAAGCACTCGAAAGTATCACTTGTTTTTTAAAACAGTTTTCCATTGAAGTACAGACGAGGAATTGAGGGTTTAGGGTGCTCGCGAAGGACCCTTAGTTACCCTATGGGGGTTCTTCTAACACCCTCGAAAAAAGTCGGGGTGCCTTCATCAAACTGTGGGGGGCCATTGCTCCCATTTTCCATCCTTTTTTTAATCTCTTGAGGATTCCCTTCACGAAACATTTCGTGAAATGATTCTTGTGTTCTTAGTATTTAGTAGATTTTCATTTTTTACTTCTGAGTTTTTTTATTTCGAATCTAATTTTTATTTTAATACCAATCATTCAACCGGGTGCGGGAATTTAAGGAAATTCGGTAATTATCCGGGAATTGAAAAAAATCGTCGAGTTGTCCGATTTTATTTTTCATGTGGAAGAAGTGGGTTTCAGATTTGAAAAAATTTTTCTGAATAATTAATCAAAATATTTATATTTGAAAATTTTTTTCAGAATCCCTTCAACTTCTTTAAAATCGTTTAAAATCTTTTGAAAATGACTAAAATCGTTTGAAATCACTTATAATCCTTTAAATTTTCTAAAATACGTTAAAATCTCTTTAAAATTCTTAAAATAAATTTTTTTTTTAATTTCTTGGAATCTTTTGAAATACTTTCAAATTAATTCAAGTCTGTTTCAATATCTTTTAAATAACCCGTTTTGCTTTCTTTAATAGGGTTCCTAGAAATCGGGGAATTGTCCGAGAATTGAAAGAAAATCCGTGAAAATTATCGTATAGATTCCGGTTTGAAAAAAACTTTTTTTGATTATAATCAATAAAAATATTTTTATTTGACTCTCTTCAAGTCTTTTTTAATCTCTTGAAACCACTTGAGCTTTTTTGAAATCGCTAAAAATTTCATCCCTTTTGTTAGAAAACAATATGCTAACTTCTGTTTTATTTTTAAAAAAATATTCTAGCAGTCACACTAAGCCGATTTCGATCTAAAATTAACTCTAGTCTAGTCTTTCTTTTTTTATATATGAAAGATACATATTTAACGCACAAAAATTCTTGCTGTCTTGTGTCCGTTGAACACATGGAATGGTTTAAGGCTTCTCGTTCGATCACTGAAGTTAAGCAGAGCTCTGCTCGGTTAAACTCGGATGGAGGTCCGCCATACTAAATGAAGAAAACTATTGTTAAGCTTTAGAAAAGTTTCGAAAATGATTACATTAGCAGAAATTTGCTAATTAATTTTTTAACAGATTTTATAGTTATTTTATTTTATTTTTATTTTAATTCCTTAAAATCACATGAATTCTTCAAAATTCTGTAAAATTTCTTGAAAATCAACTGAAAATTTAAAAAATTCTTTAAAAATGAAAAAAATATAGTTTTTAAATGAATTATAATATTGCAATGGAGAAAATTACGCATGTCGCAACCCACATTATGCATTGTCGTATGATGATTCTATCGTAAGAGAAACCTATCAATTATTTCATTCTTTGAAGTTAGAATGCATATGGTATGGTTTATGAGATTATTTATAGACTCAAATTACCAAAATATTGTTTTAAAGGCGAGCATCGTGATGTATGAAATTGTAGTCGAAGCTGCGAGTTTGAATTGCATTCGAGATTTGCTGCCAAGTTTCGCTGAAGGAAAACATTCTTATATCTTTTGCATTCTATCTTCGAGTTTTGTCATCTGAGATTTAATGAATCAAAATACATATGTGCATATCTTTGTCAATGAGAGGTCTTTAAGTTTTACTTAGTACATATACCTTTTATTTCTTAATTTACAAAAAGTAACTCAATAACTTGTATTTACATACATTTTATGATAATGAAATTTAATTTAGTGTTTAATTTAGAAATTAATTGTCTCGCGAATTTAAAAAACTAGTCTCAAATATTCAATGAAGAACAACATGAAACCATGATTAAATTATTTTTGTGACGATATTTTCAGTGTTACAAAAATTGTTTGTCAATTTTTTTAAAATTATTTTCAAGATATTTTTAAAAATATATAATTATTTTTTTTATGTAACTACATTAAAAATTGGTAAATATTAGCAGCTAGTTGTAATCATAATTATTTACTATTCCTCAAGTTTTAACTCAGCTCTGATTTCGTTTTTTTTTCTTGCTTGATTGAAATTGAAGTAAGCCTGATAAATGAAAGTAGGTTTCGATTTCATCGATTGTAAGTGCACGTGCGTGAAATACAACTCGATGATCGAGTTCGGTTATGTCTGCAAGTGTTTGCATTGCGATAGGATATTAAAAACTTGCCGAGAATGATAAGTCCATATCTTTCCTACCAAGAATGCTGGCATGCGTCCATCGACCGATAACGCATAATGCTGAAAATAACAATATTTCCGCGAATCGCAGGAATTAGCATCAGATTTGCGATACACATATACACTTCAATAGAAAGCCTTTCCACGTAATTCTATCATCAATAAAAATTACCGCATGAGTTATAATTTCCGTTGTTAAAAAAAACAGATGCTTTCAAATGAATTTTTATGTATGTTTGATACGGTTTGATAGCAAACATGGCTTTGTCTAGGTATTTCAGAGATTTAAAAATACGTTAAGGAATTTCAAGAGAGTTTAAGGGATTTTATTTGATAAAATTTAAAAGAATTTTTAAGAAATTTTAAAGGATTTTCAAAAGAGTTAAAAAGAGTATAAAAATTTTCAAGAGACTGTTAGTCTCGTTTAATATTTTTAACATAATTTAATTAATTGTCAATTGTTTAAAAAATATACATTGTTTAAACAATGTTTTTTTAATTGTTACTTAATGATAACTATCTGCCAGTCCGACGAATTTAAAAAAAAAACATGTTTTAAACAATGTTGATCAATATTCCACTAGACAAGTAATATAATGATCTTTAATGAAAAAACGAATTTTAGAAAAAAAATTTATTTTAATAAGTTTTTTTTTTTAATAATTGAAAATTAATTAGCCAATGTCAACAAATATTCCATTAGGTCAGTAGAAGTAATTTTTATAAAAAAAGCGAGAATAAAAAGCCCTCAAAAGAATCGATTTCATGAAGAATTGACATTTTTAGTTTTAAGGGTAGTTTTCAAGGCACCCTTGGGGTATGTTATAGGTATCAAACCCATATGCCTGATACATGAAATTCTTCGTTGGTAATTTCTCAACAAACCTCTTTCTTCTTCCGTAAAATGTTCCCAAACTCAAAAAAATTATTCCAAAAAATAATTTTCCCCATATATAGATATATAGAAATTATTTATTCTGATGAACAATTTTAATTTTTTTTTTTTAATATAATGCGCACTCCATTAATAATAGATTTCTTTAGAGAAGTTATAGTCAAGATTCCGAATCCTTATGTCCGCTAGCTTACGATAATAGGCTTAGGTTCTTAGCACAACCATAACTTAGCAACGCGAACATAATTCTCAGAAACAGCCCGCAAGTTCTCCAAGTAAGTTGTAATTCCCATTTCTCTCCCTCCCAATGCAGGTATAGGGTCACTCGGATGCGTCCTATAGATCCTTGGAAAAGGGGCTGGCAAGTGATAGATAAGGGGGTGTTTTAGCCCTTGGCTGCTCTCTAGCCAACTTCGGTTCACCCCCGATAAATTATTCTGAGGCGCTACGCTGTTTTCCACCAAAGATTGTTTTCCCTTTCCTTGGCCACAAAGAGACAAAGAGAGAAAAGTCCAGACGCTGGGGATGGGTAATCTAATGTTACTGCTCTGATGCATTCTCTGCCCAACAATTCACTTGAAGAACCAGCATTTTTTTTCCGTAAATTACTGACTTTTCTTTTTTATGAGCAGTTCTGAAAGCATTGTCTATTAATCTTATTAAAAGAATTCCATTTTTTATGTTTCAGGTAAGCCTCTCAAATCTGGAATATACCTACCGATTTTTGGTAAGCAATAATTTTATTGTAGTATTATTATGTATTTCAAGGCCCAGGGTGGTGTCACTGATCAGGAAAATCGGGAATTAGAATTTAATTTTAAGTAACAGGAAACAGTTGAGAAGTTTTTTTTTTAAACTGGGATTTTGTTATTAAGCTGAAGTTTGTAACATTTATGACAACAAAAAATTAATTTTTGAAAAAATCAGAAGATCTAAAATTTTATTGTGGTAAATGGTTCCATTTGATGTCAAAAGAAGCCTAAAACAGTTTCAACCCCCTATTACACTATGATCACCCACAAAATTATTCTCTAATTACAAGAAAAATCATTAGAAATCCCCTAGCTTCGACGCCTAAAATTTTATTATTTTTTTTAAATGGTTTCACTTAATGTACAAATAAGACCGAAAAAATTTCATCCGCCCACTCCAATAGGATCACCCTCAAAATCAACCCCTATGCAGAAAAATCACTAATTTAATAGTTAATTTTGAGACATTACATAATTTTGGACATTAAATCGATTCATTTAAAATAATAGAATTTAAGCGCAATAAAATTTCTCATCTTGTTCTTTTTACAAAAGAATATTAATAATAATTTTTTATTGTCATAAACGTTAGAAACTTCAGTTTTATGATTTTTTTTGTAATTCGAAGAGCTTATTACTTAAATTTTGAATGTTGAAATTTTAAAGGATTTAAATAAAGTCTTTCTAAATATTTTATGGGATTTTACAAGAATACAAAATTACTCGAGTTTAAAACGAATCGTTGAAGGTTTAAAGGAATTGAAGATTCTAGAGATTTCACGAGATTTTCGAGGATTCCAAAGGACTTATTTCAAAAGCTTTAGAGCGAGGGGTTTTAAATCGAATTAAAAGTTAATACTTTTAGATTTAAAAATGGATAAAATAAATTATAATTTTTTTACCAACTTTTAATCAATTTTGTAATAATTTACATTATATATTTTGAATTGAAGCTCTAAACTCTTTAATCATAATAATTAATAATTCATAATTATTAAATTAATTTCATAATTTACGTAGTGACTCAATATTGAATAATTAATATTACAAAGATTTGAAGTTTTACCGGAAAGAAGATATGTATGTACATAATACAATTTCTGCTTGGAAAACCGAGAATTTTGTTTCCTGAAATTGGAGAGGCCACCCTGTGAATCTAAAGGGTTTTAAAGTCCGCGCCATAAATTTCATACGATCTGAGGGTCGCCTTTGTTACCTTTCTGCCATCTTATCACTGTCCTCGATTCCAGACTTGGAAAAATGTTGTCGAGGATCGAGTTCTGACTCTTTGCACAGTACACTCTTATCATTAAAGTAATACTTTTATCAATTCTTTGAAACTTGAGACTCTGCATAAAGCAATAATGATAAAAAATATGGGTAGAGAGAATTACAATCCACTCATTGTGAAAACCAATAGTGAATAAAATATCAAGTTTTCTTTATTAAGAAATGAGAAATCCGATGTAAAATAATTTTAAAATTGAAGTAATCCTGAGTGCATGTACAATTCTAGACAGATTTATTTTAAATTTTTAACGCTACAGTCCAGTCTTAATATTTATTTTAAAATTACAAGAACAGGGATTTTGATAAAGGTAATTGCATTTTAGTCTTTCATAAATTACAGCGTCTAATTGGATTATATTCACCTCAAATTGTGAAGTAGGAAAAGTTATAAAATTGGAAAAGGTGCGAGTAGAAACTAGAAATTGGATTTACCAGAATTAAATTAGATTCCTTCGAGAAATTAAACTGAATCCATTGTTGTAGTCAAAAATCTCGATACCAACAATCTGAGACTCTTTAAATAATTCTAAAAATCAATTTGAAAATTTGTGCGCCTCGTATTTCGTGAAATTTAGTTCACAAATCAAAAAAAAGGGAAGAAAATCGAATTGAAAGGGCAGGTATTTGGTTTGGATATCTTGATGGTTGGCTGCAACCAGCAGCGACATTAACTTACGGTCTAGGGTTATTTACCAGGGTTTTAGGGTTAGGGAATAGGGGTATCTCGATCCCCTTTTACCCCTGGGATTGGGAAGGCAGTGAGAGAAGAGAGCGAGAGATATCGCAACAGAACTAATCAACGTGCGCGGCAGGAACGATTTCTCTCTAGTTCACCCTTGCACGAATAAAAAATAGCCACGTACCGATAATATCCCTCAGGAAGATCACGCATTCCCTTGAGTACTGAGGATGTCGAGCTTAAGAGAAAATGATTCGTAACACGTTCAAAGAGAGTCTGCCACGTGTCTCAGACTCGATTAGCAAACTGGGGGAAACTTTTTCATACTTGCGACTTCGGAGGATTTTCATTTTATAATCTGATGGGGTTTTTATGCGAAAATCTGACAGCCGGTGAAATATATTCTTGAGAATTGCTAAGCTGAATTTCATCAAATTATGCTGTCTAGTTTCTTCCCCTTATTATTATTATTATTTTGTTGTTGAATCCGAATTTAGGGATTGTTATATGGGTACTTGTAGGGATTGTGACGCCTGTTATGGACTAAAACAAAAAAAGATATTCATCTAATGGATTTTTATCCGATAAGAGGTAATTTCTTTTGCTAATGAGAATAATTAGTTCGAATTATTTTATTTCTTATAGACCTGACCTTTCTTCAAATTCCTTAATTAATAATATTAAAAAGTGGTCCCAATTTAGATATTTGGGCTCTCCAATTGATAGTAGAATCCAAGACAAAACCTTAAAGTCTTACTTAAACAATCTGAGGTCAAAGTCGCCGATTCAAGAGACCGGATGTTGTGAGGTTAATGGGTTAACGAAGACACCCGACGTCTTGGGATAGGGCAAATAAAAAAAATAATAAAAAAAAAATCATGAGTGCAACTCGATACAGAAAAGAGGCGGACACGTGATTCATGTGGGTGTGATTTTGTCCACTGTTGTGTGAGTCTCCGCTGACAAGTTGAGTGATGTTTAACAAACAGCAGCTAATGTCTATAGTGTCCCGAAAGCAAGAACAGTGTCAGGGTTCAGCATCGTCATTCATATCATTCATAAAACGATGTTACACCCACTCGCGATCTGTGTAAATTTTTTTCTACATTGTTAGAAATTACGTGATCATGATGATACTTTGGATAATTTATTTGAAAATAATGATATGACATTTTCTTCTACTTTTATCGATATTTTTGAGCCAACGACTACAGTATTGAACTATGTTGACCTCTCGCTCTTGATGAGAATGCAGAAAGCAAAAAATAATCGGTTCTTTCATTTAATCAACGTAAGTGCGTGAGCTTAATAATTACTTCCAATTAAAAGCGGTTCAAAAGAGACGGAACTCGAGTAAATTAAGAAAGGATCGAAACACCAAGTTATTGAATTGAAATTTTTCAGAAATTACTAGATTTAAACGGTTATATGGTATAGAAAATTAATCAAGTGCACTCAGGTTTTCCTTGCAGGGCTGTTGAATTCAGTTGTTACAGTAAGGCTGAAAGTAATTTTCGAAAGTGAATTTAATTTGAAATCATTAGAGGCCCCGCATGTTTGCTAATGGTACGAGCGAATGGTTGTAAACGTTAAATGTAACTAAACTCCATGTTGCAAAGCCGCTCTCAATGCGAATGAACCTGATTAATTACTCGGCTGAGTCACGAATTAGCGTGTGAATGAAACGGTTAGAATGAAACAGAATCAAGAATGTAGTTATCCAAATGTTTTTAATGTTAATTTTAATGATTTTTTTTTGATTTTTTTTTTTTTTTGCATATGTTTTTCTAAGAAGATTCAGTGGATTCTAAACAATTTCAAATCAAAGGAGTTTAAAATGTTTTTAAGGATTTCAAAAGTATACAAAATAATTGAGAATTTATAATTTTTGAAATATATAAACTTGTAATTCTTTTTTTAATTTCAGAAATTTCCATTAGTTTTTCAAAATTTCTCAAAATTTCTTTAACGTTTCCCAAAATCTGTTCAAATTCCTTTAAAATTTCGTAAAATTACTTGATAATCCTTGATATTCCTTAAAATTACTTAAAATTAGTCAAAATACTATGAAGTCTCATTAAAACTCTTAAAGTTCCTGAAAATCAACTGAAATTTCGTGAAATCCTTTGAATCCCGTTAACGTCCTTTCAATCCTTTAAAATTACTTAAAATCTCATGTAATGCCATAAAATATCGTAAAATTCCTGACAATCCAATGGAATGTAAAATCCTTTGAAATCCCTTAAGTCTTTAAAATACATAACTTAATATTCCATAAAATATCGTAAAATATCTTACAACTATTTAAAATTCCATGAAATTCTGTAAAATCCCTTGAATCCCTTAAAGGTCTTATAAGTTATTTAATATCCCATAAAATATCTTAAAATCCCTTTAACATCTTTCAAAATCTCGTGAAGTTCCTTTAAATTTCGTAAAATAACTTTATATTTAATATTCCTTAAAATTACTTAAAATTTCTCCTCGAATCACTCAAAAACCCATACAGTTTCATTAAATCTCTTAAAATGATTCAAAATTCCATTTGACGTCTGTACGGAAAAAAAAATGGCTGAATTTACTAGTTAAAAGATTTAACTTTAACGTTAAATACTTCTACATTTCTGAAAATTTATTTAAATTTAGCCAAAACCCTTTAAATTTCTTAAGATTCTACAAAACCTCAATAGTTGGTAAAATCCCTTAAAATTTCTGAAAACCACAATAAATTCCATAAAATTCCTTGAAATACTGTGAAATTCGATATATTCACAAAATTCGCGTAATTTCCAAATCAATAATGTTTTCGACAACAATGTGTTCGATATATCTTTTTTAAGATAGGAATATAAAGATGTTGATCATAATGCTGATGAAAAAAATGATAACTTCAAATATATATTTTTATGTACAGCTTCTTGTGGGAAAAGTTGGTACAAACGGTTTGAAATGACGTCACATTAATTGGGTAGAATGGGGGGGGGGCAAATTTCGAGACGGTGTGGTCGGACTGGACTAAAAATACTGGTAGTCCCTCGACCACACTCGAAAAACTATTGACCTAACTCACATAGCTTCTGGTAGCGACAAAATATCTCAGTTTATAGAGTGTATAAATCAGTGTTGCCAGATGACTCAGCGATTTCCCCCCAGATGGAGCCTGATTTCCCACTAAAAAAAAAAATTTCCCACTAAATTTAAAGATGAAAAATTCTCGAGAATATTACCCAGAATATTCTCCTTTCGGAGAATATATGAGAATTTTCGATCTTCAAATATAATACACAATCTAATTATAAAATATAAATAAATAATTACGTTTTAACATTTATTAAAATAAATTTATGTGAAAAATTGTAAAATATACAATGGTCGATAATATACTCTATTATATTCTCGTTCTCATTTTCAAGGTAATATTCCCCCTTCGCAGCTCAAAATAAATTAAAAATATTTGTTTAAACAGTTAAATTATATTATGTGTTAAGTTATATTCTTGACTTTAAAAGGGTCAAGGGCTAATAAGGTTATTGAAATATAAAATTAGTCGATCTAAATTTTGGTAGCGCGTGTTTTTTAAAATTGTAAATATAGTGATAATAAAATTAATAAAAATGATATTTTTTATCAAAAACATTTAATACTTCAAGAACAGTAAGAAATAAGAAAAAATACTTCAAATATTTGTACTTTGGTTACATCTTTGGAACACATATGAATAACTTTAATTATTATTTAAGTATCTTTAGAAAGATACTTTAAAGATACTTTATAAATATTTAAAATTCAACATCTTAAGCTATATTCTAATATAATATATAAAATAAATATGCATTATGCAGTTGCATTAACTACAGCATCCAAAACCTCGTCAACAAATTCACTTACATAAACTTGTTCGCTTGTGAACATTCGCAACATTTTTTGCGTTGGTTCGAAATTTACACATGTACCTGGAACAAGATACCTTTAAATTGTGCTTCGCCTTCCCATTCCTTTTTATATTTTTGTACATATTTTTGTTTAGACTGAACAGGTGGCATATTAATATTTTTATTCTTATATTATGGGAACCGTTCAAATAAAACTTTTATATTGAAAATTAAAATTTGTTGGATTTTGCCAATTTTATTAACGTTTTGGTATAAAATTACACAGCGAATACAAAACATGCACTATAGTTATCGTGTATACCGTGTGTAGCTTTATATCTAACGGCGAATTTCTATCTCAAATGATTCGTGATTGGTCATTAAAAGGGAATTAATGCTATAGTGTATGCTATAGACCAATGAACCTTCAGACATTCAGATAGAGGGAGTAGCCAATCATTTTTTTGTTTTTGAAAGAAAATGGAACCATATATCAATATATTTGTTTTTTTAAAATTAAAACCACTAAAAAAAACCCTGAAGGAAAAAATAACCACTAAATTTCCCACTGAAGGATTTGTCCCACTAAAATTCCCACTGCAGGATCAAAAAAACCCTAAATCTAGTGGGAAAAACCCTGATCTGGCAACACTGGTATAAATATTTATAAAGTAGTGTTGGCAGATGGTGGCTTGCCTTTAGAGAAGGCAGAACTCAGCGAGCCACGCGCTCGTATATAGTTAATACACTTTCACACGAGATTCTCTTTATATCTCCTTTTTCTTTTAATTTTTTTTTCTTTTTTATTTCATTTTATTTCTCTTTGACTCTCCTCTCTAGCAGAGATGCATTTATTAATCTATTCCGAATTAAGCGCCAAGTGGATTCCCGGCCGGGAGTGATGTATGTATTCCTTTCGGCCGACCACCAAAGGCGGCCATCTTTGTCTCGAGCCGGCCGCGGAAAAGGAGAAATTAATTATCTTGCATTGGGAATTATTTACTGAGCACAAGTGTTGAGAAGCTGCACGATCACTCTTGCATAAACTCGCGAATTTAGATTGGTTTTGAATTATTTATTGAGCGACATCTCTTGAATGGGGTAATTTTAGAATGAGGATTTTTATTTTTAATTTTTTGATTTATTTACTTTAGTTATTTTTTGCATTTTTATTAAACTAATAAGGAATTGACGAACACATCAATTTTACTGTTGTGAACTCTTGCAATGTGAAAAAACAAAACGTCAACCTAGCAACGCTAAAATAGAAAATCTATAATAAAACCTTCCATTGTCCATAAATGCTCAATAAAAACCCCTATAATAACCCAACAACTTTCTATAAAAGGTCGAAATAATCCCAATTAATGAAAAATTACAATCCATAGCTAACAACCTCCCGAAACGGAAAGATATATTCTTGAAAACTTCTGAAAACTGATTATTGTTAATAGTTATTATTAACCTTTAATAGTGACCGTTATTTTACATTTTTGAGGGCTTTTATTCTACATTTTTAGAAGTTATTTTCTTTTGCCAATAGTTATTACCAAGCTTTATTGAAAGTTGATATTTTCTGTTTATTGGGGTTTTTATAAAAACTTTTTTCTAAGGTGTCGCTTTTGATATCAACCCCTAATTATTGGGCATTATTAAGGGCGGTTATTTCCCGTTTAGGGGTTGTTATGAAACTTTTTCTAATCCTTCGTCTGTAATAATAACCCCTGGTTCTTGTGCGTTTTAGGGACTGCTTATTTCCTATTGCTAGGGTTTGTTATTAAACTTTAATTAGAAATGATTTCTCTTTTTTTAGCGGTTGTTATTTATCATTCTTAGGAATTATTATTTTTTGTTTCCAGTGGTTATTGAACATTGGTAAGAGTTGTTTTTTTATGGGTTGGTACATGTTCGTTATGTTCTAAGGATTTGTTATTAATCATTGGTTATTGCTATTAATTTTTTCATTTTTAGCAATTATCTCTATTAACAGTTGCCAAACGTTGTTTTCTCTTTCTGTGCGTTATGATTTAACTAATTCCATCGAAAATTCTAAATATTCTATATATTTTTATCTATAAAAAGATTTTTCAAGTGTAAAATCTAAAGTAAGTGGAGAAGAATTCAGACAAACTTACATATCTACCTTCCCTGTTTCGTTTATAAAAAAAAAGAGGTCATCAATTTGAAATGAGAATCTAATATGAAAAGAGGGTCGAGTCCGGAGGATGAAATTTTGTGTTAAACCCAATTGAGAACGAGGCTCGTTTAATTATCTCGACGCACATCGGGCGTGGCTGGTCATTCTTCTTTTTACGAAAACACTTTTTTTCTGGGTAAACCGTGAGCAGCAGTCCCACAGACACCCGCGGCCAATCCCACTAACGGTCGTCCTCTCGTGATTTATTCGCGAGCGGGTCTCGCGAGTTTCGCGAACGGACACATTTCATTTTTAATATCGCACGTGTGCGCTCTGGCTATATTTTTCTCGGGCGCTTCGTACTTCATTTGAGAAATGTCGAAATCCAACGACATTCGTCACTTTTCTTTTCTCCTTCCGTTTCTCTACTCTATTTCCTTTTCTGAATCTCCTAATCTTTTTTATCTTTACGTTTTTCATTTCATACGTATTCAATTACCAAAAAATGGCTTCTCGGCAAAATTCTATCAAGAATTTTATAAGTTCTCATATGACAATCTTGTAAGGCTTTCAAAAAACAACGTTTTTCTTCTTTACTTTTTTTTCATTTCGGGCGTTTTTTCACTTAAAATTTGTAACATATGGTAGGACCATCAAAACTTAAACTTTTTGACAATGAATCATACACATTGCTTCATATAGTTCTCGAGAAATAATTTTATTGATGCAATTCGAATTTATGTTGTATATAATGTTTAAAATAAGAGTTAGTTGCTTATGAAATTTTCCAGAAGTTTTAAACGTTCAAATAAACGAAATACTTGTTCCCAATTCTATTTTATCCAGAAATACTGTTCTAAGTAAAAATGAAAATGGACATTATAAGTTTCTTTCATATTGAATTATTTAAAATGTAAATGAATCAATATTTTAATACTGTTTCTACTTTAAAATGCAATCAATAGAAAAATTCGTTGATCTGAACGTTCAGAACTTAAACCACATCTTATGAATCGTTTCCTTCTAGCTGATGGTATTGTTTTTAATCTTATGAATTAACAATTCGGTTTCTTTCTTCTGCGGGTAAAATAACAAACTTATACTCAAGTATGCTGTACACCTCATTCGGATTATTATGAATTACTGGATGAAGATTTCCACCATCCATCATTCCAAAACAGTAATTCTGTTTTATAAGTGGACAACGGTTAGGAAATCCTTCTTCTCGAATATTTCCTTGCTCGAGACGAAAGCGAGCAGGCAGATTAGGCAGAGTAGTCGGGTGTTGTGAAGTGCTTGCAGGTCTGGGCGGATAACCTGATACTGTAATATAAAAATCTGCCCGCTTCGCGGGCACATTCTCATCGCGCGCTTCGCACGCTTGTGCTCTTCGTGAATCTTGCGCTTTACAGGACGCTTGAACCTATATGTTTTTTTTTTTTTTAATTTAATTAAAGTATATATTTTTTATATATAATTTATATTTTGATTTATTTTTTTATATTTGCAATTTATATTTTTATATATTTTTTAAAATTTAATTAAATTAAATTTAAATTAAATTAAATTACAGCTTTGAATGCAAAAGTTAACTAATTTACTTAAGGTTCTATCGACCTTAAGGAGCACATTCTCATCAGGGCACTCGCGCTTCGCGCTCGATATTTGATTTAAACCTCGCGCTTCGCGCTCGGCTCTGTTTAACAATATTTTTCACGATTAAAACGAAAACTACTCACTGTCGGAAACAGTGAAAACAAATTTCACTGTTTCGACAGTAAGTATTACAGTTTTATCAGTACACTTCACTGACAAAACAGTAAAAAGTAACTGTGTGCCAGTAAGTATTACTGTTTATTACAGTTACTTTTTACCGTTTTATCAGTGAAGTGTACTGATAAAACTGTAATACTTACTGTCGGAACAGTGAAATTTGTTTTCACTGTTTCCGACAGTCTCATGACGCTGAAGCTGGCGGCCAGGTTCTAGCGGCCAGCGAAATATTCTTAATATTCTTAATTTCATCAGCGCGTTTGCTGATGGAGATTTTGCAAACGTGAAGGAATAGGTTTACTACATTTGCGAAATTTCTTTTTTTATAATTCCTTTGAAATTCTTTGGAACTCTTTAAAAATCCAACAAAAACTCATGAAAGTTTTAGAAATTACACGAATAAACCTCTTGAAATATTTTTTAACTTCTCAAAATCAAATTTTTAAAAATCTAATAACTTCTCTGATGAGAATGTAAAAATTAAAATAATTTAAATTTATACTAAAAGATGTTTCTTCTCTTTTTTACCATACTCATTTTTTTTTTCTTTTCCACTTGCTCACCCTCGTCGGACAAATCCCACTCTTCACGCGCGAATACGTATGCTTCACACCTACCCTTGATCTACCATAGATCCTCTTAACTCTCTCTCGTACAAGCTCGTTTGTCCGATTATAAACTAATTTCGTTGATGGGTGCATTTAAAAAATAATATTTACTAGATCGAGAATCCAATTTTCGCTTTTCAGTTTCCTGAACCTTTTCCAACTCTTTGAAAATCTAAAATAAAAGTTTTGCTCTGAAAATATGATAGATGAAATTTACATTTTGAAAAAACTTGAATTTTTAATATTTATAATTATTTTTTCTCTTCCTTGATTCATTATTTGCCCGAATTTTTATTCCAGCGAATAATTATTTCATATAATTTTTATTTCTACAAGTTCTTTAATTCATAATTTAATATTTATTGCGAATTTCTATTTCTCATAATTCTCATTTTTCCAATTCGCTGTACGAAAAATGATGGTTTGAGTAAATCAGTCTTATGTAGTGTAATTATTCGGAAGAAAGAAAATTATAATGAATAGTAATTCTAAAAATTAAAAATTAGGACAAATGATTATTTGGAGAAATAAAAATTAAGAAACATACTGAGTTGAAGAAAAAAAACTTACGTGGAACAGTAATTTAAAAAAAAAAGATAATAAAACCTGTTATAAGTTCATGATGATAAGTTGCGAAATAATATTAATCGGTTTATTGTCACGAAACAATATTAATAAAACTACAATAGAAAACAACACACAAATTCGGAAAGACAAAAATAAGAAAAATTACAAAGATGCCAAGGCATCTGGTTGGTCTTTGAGAGCTAAAATCATAGAAATGCTCAAAATAGTTTTTGAATTGGAAATTTTAGTGTCATATTTATCAACATTAAATTAGTTTTAAATATTAATTAATTTTTAATTATTTAAACTAATTCGATTCTCAACAATATGTATTATGAAATATATATGACGGCTCCCATCCGAATTTAATCGAGACTAGCGCTGCTTAACTTTGATGATCGAACGAGAAGCCGTTAACTATTCCATATACGTCCAATTGGACACATGGAATATTTTCTCATTAAAGATAACTAAATCGGAAATGTTAATTTCAATCTTTTCAAAATTTCATAGACGAAATTTAAAAAAAAAAATCTGCCCGCTTCGCGGGCACATTCTCATGATAGCAAATTATGAAGGTTGCCTATTAGAAACCTAAAAAGACCTAAAAAGGCCCTACGGAAGTTAAACCTTCTGCTGCTCTAATAGAACATTTTTTAAATTTTGGTTTAAGAGTTAAAGTTAGAGTCATTAGCAGTTATAAAAAATCTGCCCGCTTCGCGAGCACATTCTCATCGCGCGCTTCGCGCGCGGCTCGCTTCGCTCGCAAAAATGAGCGCGCCTACGGCGCGCGGGGGGTCGAATATAGTTCGATCGTCGCGCTTCGCGCTCCGATATATATACACGTCGCGCTTCGCGCTCCGTGTTGCGCGCTTCGCGCGCTTGTGCCCTTAGTGAAGCTTGCGCTTTACAGGACGCTTAAAGATATATGTTTTTTTTTTAATTTAATTAAATTACATAATTTATATTTTTATATTTTAATTTATTTTTGTATATTTGTAATTTATATTTTTAAAAATTTAATTAAATTAAATTAAATTACAGCTTTGAATGCAAAATTTAACTAATTTACTTAAGGTTCTATCGACCTTAAGGAGCACATTCTCATCAGGGCACTCGCGCTTCGCGCTCGATATTTGATTTAAAGCTCGCGCTCCGCGCTCGGCTCTGTTTAACAATATTTTTCACCATTTAAACGAAAACTACTCATCCTATTGAAAAATGGCCAAAGGAGAACTTGTAGATCTTTTTAAGGCGAATAATTATATTTCTTATCATTTTCTCTGCATCTCGCGTTTTTTGGCTCAAAATTTGAATTTTCGATTTTTTAAGGAAATTCAAAAAGTTGTTATGCGGATCCTATAGGGCGTTCAAAAAGAAACATTTTTCATCTTTAGACTTTTTTTCATATCGTGCGTTGTTCGGCTTCTAATTTAAGTTTTCTTTGATTTTTTTGGATTTTCAAAATGTTATAAGTCTTTCAATTTTGTTTTGATCCAAAAAAGTCATTAAGAAAAATTGTTCGACTTTTTGAGTACTACGAACGTGCGTCATTAAAATTTCTAGATTAAAAAAAAAAGTGGTTTCAAAATTTTTCAAAATGCTCCCACTTTTTGAATTTTTATCCAAAATGGCTGGCCAACGAACTTGACCTTCATTTTAGGACACTTAAAGAGTATACCAAAGGACAATCCAATCTGTCAATTCTTTCGAAAGTTATCGTGCTCACAAACAAAATATACGGCCACAGACAGACAGACAGACAGACAGACAGACAGACAGACAGACAGACACATTCGTAAAAACATGTTTTTCGGGTTCAGGGGGTCCCAAAACGTGGACATTTGACAAAAACTGGGGGGGGGAAATTTTGCACAAATCTAATACCTTCTCTGATGAGAATGTAAAAAAAGCTTGAATTTTGAATATTCTTCGGAAAATAATTATACACGGAGAAACTTTAATTATCAATTTTTACTTTTCTTGCATATGTATAATTCATATAGTAAGTTATAATTTAGGGATAATCGATGTTCTATTACAAAAGTTCACATAGTGACACTCAAATTGTAGTTGTGATATATTTTTAGGAAGAAATCTTAAAAATTGTACACTCTTTCATATTGGGAATAAGAATATTTCTAAATCATTATAGTAAAACTGGTCACGTGGTCTTGAGAATCATGCTGAAAAAAGAAAATGGAGACTACAAGATTTCCCCCTCTAAGTGAAATTCATTTAAGACTTAGACACGATAACGCTTTTTCTCCCTCTACTTAAAGACCTACCTAATATAATTTTAACCTATATACACATATCTATCATATATCGCAACTATCGCACTATCGCTAATAAACGCACCCTTGATACTAAACATTCTCTCTGTTCTTATATACTAACAGAGAAAAGTTTCACCACTTGCGAGAAACTACTAGTGCTGGCTCAAAATATCATGGTACCCAGGGTAGGGTCTAGTTCAACTTCTACACTCGCGGATACAAAATTGGTTGTGCCCCGGACTTTATTTATTTCTGTCAGTGATGATGCTACCATTGATCAAAATTCGGCGCGCGACTGTGCGCCAGATGGCGCCAGTTCAATCTTTCGGGGGAAGTCGGAAGAGATCGGAGAGCATTCGGCTATTTTTACTAAAAAAAATTAGAATTGATCTTCTTTAGAATATTAACTTTTGAAATTTTTATTTCAAGACTTATTTTTCACCAGTATGAATTATTCTAATTGCCAATTTCTTAACCGCGAATAATACTATTTCTTAAAGTACTATTGTAATTTTTGTTCCGAAAAATTATAATGATCCATAAAATATATGAAAAACTCAAATTGAATTAAGAAAGATTATGGTTGTACCTGGATTATCCCTAAATTCATACAGTTTTTAAGAATCTTTGATATGCCAAAGAACATTATTTGATAATTAAAGTCTCTCCATGTACTTTTATAGAGAAAAATCTTTTTTTGCGTTCTGATGTAGAACATTGTTTCGATTCATTGGCTGTAAAAATATATCATAAACAAGACGTCTAACAGTAATCTGAATATTGTGAAATAGGTCAATACTTCATTCTGTTTCGAATGCCAATAAAAAAAAACTCTTGTTCTCTTCAGTGAGAATAACGCACTTTATATTGTTCTCTCTTTTTCCACTTTTTCATTGGATGCTGAACATTCGCAATGTACGCATTTTAAACAAACAGTCTCGAATTTCGTTAACAAAACTGCGAAGTGGAAAAAAGCACAGTAAACGGGAATCTAATTTAAAGTGAACAATATTTTTCACAAACAATACTTTCGTTGATTTCAGTCTTGTTAGTTAAATATAAAATGTTTAACTTAATAAAGGCATGTGTTACTTACCATATGAGCAAATTTAGATAACCCGGGTTTTTTTCTACAATTTTTACATTTTCAAAAGAATTATAGTCAACATCCGTCAAGAACATGAACTCGGACGGATGTTGACTAAAATTTTTTTGAAAATGTAAAAAATGTAGAAAAAAAACCGGGTTATTTAAACTTGTTCATATGGTAAGTAACACATGCCCTTAAAATTTGTTAATATCGCGTACTTTTAAATATTAATTATATTTAATGAAAATGAGTTTGCAACGTTTATGTATAATATAATAAAACGAAAAATTATTTTTGTTTTTTGTAAAAAGCATATGATCTCAAATTTTATTGCGGTAAATGGTTCCATTTAATGTCCAAATAAGACTGAAAATGTTTTATCTGACCAGCCCCATAGGATGACCCTGAAAATCAACCCCTAATGGGTTTTTAATGATTTTTTTTGTGCTTAGGGGTTGATTTTCATTTTTTAAATTTTTTATCGGGATATAAGGCAAACGAAACTTTCTTTTGGCCTTATTTGAAAATTAATTGAAACCACTTAAAATGATAAAATTTTAAATCTTACGTGGTAGGGTATTGAAACTGTTTTGACAACAAATGGAACCATTTTACGCAATAAATTTTTAGGTTTCAAACTTTTTATTTAAAAAATCATTTTTCGTTTACGTAAACGTTGCAAACTTCAGTTTCATAAACATTTAAGTGTTTTAATTTTAAAGGAAATGATATTCGTTCGATAAGTTTCTATTATGTTGTACTTTAACTGAAAGATAAAAAGAAAAAACAGAATGAAGTCAGAAATAGGATAGCTTCACGGAAGCACATTACCATCTTTGGGAATAATCCGTATCGAATCTCAAGAAAAAAAGAGAGAGAGAGTCGAGAGGTTTCGATCTTTCGATTCGAGAAGGCTACCGACAAAACGATATCATTCTATATCAGGATCAGGACTCAATACACGAGCATTTTGTGATGGAAAATGAGAATGAGAAAAGAAAGAAGCACTTTTGAATTGCCAGGAAAGTCGTACGTCGTTTTTACTCTTTTTCTTATACATATTAGAAAGGATATGAAACTTCGTATCGCATTAAATGATCATAATAAACCGAGATCATATAACTGTATCAGGAAATGCTTCTTGTTTTTAAACTTTGATGATTTCCATTCAAGGTTAGTAACAAAAGTAAATTTTAATGCATGTACTCTATCTTCAAAATTTTATTTATCGCGAAAATATCCGACAAAACTTTATTAAAACCGATTCGAATCTATAATCAAAAATGCACAGAGAGAAAAGATATGGTTGGGCCTACCATAAATATTTAAAAATTTGGGGCAACCATATATATGGTTGGAGCCACCATAGTTTGGTCAGCGCAACCAAAAAAATAGATAAGCTAAGCAATTAAATGGTGACGCTGACCAAACCGTGGCTGCAGCAATCATAACTATGGTTGCAGCAACCATAGATGTGGTTGCTCCATATTTTTCAATACAATATGGTTGGCCCAACCATAGCTTTCTCTCCGTGTGGTAAATATTCAATTTAAATCCCTAAAAAGGCATTCAAAAGATTTTTTCTTGTTGTAATTCCAGTTCTATACGAGATTTTTCTTTTAAACGAATTTAACTTCAATTTAACCTTTTCCAGACCAGATTTAAATACCCACCCCAGAACTATTTCAATCATGAAAAAAATCTTTTAGTGCTGGACTAAAACCAGCAAAAATGGAAAAGAAAACGAGAAAAAAAGTGAATTATTTAAGGAGAGATAAAAACTAAAATCGTGCAAGTTCAAACGAGAACTGAATGAGGATAAAATCGTTCGAACTGTTGACCGTGTCGTTTTGTCTGACTATCAAACAAAACGACATATTCAATTTCGCCAACTCTCGGACATTCTGATCACGGCGTTTTGTCCGTGTAGGTAAATATTTTGTTTATTGGTTTTTGCACGTCGACTTCACTTTAATTGAGGAGGGTCAAGGCTAAAATTCCACTCAGACCCTCCCGGGACGTATCAAAGCGAATTACATCGGGAAAACTAAGATCGATGGTGACAGCGGTAATGTTTAGTATGACGGGGATATCAAGGCCTATGGGATTCAAAAGTATTCGATTCAGATTCCAATCCCACGGTCAATGAAACCGCTAAACAAAAATATTTAGCTTCAGAACGTTGGACAGTACGTGAATTTTTTTGCAGATTTTCCGAGATCAAAATCCATCGATGGTTCAATTCCAGCCTAAAAGGGTTCGTGTCTGTGCTAACAAGAATTCGTTTCCACGTTGAGATGATTCGTGTCTATGCTAAAATGGTTTATGTCCATGCTAAAGTGGTTCGTGTTGATGCTGAATAGATTCTTAGATTTTTTATCTCATGGAAGTTCTGATTTGTTTTGCCGACGTTTACCTACTGAAAAACCTCACACATCTAATTTAAATTAACAATTAAAACTTGTTTTTAAAATGAAATTTTATTGCAAAGGTTTTCAAGTGTCAAAAATTTAACTACTTTAATTCAATGTGGATAAATTCAATATTCCAAATTTGTACATAAACGTATTTAAATGTTTAAAACTCAATTTCAAAAGATACATACTACTGAAATGGGAAATTTTTTTTAGACAGATTTCTAATTGACTATATTTCATATTTCTATTTATCCTTAAAATTTATTTAAATTTTGAAGCTTTTTGTATGTGGAGGATATTAAAATGCTTTTTTGAACGTTCTAACAAGGCAAACTGCTTTTACAATTTTTAAAATCCGCCTTTGATTTACACGTTTTTAATAAAATTTACTTCTAAATGCTGTTAAATTTGAAATTGTAAAAGTATTGATTGTATTTTAAACTATAATCAGTGTTAAAACATGAATTCATTTGCATTAACAATAATTTTGTATAGAAGAATATGGAAGACACTTATAATGTCTTCCATATTCTTCCATACAAAATTAATTTTAATGCAAATGAATTAATGTTTTAACACTGTTCATAGTTTAAAATACAATCAATACATACTAGCTGTGAAGTTGTATCAACTTTTGTGCTCATTCAATGAGCACTTTGCTTCCTGTAAGCAAATATGATTTGCTTCCTCATAAAGGAAGCATTAAGTATTCTTTACATTATCATTAAATTTTGATTATTTGAGTAGTTATATTCAAAAAATTCATTTTCGAAAATTACAATAAAGCACAATTTTCTTATTTTTTAATGAAATGCATTAATAATATAGGTCAATCGATTCGTTTCGACACAAGGAATCTACGTTTTCCTTACATCATCTTTGAAGTTTGATTATTTGAGAAGTTATAGTGAAAAAATGAATTTTAAGAAAATTATAAAAGTACATAAAACTTGTAAAATTAAATATTTTGTTAAATCATTGTAAGAAATTCAACTAGGTGTGTAATGAAATAACTATGCAAAATTTCATCAATTTATCTCTACGCGTTTTCAAGAAATTGTTGGATCGTGACACACACACACACACACACACACACACACACACACACACACACACACACACACACACACCA
>CAJFCO010000435.1:341545-361314 GCA_904066015.1 Synergus gifuensis
CTATGCAAAATTTCATCAATTTATCTCTACGCGTTTTCAAGAAATTGTTGGATCGTGACACACACACACACACACACACACACACACACACACACACACACACACACACACACACACACACACACACACACACACACACACACACACACACACACACACACACCCACACACACACACACACACACACACACACACACACACACACACACACACACACACACATCTGGACAATTTTTTAGGACATCATGTTAGATGTATTGACATTAAAATATGTTGAAAAAAACCTTTTTTAGGAAACTGGATTTTGTCACCACCACAAAGCTTCCTCTATGAGGAAGCAAAATTCGTTCATTTGAACGTTCAGAACTTTTGGTACATATTTTGGTAAAAGTTAAAATTGGTAAAGTTCAAATTGTAAAAATTCATTTTGTAAAAGTTTCATTTAAAAGGTCATTTAATTTCCTCTGCTTTCACATACATCCCTTTGAAGTAAAAGATTTAATTTGTTTCCATTTTTTTCAGGTCTAAACTGTGACAATTCTACAAATAGAACAAAGTATTTTCTAGTTGTAGAATATTTTCCAATATTTATTTATTTTTTTGAATAAATATGCATGATATTGAGTAAATCGCATCAACGTATCATCGATAATAAAACCACTGCTCACTGTTTTTATTCGTCCATCGAAATCACGCAAATAAGCGAACTGAAATATTCGTGAATTAAGTCAGCTTGAAAAAAGTACGTATCCGATTGTTCCTCTCAAAATGAAACAAATAAAATAATCCAAATTTTCAATTCCATGTAAGACCCAAATATCTCCCATCGATAGCAATAATCCCTCCATTCGCTTCTATATCAGCTTAACTTTGTCCGGATTGGACTGTAATTTAATCGAACGATCCCATTGGTCGCTCTTCTTCTTTTCATTTTTTTGTAATGTTCGACGGTATATTACAGACTTCATATTACGAACTCTTTCAATTAAAATGAAAATTGATTATTCTTCGAAAACTTAAATTTCTTCACGTCATGTCCGGGGAATATCGTTCAGTACCGGTGCAAATAATTTTTTATGAGGTGGAAAGTGTTTCTTAAATTTTAATTTTATCTATTATTATTTAATAAATTATTTTTATTATTTTTCATTAAGCAGAACGGGATTTTTTGAATTTATAAGCATGTCAAATTAAAACTTTCATTTATGTATTTATTTCTTTTTCCTTTCGAGGGTATATTACGGGCCAGGATAATACACTCGAGGTACAAGATATCATATTACGTAATTTCGTTTTCTCCTCGCCTTGAACGCTTCGTAGAATTTTTTATTTGAGCTTCTTTATTACGGAAGCTTGCGAAATTGCACAACTTCTGTACTCTCTTCCTCTTTTTCTCAACTCCCAAGATTCCCAAGGCGCACAATTCGTAGAGGGAAATTACAATGTCGACTCTTTGACATTGTCATATTAGTTGGATTTTTACCTTTCTCGGTGAACTAGATCTCGTAATGCTCTACTTTCTGAATTTAAACATGAATATGTAATATATAATGTAAAGCTGGAGATTTAAAAAATTCAGTTTGAATTCAAATTTTCGGTAAATTCGAGGAAGTGTATGTGAAATTTAAATTGGAAATATTTACTCCTTTGGCATTCATTCTTGAATCTTGAATTCCAAATTAAGTAACCTAAGCGTTTTGGATCCAAATTCTAATCTTAAAATTAAATTTCCCATTTTACGAAAAAATGATTAGAATTATGTAAATATTATTTCACTCTATTAGTAAATATAAAAAAAAATAATTTTCAGACTGGTTGAAACACGATTTCTATGTAAATCTCAACGGACGTAAAAGTTTTGTACTTGTTACCTGAGAAATTATTATTAATAACTCTGACGCTGGATTGAATTTTATATTTAAACGCTTTTTTTAGACCGGAAAATTTATAATTACTTGCAGATTAAAGCATTAAAAAACCTAGGAGACGTGACATTTTCTTTGAGGGAATTAAGTATCTCAATTAAGATTAAACTTTAATAGAAATCCGGAATTAAATTTTCTTGTACATTCTACGAAAGAAATTACATAAATTATGTGCATTTCGCAATTTTTTTATGTACCCAATTGATGACGTAGTATAAATAAACAATTAAGTGTTATAGAATTTATATTTTTACTCCATAACAAGTTAAAAGGAATAAAAATTGTCTAATACATGGACTTCATGTAATTTTTGTGCAGAATGTTTAAATAATTTCAAACCTCAAATTTTTTTCATTAAAATGTACGGTGGAACTTTAGAAAATTTTAAAAACAGTAAAGCGTTTTTTGAAAAAAGTGGCACTTTTTGTATTAAATAATTTCTGCAAGCAAACTTCTAGGATTGGATGATCGTCATTTTTAAAAGGAATTCTTATTCTTCTTTATTTTATTATTATTATTTTTTTTTTAACCCACGCTTAATGCAAACTTACAATAAGGGGTTCGAGTAAATGAGAAAATATATCTGTGAGTCCTCAAGCGCAGGACTTGAGTCGATTTAAGTACCACCCAATCATTCTTTGACAATGGGGTGTTTAGTATCCCCCTGTGATTTTCTTCACGCCTCCACTATTCCCCTCACTCACCCCTTAGGTACATCAATGTGGGTCTCAAATTGGATTTCCACTTTTTCAAATCAAGAAGGGTTCCTGTATGACTATGACCCTTTCCCCTCGATCTGAATGAAGGTTATCTTTTTCTTGCGAGACTCATTTTATACTTTAAAATTCAAATTAAAAGTACAAGGATTTACAGTCAGTCTTCTATTTTCTCTATTTTGAAAATGGTCCTCTATTTCCTCTGCTTTGGAAAATTTTCCTCTGTTTCCAAATTTTTAGTCGACATTTTAAATTTTAAAAATAAAATTTTAATTTACACACCAAAACCAAAAATTAAAAACGAAATAAAAAAATTGAACCAAAAACATACTATCCTTCATTCAAAAAAAAACTTCCTCCAAAAGTTCTCTATTTTTTGAAAAAAATGTCCTCTTTTATAAGACAGTTTATTGCATTAAATTATAGATTTTAAACTTTAAAACTATCGTTTTGATTTATTTATCAGGGGTGAGAAGGTTGTAAAATGAGGTTGGAGTTGGGAGTTTAGTGATGCACGTCAAGACAGAACTTCTCAATTCCTGCTTGCTAACTCTTGAAATTTTGTAACTCTTGATCATCTTGACATTTTCACGAAAAGTCGAGGTCAAGCGAGCAAGATTATATTGACTTTTTCGAACTATCAAATACGAATTTTAAGCAAATGGGTTACTTTAATTTTTTAATTAATTTTAAAATTTTTATCGTGGAAAATTGTATGGCTTAATGTTATTATATTACGTATTAAAATTATTTACCTAAAAGACATAAATTCGAAAGTTCACGACATATCTGACATGTCTACCATTGTCAAGACAAGATCAATATTGTTTCTTGACAGTCGAGGAAAAATATCGATCTCGTTTTTTTGCTTGTGTCAAATCTTGCTCGAAAATGCTATGAATTTTTTTTTCTTTTTTTTAAATAAGGTGGGAAAACAGGGTTGAAAAATTATTGTCAATTGAAACGGGGTTATTATAATATCAAGAAGGGGGTATAGAAAAGAGGATTCATAAATGAGGGTGGAAGAAGGTTTGAAAACCGAATTAGGAGAAGGGGGTTAATGGGGGTGATTGATAAAAAAGGTTGGGAAAATATGAAAATTGAGATGGAATATACTGTTGAAAGGTATTTCAAAAATACGATAGGAAAAAAATGAGATAGAAAATAGTGTAGGAAAAAGAGATTAGAAAATGAGATGAGAATAGAGGGTTGATAAAAGGGCGTGAAAGGAAATAGAATCACTGTGGTAAGAGGTTTCGAAAATATAGTAGTAATATGATAGGTTGAGAAAAGAGGTGGGAAAATGAGGTGGAATCTGTTATGGGAAAAGGGTTTTGAAAATAAATGAAGAAAACAAGGTAGAAAATTAAGTAGGAAAGGGAGGTTGGAAAATTGTGTGGAAAATGATAAGGAAAAGGAATATGGAAAATAGGATTATTAACTAGGTTGGAAAATAACGTAGAGAAAATGAATTTAAAAAGAAGGTGAGAAAAGGAGATTGAAGAAGGGGGTTGATAAAGGTAATTGTAAATGGGTGTTGATAATGGAGGTTGGTAAAGGAAATTGGAGAAGGGGATTAATAAAGGGATGTAAAAGGTAGGTTAAAAAAGGGTTCTGACAAGGAGGGAATAATAATAATAATAATAAAGAATGGTAGTGAGAGGTTGGAAAAGAAGGTTGATGAAGGAGGTTGGAGAAGGGGAATGATTAAGGAGGTTGAAAAAGATAATTGATCAAGAATGTAGAAAAATGAGGATTGATAAAAAAAGATTCTAAAAGAAGGTTGAAAAAGGGGGTTGATAAATACGTTTGGATAAAGGAATTAAGAAAAGGATTGGGAAAGGGAAGTTGGAAAATTAGGTAGAAAATCAGGTGGGAAAGGGGGTCTGGAAAATAGGGTTGATAGAAGGATGTGGGAAAAGGAGGTTGGAAAATGATATGAACGAGAAATTTGAAAAATACGGTAAGAAAATAAGTAGGTTGCAAGATGTTAGAAAAGAAGATTGATAATGGAAGTTGGAAAAGATGGAATTGATTTAAGGAGGTCAACCTTCTTTGACAAAGAAGGTTGGAAAAGGTGGTTGGTAAAGAAGGAGATTGGAATAGGGGACTGACGAAGATGAAGGAAGGGAGTTCATAAAAGGTTCGTTATAAAGAAGGTTCGAAAAGTCAATGGAGAAAGGAGGTTGGGAAAGGGTTTAAGGTGAATAAAGGCGTTAGGAAAAGGGGGGTTAAGAAAGGATGTTGGAAAAGTGGATTGATGATTTTATCCGATATCTTTCAGCTCGCAGAAAATGGAAACAAGCTCAAATGTCCTTGTTCTTCTTCCAGTACCAGGCTATCATTGATTTTTCCGAAAACAAAGAGGTCGGGAATAATTTCTTCAACCCTCACCAGAGGCGGTAGTATTTTTCTCTCAATACGCCGAATAGCCTTAGGGTTTTGTACTCCCAGCGGGAGGGGTGGGTTTGGGATTTGCGTTGCCCCCGGGAAACACAACACCTAAATTAACTGGGAAATCCCTCCAAGTTCGCGGCTACAATGTTCCGAAATGATGGCAGTCGCCTTAAGGCGTCTAGCCTTCGCCCTTGCAAATTAGGGAACAGAAGAAGACTCCATTCTGGTGCTTTGAACAAAACCTCCAACTCAGATTAGGTTACGAAGAGAGATGACGGAATAAGGGTCCATAAAGGTGTCAAACTCGGAGGATGTATCGATATATTCATTCAATTCTGACTTGAGTAATACCTTGTCGATTTCATCCTGTAAGTTGCGGTGAGTGTATCGATAATACATTGTTCACTGTCCGTTGGACATTGTCCATTATCCAGGTATCGACATACCGATTTCCATAACTTCCTCCTGATGTGCTTACCATGTGACGTGCATCTGTCGATAGTTTCATTTTATACAGTCGCTTACTTCTTGAGTGAATGATTTGGTATCCTAAATTTTACTTTTTAACTTCGTACAGAAATTTTTAAAAACAAATTTTGATTGACATCAAGAGTGGTTGATACAAGAGTTGATAAAGTGGGTGCAATTGTCTCAGGTCAGCACCAGTTTTCACCTATTTTGGGAATTAGTTAACTTTTCACCTTTCTTTAATTGGCAAAGTTAAATCTTATTAAACATTATTTAAATTAGAATTATATGATAATTCCAGGTCACTTACCTGTTTCCAAAAACTTTTACGAATAATTTAAATAAAAAAGAATGTCCTGTAAATATTTTTAAGACCATTAATATGAAGACCATTAAATTAATTAATATTTTTAAACGGCTTCTTGTTTAAAATATAATCAATACAAAAATTCGTTCAGCTGTCGGAATTACATTTATTAAGAAAGATAGCATCTTTTTTAAACCAGATATTTGTTCTTCCAACAGAGGCTTAAATTCTATTAATTTGGCAAATGCAAAGCTGCTTTTTACAATCGACATAGTACCGAGTCATTAGATACTAGCAAATGCAAACTTATGCACAATGCCTGGCACAATGCACGTCTCGACAACGTCGACGCAGATGATGAGATTAATTTCAGAAGATTGTCGCTCGCACAAGATCGTATGTGAACGGTCCTTTGTACTCGAGAAGCCGCGTTGTATCCCAGACGCAAAAAGCGAAGAGAAATGCTGAAAATCGTGAGTCAATTGTGACTAAATTAGCAGGGTTTCTATACTACAAGAATTTAAGGAAATATGGGAATTATCCTTGGAATTGAAAGCAGTCCTGTAAAATCCGGGAATTGTGCTTGATTTTATTTTTATGAGAGAAGTGGATTTCCGGATTTTGAAAAAATTTTACAGAATAATTAATCTAAATATTTTTATTTAACACTCTTGAAATAACTTGCGATTTTTTAAAATCATTCTATATTTTGAAATATATACTTTATGATCTTTAGAAATATTTTCAAATGTACCTTGAAATACTTTGAAATATTTTGAAATCGCTAAAAATCTCATTCTTTTTGTGAGAAAAGAATCGCTTACTCCCTTGAAATTACTTTAGCACGTAACATCTCTTGACATCCTTTAAATTTTCTAAAATCCCTTAAAATATTCCTTCTATGTCTTTTGAAATCCCGTCAAATCTTTAGTAATTTTTTAACATAAATTGAAATCTCTTCAAAATCTCATAAAATTCTTTAAAATCTTTAAAATTCTTTTGAATCGCTTAAATTCCCTTGAAATTTTTAAAGATTGCGTAAAATCTCTTTAAACCCTTTAAATTACAAAAAAGAATCATTTTCAATCTCTTAAAATCTAACCTACTTAATTTACGACATTAAGAAAAACAGATTTACTATCAAACAGACATAATAGAGTCATTTAGAGACTGAGTTTAGCTCGTGCTTGGTAACTTGCGGTGTAGAGATTACCGCGAGTAATAATAATCAATTTCATGCTAGGGGTGGTGAAGGGGTTGGGAATTTGTATTTGCTTTAACAGTGGAGGCTATATGCAAACAGAGTCGACGTACGATTTAGGAAAGAGGGGAACGGACAAGTGCACATTTATCTCCTTCTCTTTTCCTCCTTCTCTCTCTCTCTCTCTCTCTCTGTTTCTCTCGTTCGTCCCACTAAAGGCGAAGGTGTCTCACAAATCTTCCGTTTCCGGCTCAGCTGCATTCGAGCGAATTAAGTGCGAAACTCGAGCACGTCGCGTCTCTTGTTCTGATTACGTATTCTCGGGACTGTCACCTTACAAGATCTGCTTATGTTTTCTCTCTCTCTCTCTCTCTTGTTTCTTTTGCAGTCACTTTTCGAATTTGTTATTCATAGATACCACAAGGTTGCACCAGACAGAACCTGATAGAATATGGTTACTTCAATTGGAATAGGATCAGGTGATTTAAGTGAGAATAGAAGGAAGAATCAAGTCGACGATCTGTAGTATTTAAATATCAAAAGAAAAATTGACGTCTTAAAGTTTGCGATTTTTTGTTTGGTCATCTTGGGAGGTTTCTTCAAAACACACAAGCCTTTTTAGCAACGAATCAAATCAAAATTATTCTTTAGATATCCTTTTTTGTATACAACTGTTTTTGTGCTAAAGTGAAGATGAAACCTTAAAATATATGAAAGCTTAAATTGATGAAAGCTTGAAATAGAAGAAATGAAAATTCGACACGTTTGTTCCGCGCGATTGAACATTATTTGGATTTGATTCGGGAGGACACACTTGGTCGAATAGTGATCAGAATTGGACCGCCTCTTCGATTGTCGTGGGAGTGACATCCAAGTGGCAGCTCCCATTTCGACAGTATGGAACCTTCTTGGGGATTCTGAAGGGAAACCCTGTGGGGTATATATAGCTATCCCCATCCCACTTAAGGGAGAACACGGCCAAATCTATAGGGGTTCTAAAAGCTTTGCCCAGCAGTCGATAGAGAAAATGCCAGGAGCCCAAAGATCGCATTAAGATACTTCATGGCGTTTATGGCCTTTCGAAAGCTCGGCTCGCGAATCGACAGGTCAAGATCGATTTATCGCGATGACGAGTCGAGATGCTCTTGACACTCAAAGGCGCTCTTCTCTTTTCTCCCTGATTTTATCCAGCTTCTACTTGTCTCGTCCATTAGCTTCTGATTGGAAGAGAAGGGGAGATAAAATTGATGGTGTTCATTGATTATAAAGAGGATCGTGTGTTATTTTAGCACGGACACAAACCTCTTACAATCAGAATGTACGCAAACCTGATCATAAAAACAAACAAAAGAACTTTTGTATTTGATTCAAAAACTTTAAGCATTCCTTGAAATCCCGTGAAATCTTTAGGAATTCTTTAACATCGCTTGAAATCTCTTCCAAATCTCTTGTTTCTTGTAATAATCCTTTAAATTGTTTAAAATCGCTTAAATTCCCTTGAAAGCCCTTAAAGTTGCGTAAAATGTCTTGAAATCCTTTGAAGTTGTTTAAAATCACATACAACATCTTAAAATCCTTTAGATTTTTTCAAATCCCTTTAAATTCTTTAAAAGTTTCTTTTAATCTGGTGAAAAACCTGAAACTGTTTTAAATTCTTTAAAAATCCTTTTGAAATTCTTGAAAATCATTAAATTCTGCTGCATTCTTTTAAAATCCTTTCAAATTCTTTAAAAATCTTGAAACTTAAGTCCATATTTAAAAGGCTTAAGTCTATACTAAAAGTCTATACTAAAGTATTAAGTCTATTCTAAAAGTATTATTTCTAAGCGGTTAGTGCCATATTAATATTTTTCTGTATCAAGATGGCAACTTAATTTTTTTTCTAATATAATGAAACCAAAAGTGAAATCTTCCTTTTTTGTCCCTTAAAAATAAAAAATTGGGATTAGTTTAGTAGTTGCAAATATTTGTTCGGATTAAACAAATCTTTTATATCCTATCTAAAGCGAAATTTTAATTAACATGCGAAAGAAAGAAACAGAAAGACGAAAATCTCGTAATGAAATCGCAGTGCAACCTTCCCTGGCTCATTTTCCACCCTCGCAAAGACCCCAAAATCGGTGCCATTGTGCCGTCTTCTTTTTTTAAAGAATCTCCGCAGAATGGGTTGGATTATTTTCTTTAGCATCTGGGAAGATCCCAGCGGTGCTTAGCGAGCGAGTAATTATTTTATAAATATTCCCCTCGTTATGGAAGTGTCGGCGGTTGGTCATTCATTCATTCACTCACTAATTTGATTCTGCTCCCCTCCTTGTTTCTTTACTCCCTCGAAAACGTCTGTGAAAAACGAAAATTAATGACGATCTCGCAAAGAAAAATTAATCCCAATTTGTAGAATTTATCCTCTTTTAATTCATGGAGAAAATATAATTTTACTAACATTAATTACTCTTATTATTTTATATTTCTGAGTATTTCGAAAAACCAGCTTTGCGGAACTTCTAAACATTTATGAAAACTCATACTGAGTAAAAAATTTGTGAATTGTAAAAAAAAATATTTGAAAATCTTAAAACTTCTTAAAATTCTTAAATAATTCCTTGAAAATAAATAAACTGAAGATTTCACTGCAGGCACTTTCCATTTACATTATTATTCTGACTTTCGGAACAAAATTCAGGAATAAGTGTAGCTTAAAGTACTCGTTTACCTGAATCCCGGTGATGCACAAGCATCGGGTAAAATCGTTGCACTCGAGCTATGCAATCTGCACAGCGAGGATATACTTTTACAGAAAAAGGTTTTTAATGCCTTCCCTAATACCCTTAAAACTCACTACTGTTGGATATCTATTGGTGAGATTCAATTCCCGGACTGAAAGTGTGTTAGAGACATTTACATAGACAGACTCTCGCACAAATGTACACCTAGCGCTTCGCATATGTCGATTTAAGCACACACACTAACACAGACACATGACCACGTACACCCCAACGGAGATTCATTTGAATCAGGCCGAATGAATCTGCAATCAGGGACTTGGCTGACAGTCAGACGCAACGAATAAGAGAGCAAAATCTATTTAAGATTGAAGCACAACGTCGTTTTGTACGCGACATTCGTTATGAAATAAATAAGAGAAATGCTCAGACTGCAAATTTGCAGGTATATTAAAATGAGGCGGAATAGAATTCAGAGAAGATGATAAAATTCATGAAGAATCAAAAGAAAGGAGATTTCACCATTCCTGAGGGAAGTGAAGTCGTTACTCTTAGCCAATGCTAAGCTTTCTGAAAGGAAGTTTATCCTAAAGCTGTATTGGAGATACGCTTTTATTTTTATTTCATTGTATTTTATTTTATTTTATGTTATTTTATTTTATCCAGTTCCTATCTAAAGGAAATTTACGTTTTCGGTGATTATCCTTTTTCAAAAAAGAAATATATTTCTTTCAGTTAGCTTCCTTTGATAGATTCAGAAATAAATAATTGGTAGTATAATAAGTACGTCTAAGGAGTGGAGTGAAAAAGAAAAACGCTTTTAATTGCTTTCATTAATCAATCTTTATCAAATTACTCTTAGTGAGGCAACTCCGCCACTCTGATCATGTGGTAGTTCTTTTTTTTTTTGCACATTTCTAGATAGGGAAAAATGAAAACAAGAGGTATTCTGCTAGTGTGTATAGAACAAAGTACTTTGTTCTCTCGACGAGCCTTTGTCCATTTATACTTAGTTTAATTTTTTTACGCGTTGCTACATCGCACCCTTTATATTCAGTTTTAACATACTTCTGTCTGCTTTTTTCAGGTGAGCTTCCCATACAAAAGAGAGACTTCATTCTGATTTCGTTAACCACCTAGGATAGTATGTTTCACGTGAGTACAGAAGATTGCTCAAGTAGAAAAAAGTTCTAAAGCTGCGGAAATTGCTTTGGGATTTAGTGCTTTTAGGATTTGTAGAGTTAATGTTGGTTACTGTTCAAGAGTTTAAGAGTTTCCTCTTTTAAACGGGTAAATTCTTGATAAATTATTAACTCAGACAGAAACAGTAATTTGAAGGTAATAAGTGTTCAGTGACGGGAAAAAAGAATTTATTTGACCGAGTAACAATATTTGCTCTGATTTATATTTCTTCGAATATCCATTTCACTTATTAGCATTTTTTCGGATTACTATTTGTCCTAATTTTTACATTCTCATCAGAGAAGGTATTAGATTTGTGTAAAATTTGACCCCCCCAGTTTTTGTCAAATGTCCACGTTTTGGGACCCCTGAACCCGAAAAACATGTTTTTACGAATCTGTCTGTCTATAGATTTTTAGTTTGTGAGCACGATAACTTTCGAAAGAATTGACAGATTGGATTGTCCTTTGGTATACTCTTTTAGTGTCCTAAAATGAAGGTCAAGTTCATTGGCCAGGCATTTTGGATAAAAATTCAAAAAGTTGGAGCATTTTGAAAAATTTTGAAACCACTTTTTTTTTTATTCTAAAAATTCTAATTACTCACGTTCGTAGTACTCAAAAAGTTGAACAATTTTTCTTAATGACCTTTTTGGATAAAAGAAAAATTTAATGACATAACATTTTGAAAATCCAAAAAAATGAAAGAAAACTTAAATTAGAAGCCAAACAACGCACGATATGAAAAAAAGTCTAAAGATGAAAAATGTTTCTTTTTGAACGCCCTATAGGATCCGCATAACAACTTTTTGAATTTCCTTAAAAAATCGAAAATTCAAATTTTTAGCCAAAAAACGCGAGATGTGGAGAAAATGATAAGATACATAATTATTGGCCTTAAAAAGATCGCGAGTGCCCTGATGAGAATGTGCTCCTTAAGGTCGATAGAACCTTAAGTAAATTAGTTAACTTCTGCGTTCAAAGCTGTAATTAAATTTAATTCAAATTTAATTTAATTAAATTTTAAAAAATATATAAAAATATAAATTACAAATATAAAAAAATAAATTAAAATATAAAAATATAAAGTATATATAAAAAATATATAATTTAATTAAATTTAAAAAAAAACATATAGGTTCAAACGTCCTGTAAAGCGCAAGCTTCACGAAGGACACGAGCGCGCGAAGCGCGCAACACGGAGCGCGAAGCGCGACGTATATATATTTCGTAGCGCGAAGCGCGCGATGAGAATGTGCCCGCGAAGCGGGCAGATTTTTTAGATCTGAATTATCACTGTCTATAATTTTTAAATTTTTTGAAGTATCCTCTGTCCTAATTTTTATTTTTCCCGAGAGGGTTTTATTCATGAAATGTAATTCTGTGAAATGTAATGAAGTGTAATTCTGAACAATCGCAGGCAATCCCATGCAATCACTGAGTAATATTGCAATTTTGTACAAAATTCCATGAAATTTCAAGCACTATTCATACAAATCTTTTTAATCGGTATTTTAATAATTTATGTTTTTTTTTCTAATAGAATTACAATTGCCATCGAAATTCATAATTTACATTAATATTTCAAAAAAGAATAAAATTTTCCTTGATTTATAAATTAATTCTCACTAATAATATTACTGCCTCCTCTTAGAAATGAAATTTAATAAAATTTATGAGAATTATCTTCCTATACTCGATTTCAATTAAAATAAAAGTAGAAGAAAATCAAAAGATTAAATCTGAATTAGTGAAAAGTCGGTCACTAATTTATTTAGTCAAAATTTTTACTCATTATTTAATTTTATTTTTCATTATTTCATTTAGTAGTTTTTAACTTTTCACTAAATTTTTATAATAGTCAGAAATGACTAACAATTCGTAGAATTTTTCACGTAAGTAAATTGGTGACCGAATTTTCACTAATTGAAATTTTGAGAGCTTTTATTTTTTAAATAGTTGTAATACTTTTTGAAATAATTTTTTAATCAATCATTTTTAGCAGGAATCATATTTTGAATCCTACAAATTTTATTTTGCCTAGCAATCTTTAGAAATCCCTTGCAATTTTATAATGCTGGTAATATTATTTTTCGGTAATTATTTATTCGAAAATTTTACAATGACGGGAATTTTATTTTTCTAGAATTTTCAGTCGTCCCTATTTTTTTTTCATATTCGGGATTTTCATTTTCATTCAAAAGGATGTTGCCCCATAAAAGGCGTTTCGGAAAAATAAAAATTAGAACAAGGTATAATTCGGAAAACTTTCATCCACTGTGATAATTCGAAATTATAAAACTTTTGAGAAACTTATGCACTTAAAAAAAAAAGCAGTTGGAATCCAGGAAAACAGTGATTTTTTTTCTCAAATTTGAACAACCACCCTGTGTTCATTAATTTCCTATTCATCCCGTATTTAGTTTTCGATTCAAAGTGGAGACGATCCTTCAGAACGTGGCATCTGAAAAGGAAATTATTATAAATCGACTTATCAATAACCCTTGCGACAGGAATAGGGGCAAATGTATGCGTAGGTCGTGAAGTGTCTGAAGGACGATGATGTGTTGAATGGAGGGTAGTGAACCGAGGGAGTAATCCTCGTGCGATTTCGTTGAAGCATTTTCAGATCTGGGTCAAGCACCCTTTCCACCAACCCACCGCCTCATCCCACTTCAGTTCTTGCCTTGGATTTCAACGAAAGCAAAGCTAAAGCAAAGTAAAGAGACGAACGATTTCGAATGCTCTCCCACTTTGCCAGATTTGTTTCGCTATCAAATCAAGTGGCTTAGCATTGTCGCTTGAAAAAAAAAACCTCGCTTCAATTCGGGTTGAATTGGCTTTTGATATCTGCAATTCTAGTAGAATCAGATCTTCGAATTATCATGAAAATGAAACATTTGAGGAAAAACCAATAATATATGTCTAAAGTCGAAATATACCTCTAGTGGTCTTTCGAGTCAAATTCACTAATTAATTGAAACCCGGAAATGACTGATTTTTTAAATGATTTTTTACAGTTTTTAATTAAAAACTTTTTTTATGGTTTAAAAATTGGTAGCTGGGAATCATTTGAGGTGATTCTTCTCCAATTGTTTAAAATTCGTTAAAATCAATTAAAATTATCTTGATAATTTTTTAAATCCTGTGAAACCTCTTGAAAACTCATATAAACTCTATACTGAATCCTTTTGAAATCTCTTCAAAATTTTAAAAATTATTTTCAGTGTTTTTAAATTTCGGGTTAAATATTTGTTGGCCAGGAATCTGCAAATTCATCAGCAGAGAACCACCCAATTGAGGCCACTAACGAGACCAAGAGAGGAGAGAGATTTTCAAGACAATATGCGTGTGACATCCAGGGATATAGTTATCAGAGAAACAAAGCTAGCAGAAGATTATCAGCCAACCGGAACTCGCAAAGATCATAAACAATGTTTGTTCATAGAGCGTCGTACACAATTGGAGATTTTTAAAATAAAACAAAGCGAATTTCTAATTGTTCCTGCAATTATAAGAGACAATGGGGTTGTATTTTCTCCGAAGAAACAGGATTCACCGTACAGAGTAGAGGAGCAAAGGAGAGTGGGAAGTTGGCCAGGGCTGTCGCTAACTTCGGACAGGGGGTTCTCTCTCCTCTTGTACTTTACGCATTGTTTCGTGCCGGTCATAAATTGTCGCCGAGTTCGCCGTCTGGCTAGGCCTGCACTTCCTTCCTCTTCGACCAAACCACTATCTTTGCCCACCCTTCCGCAACCGTCCTTGCCACGCGGACTGGACCATCCACAGATCTCCTTTAGTGTCTACTACACAGACTCTAAGTTCAACCCTCGTTAGCAGATAGAATAACGCTGTGTTAATCCCAGTAATCCGAATCCAACAGAGAACAATCCATTGTAGCAATCAATAAAGGGTGTTGGTTTCAAGGGGCGAAACAAATTTATGGCTGACGACAAAATCCCAATTTTCAATTACATACTGTCCTTTATACTACTGTATTAAGTAAATTGTATTGTGGATCTGATCAGGGCCTGATCGGGAAAAAATTGGGCCAAATCGGGCTACCTAGACGGGGCCAGACTTGAAATGAAATGCGGAACTCGATCAGCGCCTCAATAGATGTCCCGAGTTGGCTACCAAATCCGTTTATAGCAATCTTACAGCTAAGTGGATCTTGTGGCTTCCTGATCCGGCCCAAGTCAGAGACACGTCATTCATCCTATCTTGGTCATTAATAGTATGACCGATCGGTGCCTGACTTTTAACAGGGAACAAATTTCGCAATTTCTGCAATTTCTAAAGGATCTTTCAGATTTTAGGGGATTTTTTTACATAAGTTTTGAAACCAATATGTTGGTCACAACGCTTAGGGATAAAATGTAAGTCCTAATGATCACTCTACACTATAGAGTATCTAATTTCTTTCCCCTTTCTTCTGAAACAAGTTTGCCTTAAGTTGTATACTCTACAGTCCAAAGCCCTTCCGTCCTCGTAGTTCACTTGCTCCACCATCTTTGTCTACAATCCTCTCTTCGAGTTAAGAAAAACATTCTTGTAGACTCTCAGCGACGCGCACGTTTTTCCCCAAGTTGACGAGATGTTTTAATTTAAAGGAAGAGACCGGCTTGAGTAAAACGACAGGGATTTTCTCGACGCGTCGTAATCGTTTGTACCGGAATCCTTATACAACCTTCGACAAAACTTTTCAGATGTCCTGACATTTTCAAGATCCGGTTTCTCGTCTTTTTAACGGAACTTTAAGTACCTTCGGGAGCAAACTTTTCCTTGGGGAATTTTTTCCGCGATCTAACTAGCATCTTTTTTAAGAATCTTCAAGAATGTTGGGATGTTGAAGTTATTGAGAGATCCATTTTTTCGAGAATTAAAAGAGTGACCTAAATTACAGTGTGTCTATACTGTGCGGTAATTTAAGGAAGTCCGGGAATTGCTCGGGAATTGAAGAAAATCCAGAGAAATTTGGGAATTATCGTTGATTTTATTTATTTCATTTTTTCATAATTTTTTTTTATTTTATTTTTGGTATGGAAGGAAATCAACAATAAATACTTGAAAAGTGAAAGCAATTCAATAATAATCTACACACATCACATTTGTAAGGAATTTGTGGAACTCGTTATTGAAATTTTGGCAGGGGGTAAAGTGAGATATTTATGTATGTATATATGTTCTATATCTATATCCAAGAAGAAGTTTCGAATAGGAAGACGAGGCTTAGATTATAACGCCTGGCGGAGTTCCACCAAGCGGGTTTGGATTCCTGGCGGTATTGTCGAGAATCTCTGGATACACAAAGATAATGCCGGGTCGGCTGAGTATCCTAAATGCCAGGCAAAGGCCGAACTCCGCTGTAGATTCGACGCCATATCCGGGTTTCTTCGACACTTCCGCTTCCATCTCCTTATCTTTCCCTATCCTTCCGCCAACGCTGCCCACAACCAATTGAAACTTGGCTGGATTATCTGGTAGTTCATGGTTTTCCTTGTTAAGTTCTTCCTTATCGCTCGCCTATAAGACAACTAATGTAAACTAATTCCTAATGTAAAGCACCCTATTGCTAAACCAACTTAATGTTAGCTAAGGGTGTCTACTAAATATTTCCCACGAAATTCCCGGACAATTCACGCATTTTTCCCGCTTATAAACACATATAAGATATAAGGTACCCCTTACGATAAGAAGTTTTACGATTTTTGAGAGATTTCACAAAATTTCAAGACATTTTAATGATTATATAGAAATTCATGGGTTTTAAACCGATTTTAAAAAGGTTTAAAGGATTTTAAAGAATTTGAAGAGATTGTAAAAAAATGTAGTAGAATTGATTGATTTAAAAAAATGTCATAAGATTTCAAAAGATGTCAAGTGATGTTAAGGAATTTGACGGGATTTTTAAAGAACTACAAACAGTTAAGCAAATTCAAATGATTTCACGATATTTTAAATGATTTTAAGGAATTTTAAGGGATTTTATGGGTCTCCGAAGATATTTAAAGTGATTTTAACGAATGACTAAAGCTTTTATTGAACTTTAAAAGACTTAGAAGGATTTTAAGTTTTTAAGGTATTTAGAGGAATTTTTAAAGAATTAAAAAAGGTTTTAGGATTTTCAAGAAGATTTCAAGACATATTTTTAGTGATTCTAAAGAATATCAAGCGAGTTATTTAAAAGTTATTTAAAAAGATTTGAAAGAATTTGAAGGGATTTAAAGAGCTTTCAAGAGATTTTTAAAAAATTAAAAAATTTTATGAATATTTAAGAGATTTTAAGGGATTTGAGAAAATTTAGATTTATGATTAATTTAAAAAGATTTTAAAAGATTTTAAAGAATTTTATGAGATTTTGAAGAAATTTCAAGTGATGTTATAGATAATTCTTATCAAATTATTAAATTCTTAAATTAAATAAATTCTTTACTTAATTACTAAAGACTTGACGGAATTTTATTGAATTTCTAGGGATTTCGATAGTTTTCAGTTGATTTTAGAAGTTTCATAATTTCATAAATTTCAAAGAATAGTCAAGAGATTACTAGAATTTTAAAAGATTCGATGAGTTATCAAAATATTTAAAGATGTATAAAGATTTCAATGTCTTCAAATTTCAACGTTGAAGCGATTTTATAATATTTCTTATTTAAGAGTCACTTATTTTACTACGGAAAAGTTAGGGAATTTGAAAAAGAAATTTTCCAATAACGCGTCTTTAAACTTATATAAACATTATCAGAAAAATGTTCGTGTCTGCCAACTGTTTTAGGAAATATGGGATATTTTTCCTAGTGCATGGGAACATATCAAAGACAAAGTATCTGCAATCGGTATAGCGTATGTGCCGAACGACTTGAATAAAAATATAGCGATACAATATTGAAAACCATCGATTGCCAGTTCGGGACGAATCTAATAATCCATGCGGCTGGACGGAAGCCAACCTAAAGTCTGCACCCCGTATCACTGAAGGTGCAATCCCATTTCGCATAGAGGAAAGTCGATGTTCGAGAACGTATATCTCAAAGATATTCCCCACCTTCCTTTCCTCCAATCGACGTTCTATGAGGGGTAATGTCTACGGGATTATCGATTTTCGCGACGTGCCTGTCGGAACAAGCGATACTTCTCCGCAAGAAAAATGATTTCTTTTCGCCAATGAGAGGCTTGTCTCTGGGGAATTGAAACTAAAGTACTTTCTTGCTCACGCAACTGTTCTAAATTCGTGGCAGATACGGAAGCATATTTCAAAATGAGTTTAGTATATTTAGATTGACTGATTTTTCTGATTTATCTGTTTTGAAAAATATATGTATGGTGTCATTATGTGGGATACGGGGTTTTGAATACTGTGATTCCCTAAATGGTGGACAGGTTTTTAACCCCTAGATTTGAAAATGATATCGGTACTTTAAAATGAACTAGCAATGTATTATATGCACGCTGGAGAGTTCTGGAAATATTACGTGGACAAATTATTAATAATATTGAAGAATAATAAAGAAGATATAAGATTATCAATATTAGTATAATTTGTATCAGGAGATTTTATTTCTCCCGAGAAAATTATTTCAACTGCAGAATGCTATGATCAATTGTCTAATTGATCTACTTTGCGGAACTCTTGTGGGTGGATTCTTGAAGAAGCGGATTTGAAGTCCCGAAGGAGTTCAATACAGGCAATTTAGTGCAGTAAAGAACATTGCGAGGCGCAGTTGAAGCTCCCACAGTCAAGCGATCAATTGAGTTGGACCAGATTAAAACCGAGAGCTGGTTAACCGCACTTCGTAAGACTTTGAAATAAAGTAGTGTCTCTTAAACTGAAAATCTTCACCGAAGTCAGAAACGTTAGATGGAAGAAAGGAGAAAATTAAAGCAATTTACTGACGTGCTGGATCAATATCGTTAAATAAAGTTCTCCTAATTAGATTTCAGCTTTTCGATTAAATGCAGAGGATCATTGGAAATGGTTTTAAGACTCGAGGTTAAGAGTTGATGATATTTCGTCTGGGAGGAATCAAATTGTAGCTTTTTTCAACTGTGTCGGAATGCATTGCTATCTCTTAAAGAATACCAGAAGTCATCCGGTGAAATGTTGTTATTGACATACTCGAATGACAATTGCTTTCTTTTTATCCATCTCGCTTCTCTCGAGAGACGTATCCTAGACTTCTGGGGTCGTGATGCATTTACGAAGTACGCTGAGGATGATAAACAACGTTACGAGAGATAGAAGGAACCACTCCCCATAACATCATTTTAAGGCATGGTTATCAGGTCACCACTCATCCTTATATTATATCGCTGGAAAACCGCTCATGGCTCGTAAAGACTTTTCCGCTAGATTCAGAGACCTTGATTTGATAATTGACAATTGATTTGAAGATTTGAAGCTGTCCTACTTTTTCAACTACTTTTTCTGATTTTCTTTTTCAACTCCTTCTTCTACACCTTTTTTTGTAAACTACCCTTTTCAACCCCCTTTTCCAAACCTTATTTCCCTTTCTCCTTTTCCTACCTTTTTTTTCCACTACTTTTTCCAATTTCCTTCTCCAACTTCCTCTCCCTTCCCCTTTTCTCCAAACCCCCTTTTTCAATCCACCTTTCCAAAAAAAAAAAAAAACTTTTCCACACTCTTAATCCAACCCCCTTTTCCAAATCTTATTTTCACATCCCCTTTTTCCTATTTCCTTTTCCAACTCTTCATTACATTCCTGTTTTCCAAATTCCTTTTCCAATCCACCTTTTCAACCTTTCTTCTTTTCATACCTTCTTTTTCAAACTACACTGAGAAAAATATACTCGTAAATCAATAAATATACTTCTGAATCGATAGATCTCGTTC
>CAJFCO010000435.1:361414-381368 GCA_904066015.1 Synergus gifuensis
CGAGTATTTTTTTCTCAGTTTATTTGTCCAATCAACTGTTTCAAACATCTTTTCCGAAACTCTTCTTCCAACCCCTTTTTACAAATCTTATTTTCCCATCTCACCCTTGTATCTAGGAAAATTGCTCATAGCTCGTATAGACTTTTCCGCTAGATTCTTAGACCTTGATTTCCGATAATTGACAATTGATTTGAAGCTTTGAAAATTTGAAGACGTAAATATTTAAAGATGTAAAGATTTAAAGATGTAAAGGTTTGAAGATGTAAAGAACGATTTTAAGGTGTAAAGATTTGAAAATTGGAAAATGATCAGACTAGCAGTTGGAATGTGCAGGAAATATAATTGCTTATCCTGCTTGGTGGAGAATTAGTACGGGTCGATAGTTGCACTTCGTTTGAGCAGCAATAGGAGCATCAGGTCCGAGAAGTGAGACGAGAGTCGAAGCTGCATGGTGCCCAGTAATGTAGGCCTTAATTAGGTTAGACATAGAAGGGTGGTCTCGTTGGACGGACACGTAGGTGGAACGCAAACCCCACATCCCTTCCTACCCCTCGATCACGGACTATATTAACGGTGAGATATCCTCATCGTGAATCCATCCCTTGTGAAAATCGAATTCGATCTGTATTAGCAGCTGACCACGAAAGGGTCGCTCGCCAGTGGAACATAATCGAACAAGATTGCTCTTTCTGCATTAGATACAGGGGTTTTGACCCTAGAGATAAAGAGCTTACTAAGAGAGCGCGTATTAATTACGAATTAAAATCATATGGACGATTTTCCAAATTCACGAAAATTCAATTTCTCGAAATTTCCAGTTTCCAGATAAAAATAATATTACTGAAAATGTTTTTTAACGAAAGTAGAAAATGACCTTGCGAAATATTTTAAAATGACTTCTTGTTAAATTTCCATAAAATTATTAGACATGTATTTCAATCTTTCAATTTTTAATATACGTAAAATTCCTTCAAATCTATTTAAAACTCTTAAAATATGCGGAAATATCTTTTGAAATCAGTTGAATTTTAAACCTATAAAAATATTTTCAAGTCTTTTTAAATACTTTCAAATCCTTTCCAATTTGTTTTTAAATTACTTGAAATTACTTGTGAATTTAAAAAAAAATTCTTTGAATTCACCTTAAATTTTTTGTGAATTCTGCTATTATTTATATTTTTCTAAATTATTCGTTGAATTAGTCAAAGAATTACAGCTGATTGAAATTTTATTGTATTTTCTTTAGACTTCATTTATCCCGTAATTTCAGTTGTGGAAAGGTACCTGAGCATACTGTGATGAATATTTGAAACCCACCTTACGTGATTTTCTACCCTCTCTGCCATCACGCACTCTCACTTGACCTTTGCAATCTCTTCAAATATTAAAGTCTATAACCTTTTATCGCTAAGGAGCGCAAATCGAGATAGAGGGAAATTAAATATTTCATGAGAATTTAAATTTTTGTTTAATTTTCTCCTCAATATTCTACGATGAAGTTCGAAAATTCTTGGTTAGCTGTTCTTATAAAGCTCAGCACAATTGACATTTTAAATTTTAGATATAAAACATACTTGAAGCGAGAAAAGTTAAAGAAGAGATAAAGTGAAGCAAAGTTGCCTGACTAGGCTCAGATGACCGCACCTAATCCTTTGTCATGCTCTTAATATCTTTTTGCCCCCTTCCAATTTTTTCCCTCCCACCCACGCGAACATTTATCATAATATTTGAGCCTAATCCAGCGTGTAGAGATATTATAATAACGTCTCTGAAGCGAGGGTTACGTCCCGCTATAAATCTCATCAAAATGCGTGGGTTGGACCCGCGGCGGATGTTTCTCGTCTCCTTGGACACGCGACCATTCTGATTGGTTTAAACGATCTCGTTAAACTTCTAAACTGTATCATTTTACTGGCATTGGGTCATAAAGTCCATAATTAGTCTCGCAATTGCCAATTAATCTGGAAATTGCTTTATTTGAAAATTTGAAGTTTTTATAGAAATTTATATGTTTAAGAGGGAAGAGGTGATTAAGAATTAGATATTCTGATTGAAAAGAATTAATTCTAGTTTATTCTCAATGAGATGAATAATTTTCTGTGGCACGAAGATTCGTCTATGAAAAGTCTCATTTCTGTTAGAATGTGCGATGAACTTTACAGAATCCACTGAATGGAACTTCCGTTTGCTCTTCCTGCTAACTTGACTTTACTATTCTAATTCAAATACAGTTTGAATTTTTCCTTTTAGAGGAATTTAAAGAAAAAGAGGTATTTCCCCTCTTTCCCTTTTCAAGTTTGCCTCTTTTCCTGCTTTTTTTTTCTTCAACCTTTTGATTTCAAGAGCCAGCGTAATAAGGGTGATCCTCACGCTGATTTTCAGCTTTTCCGTGGAAAAGCAGAGTTCTGCAGAGAATTTCTTACAATCTCTAATCAAAAGATCCTTATCGGAAAATAAACTCATTTAATTCTTATCATCCTTTTTTAAAAACTCAATTTATACTTTTCGTTCTGGGATTTGTAAAAACGGACATTTTTTCTGTAGTTTGAGACCTCGACTGCGAATATAGAATTTCCATTTTCTCTCCCTTTTATTTGCGACTTCTGTTTTTGTCGGTTTATCCCCCTTTCTTTACGAGATCCCCTTTTTGTCCCAACAAGTATGAAACGAAGTTGATGTGATGGGTCGTTCTATGTAGAAAAGTAGCAATTCCCGAAGGAATTAGATCTCACCTACATTGCCGAGAATGGAAGGGGTCACGTGAAACGTGCCAGCAACAAATAGGAATATGTATATCTTGAAAATGGGCCCTTCAGGTTCCATTTTCGTGAACAGTACCGACAATACGACCTAAAGAATTCGAAATCGAATGAGTCCTTCGGGATCTGAGCGGGGAACCCCTCCTTACCTCCTTTTCTTCGTAATTTACAAACTACTTGCGAAAAGACACTACACAACTCCCCGGACGTCTATTTCGACTTGTAGAAATGGAAAGACGAGACTACTTGGCGAAATTCAGTGATTTAAGTTCGTTTCGCTATTCGAATTTAACTGTTTAAAGGAGATAGCGAAAGAATCAGAGAAGAGGAAGGAAAATAGTTCGTATTTTTCCACCTCCTATTATCAACCCCCTTTTTCCACCCTTATTTTCCAAGTCACTTTTCTAACTCCTTTACCAGATTCCTTATTCTAAACTATTATTCCAACCCCCCTTTTCCAAACCTTATTTTCCTTTTTCTTTTTTCTATAATACATTCTTTTCTAACTACTTCTTCCAATTTTCTCCTCCAACTTCCTCTTCTACCCGTTTCTTCCAAATCCCCTTTCCCGAACCTTAATTTCCCACCTCTTTTTTCCAAACTTCTTTTCCAACTCTCTCTTCCATCCCATTTTTCAAACCGCTTTTTCCACCTTACTTTTCCAACCACCTTTTACAAACCTTCTTTTCCACCTATTTTTCCTACCCTTTCATTTGAACTCCTTTTTTAAATCCATTCTGAAACTGTCTCTACCAACCTTTTTTCCGAACTCCTTTTCCAACCCACTGTTCCAAAAAACTTTTCCAAAACTCTTTTTCCAACCCCTTTTTCCAAATTTTATTTTCCCATCTCCTTCAATTCCCTCTTCCATCTCTTTTTTTCAAACCCCCTTTTCCAACTCATTTTTCCAACCCCCTTTTAGAGACCTTCTTTCCCACCTGTTTTTAAATTTAAAATTATTTTTTTTCAACTCCCTCTTCCAACCCTTTTTCCAACCAATTTTTTCAACTCTTATCCCAACCTCTTTTTCCAAATCTTATTTCCCATCTCCTTTTTTTACTACCTTTTCCAACTCCTTTTTCTAATTTTCTTTTCCAATTCCTTTTTCCACCCCTCTTTTCCAAACTTCCTTTCCCAACTCACTTTCCAAACTCACTTCTCCAAATACCTTTCTCATCCCACATATACATACTTATTTCTTTTTCCTACCCGCTTCTCACCGCCCTGATTTTGACCTCCTTATCATACCCTTTTTCCAGGTCCCCAACCCGAACTCTCTTTTCAATCTCTACAACCCACCTTTCACACCCCGTTTTCTGACCCACTTACCATCCCCCTATTGACTTCCTTTTTAAAATGTAGTTCCCCCCCATATTCTGACCCACATTTACAAACCCGTTTTCCAACTCTCTGTATGTAAAATTGTAACCCCTTTTCAACCCACAATTAGTTGTACCATTTATAATCATTATTATTATTATACATGTCATATATTATTACTAATAAAGAATTCTAAAGAAATAATTGTGAATTATGATTTGCTAAAGCACCTATTAACGGAAGAAGTGATAATAATCCAATTACAAATTCTACGATAAGATTGCAATTTCTGTTATGATGCGCATTGATTTACGTCTAATATTCACTGAATAGGTGTAATTACGAAAATCGATCACACTTTGCAGTAACAATCAGAATAATTGCAATGTCATAATTAATACCGTCCCTTGTATTGTTTCTGATAAGGGAATTCAAATCACGATGATTTTGATTTCCGTTGAGGATCACTAAAGCGGATAAAGAGATAAAGGGAATAATGAGATAAACTGACATATACCCGTGTGGAAATTGTTTTATGGCCTAAGCTAGACTCAAGCGTGGCAAAATTAGGCCCAAACACCCCATGAAACGAAGAATCTGGCCAGAGCCTGACTTGCCAAATCGCAAAATGAAAACAGAATACTTCAACGCCATCTTCCAGAATTTTTAGGAACTTTAGTCGGGCTGGGTTGTATCTCGCGCCATTACAAATTACAAGCTAGGACCAGGCTAGAAGCCCCTGGCTTGGCCTAATAATGGAGCCAGGAAGAAATTTGACGATTTCCACACGGGTAAGCAAAGAAATTATATATATATGCTTATTTCAGTAACAATATTTTAAAAAAGGAAAAAAGGGTAGTAGAACAGTTCAAAATTTTTAGAGTGTGTTCGAGAATCAATGATTGCCCGACTGATCTGATTATGTTAATGGTCTACAAACTCTCGATTGATAATTGTTTCGAGTTGCCAGTACAGAATTCAAACTGCATTCCGTCACTACGCCATTTTCCCCAGAGTGATTATATATGCTAAACGCTTTTTCGTTTATTTTCGCGGGAAATGCCACATTCCTCCCTAAGTCTAAAACACATTTCATTTGCTCTTTCACCCTCACTCCAGGCTTTGTACATTGCTATGAAAATTATAGCGATATTAATCATATTTTCTTTATTCCGATGCAAAATTTCCTTTCAGAGATTCCCGTATTATTTCTCTTGACCTGAATTACTATCGAATTTCGTACGGAATTTCATACTATCACCCTTTAACAATAATAAAAACGAGAACAAAATTCTTTTGCGCCCGAATCGCATCGCAATTTAAATATCAATTTGTAATCCACATTTAAAAACAAATATTGCCAGTCACCTGTTCCAAACCGCAAAACATTCATCAGAGGAAAGTCTAAAATTAACCGAGAAAAACGAGAAAAATATTTCCATTCTAGTGAGTTAAATGCGAATTTATTTTCACAGGTCACGATGCAGCCCGGCGTTCACATAGGCGTGCCACCCGGTAGCCTTTTTTTTGTAAACAATACTTTTTTTCACACCTCCACCTCCTGTGTTGCGTACAGAGTATTCGAGAATGCAAAACTATACTGTGAAGCAATCACCATTGGTAATGTTTGCGCAGTTAGGTTTGGCCTCCCATGAATCACTGGGTCCGCGTTCACCCTCCAGCTTTTCGTTTTCCCTCTCGCTCTTGGCCTCTGTTTCCGGCGAATATATCCTATTGCAATGGTCTGTTTAGCCGAATAAAACTCGCCACTACCCTCGCATAAAGAGCAGACACTTCAAGGGAGGGGGAAATAATTAAAAGTTAATGTTTACCAAACGAAAGCAATCGACAGCCCATCAGTGGAACAACTGGATTCAATTATAAAACTAAACATACCTGTTGTGTTTTGGCTTTCCGCAATGAACAGAAAAAAAATGAAAGAAAACAAAATTGAGGGATAGGATTATCAGATCGAATGAGATCGACAGTGTTAGAACTTCTATTAATGCCTCTAAAGAGTTTCTCTTTAATTGGAAATTCTGGTGACAATGCTCGTCGCAACACTCAAGAAAGTCCATTTTGCCTTGCCATCTAGAAGGAGAATCTTGGGAAGACTATTTAGAAGACTTAATCTGGATGACAGTACCTTTTCTACTTTTCACAATTGCTTTTTTTATTTTTGTCTGAGGGATCGAACTTCATCAATCCAAGAGTAATCATCTATATTTGATGGATCCGATTCCGATTTATGTTGCGCAAACCAACATAACGTTTCGTGAGAAACATTATATATTATGTTATACAAACCGGAAACCACTATTCTATATTTTACACGGTGAACCCATCATCTAATTGGTAAATGTGTTCCATGCAGTAATGCCTATTATCAACGTCATGAGATAGAGTATATTTAGTAGATTTACAATGATAGGAACCATCATCTAATTGGTATAACATCTTCCATATACTCCATTATTATTGAGATTACTATGTGTTTTGTATTGTAAAAGTCAGAAATCCTCATCAAATTGCCAAATTCCATTCAAATATTTCGAATTAGTAAAATATAATCGCTTGATACATACTACAATCGAAATATTTTATTCCAAATATCCTACTGTATATATGCAGTAGGTTTTTAATAATTGGAACAATCATCTAAAAGGGTACAACAATTTCCATATCATCTATAATTTGTTTTGTTTTATTCCAATATATCATATATCAGCATCTTTATTGTAAAAACCATCTAAACCGGTTGTCAATATTGAATTCTTTTTGTTTTAACGACACCATTAAGTGGAAAACTCAGTTTTTCTAAATCTGATAAAGTAAACTGAAGAACCTCTGTTTTCTTCCTCTTAAAAAGAGACGAATCTCCACAAAACTATTGAAACTCAATCTGGACTCAATCAGGATGACAGTGGTGGATTAGTGGGTAAATTCTCCTCCCACTTCTTTCCACTTTGTACTTTTTTTCTTATCCTTTTTGTCTGGATCGTCTTCTGAACGATCTTTAATCCAGGGATGAAAAAGGTTGAAAGGGTCCGAAAGTATATTGGGTATCAATCAGATTGTACGTGCCAAGGATCCATCAAGGATTCGTTTCTGAGGAAAGAGTTGCTGCCCCCTTTGCTAAGAAAAACGAAGGACACGTCCAATTATCGACTGTCAACCAACAGGCGGGAGTAATGGCGTGAAAACTGCAAGAAACATTCCTACTGTTTCTTCTGCAGAACAAGAGAAACTTGTTTTCTTTCTTTTTTTTTTTGTTGAGAAGTTTTTGCTCGAAAGAGAGGAGATTAAAATTAAGCGGTTTGGAGTTTTATTGAAAATTTTGATAAAGACGAATCTTAGAAGCTCTTTTTATTTTTCAAATTGAGTGTGCTTCTGATCCTAATTATCAAAGCAGATAATTCACCTTGCCAAACATTGAGAAGCCAATTTAATGAAAATGTACCCTGAGTCAATGTGAGAATGTTTTGACAAAGGCAGAGCAATAACAGTACGTGCAGCGATGCGATACAGTGTGTGGTCCTCGAGTATCCGATTTGGTACGTTAGTACCTACCTGCACACACCTAATTGTATTAATTCTGTGTGGTTATTAGTTTCCACGCCTCACGTAGTTCGGCCTGACCACCCGCATGGCGAATATCGTCCTACGTTTTGCGTTAATTTGCAGTAACACGATTTCCGGTCGGTAATCGGCCGCGGTATCGGAAAGGGTTTGCCCGAATGATATTCCACTCCAATTTTGCAGACTATTACGCTGATGCATTTCCCTCAGTACATGGAAGTTTCATTTTACAAACAGCCTCATGTCATCGCAATTACCTTTCAGTTCATCAAATATTTACTCGTCTCTAGAGTCATTAAGTTTCTCTCTTAAATAAATTTTAAAGGTTTCAATCTAATTGTTTTCTCTTTTTGTTTCAGGTAAGTTCAGCCAGTAAATTATGACATTGGAGAATTCAATAAGTAAGAGAAAATAAGGTGGCCAGACTATGTCTCATCAGATGGCAGATTCTTCACTCTTTCGCGCAAGCAGAGAATCATCGCTTTAATTTGGTGTCATTTTTCTCTCGTTTCTAGAAAAGTTGTATTTGAAGCTTTCGTTCTTAACAAAAGGCACTTGGAAAGCCAAATGAAAAAGGCTTCTCATTAAAACTCTAAACACATCCTCAAGCTGAAGCTGCCAAGGATTTTCAAAGAAAGAAAAGTGCGAGGAGGTCTGAAGAACACGTGTAAAGGGACACGTGACTTCAAAGCCGTTTTCTCGCTCACTGCGGTTTCGTTGAAAGCTAAATGAACGGGCAGAGCTTGTAATCTTAAATGAAAGAAGTCAGGTGTCGCTTACATCAGGAAAATGTGGTTGGGATACGATCTTACCTCCAGGAAAGAACTAGGTCATTCGAATTTGCGGTGTAGATGTAATAAACAGGCTACTAGATCAGAGCTAAAAGCGGGCGGGTCGGCGATTTCACTCAGGTTTCCGGATATAGCGAAATCTTGAAAAGAGAATCACTGAAAATCAATTGAAATTTATTTGCATTTTTGAAAATAGTTGACAACGGTGAAAATTTTTTAATAAGAGGATAAACTGTTTGGAAACGGTTCAAATAAAACGGAATTATTTTTTGAGATATGAGTGGCCATACTGCTGATAAATTTTCAGCAGTAATCCCGGTTGGCTCTACATTCAGTTCTTGTTCTTTTGATCCCACTTTTTTCTCACTTTGGGAGCTTAGCCGACCATCGGTGACTCCTGGAGACGTGGCCAGCCATCTGTTTTGTCCCCTGGCGACTCCTCGCGGCATCGCCCAGTTTCCTCTCTGTACATCGCTATTTTCTGGGGCTGTGCATGCGCCACTTAATTTTAGCGAGACGATGAATGGCGGCCTGTGATCTCGCGGGACATATATTCTCAAGCAAGGAACGCGTCGACTGCACCGGCAGTGAACCGACCCGCCACGCGTCTTCGCCGAAAAATCACTCTTCACTTCGTCTGCATTCCATCGGCACTTTACAAGCCTTTTTCTTCATTTTTCAAGCCCAACTCACCAATAGTCCCTAGGTCGGTGTGTTTCTTAAAATTATAACAATTCATAAAATTTTATGCGTAATTCAACACTTGCGAGAAAGATCAACTGGACAGCGCCTAGCAATCGATAGTTGAACTAATATCGAAAAAAGTGGATTCATCAGGTAGTCGGAATATCGTAGATTTTTTATAAACATTTTTACATTCTCATTTCTCTTACTATTCTCAATTTTATTTTCCACGGAGGAAGAAATTTCTGGGAGCAAATTGTCATCAATTGCAATCTTCGGCCCATAAACTTAATTTACTACAGGGAAAATACTGTTTTTGGTGTTCCCTTCTTCCTGGTTCTATTTTCTCGAGGATTTAGGAAAGTTCTCGTAAATTTAACCTTAGGTAAATAGAGCTCAAGGGGGAATCAAGATAAATCGATAATTCAGGTGCTGTGTAGTTTGTTTATTAATTTTCAATTAGGCAAACAGAGAGTTGGACAAGCTGGTGAAGATAGAAACTGCAATCGATAATTTAAATACACGCAGGCTTAGTAAAATTAAAATGAACAATAATCCTATTTTAGATAGAAAAATGATGTCAAGGAATAAAGGAATAAATTTAAATTATGCGCCAACTGATCTTGAGTAATTTATACGTTAGGGGAGTGTCTCGTTTATTTTAAAGGAAGGAGGAAAGGATTGCTGAAAATTCGTGACATGTTAACGAGGGCCTTGCGAAAATACCGAAAAATAAATGGCACCTTTTTGTAGAGAGACAACAATCCTGCTGTGACCTCTGGTTTATATATCAACCTGACCTTTTCTGGGGTTCCTTTCACTCTAAACCTCTAATATTTCCATTCGTTTTGGCCCCTCCTGGGTGTTTCTGAATCGTTTCAATCTCTCTCGCCTTGTCTTTGATCTTCGAAAATAACACGGTGCCTTCGAAGCGAAGAAAAGGAGGAGACTCGAGAGGACCGTATTTGACTCAAGTCTAGTTTATTACTCAACGTTTCACCCCCTATTACTCAATTTATTTACGAGCGATTCGTTAACAAAATTTTCTTCTAAATCTATTTTTTTTGACATGAATTATTTTTACATTTTGGTTTTAAAGCAGCATTCATGAAGTAAGAATAATACAAGTTTTTGATCAAACACAACGAAAAGCGATTTATATTATAAGGTGTCTACTGTGAGGAATTTTAAGAAAATTCGGGAATTGTCCTTGATTTTATTTTTAATATGAGAAGTGGATTTCTGCTTTAAAAAAACTTTTCCGAATAATCACTCTAAATTCGGAAAATTTCCGGGAATTTAGGGGGCAAAATTTAATAGACACCCTGTACCATATTAGTTCAACAATCTGCTGCTAGGCGGTGTTTTCGAACTTTCTCGCAAGCGGTGAATCATCCATTTAATTTCTCTTTATCCATCTGACATACTTATATAAAAATCTCATTCGAAAAATACCCCATTTACACTTCCAGAGGGAGAATTCCAGCCATTATTGCGTCTGTACTGGTAACGGGAAATCTCAATCGCTTTCAAGTTTGTGGGTTAGAAACTTTCTTCACTCCCTCTTTAACGCCTCGGATTTTGTATATGTACCTCGAGTCTAATGTTGGTGTATTCTGTATATGTATATCCATACGTGGCTGAGGTTCAAACACGGTTTCAAAGTTACACCCCTCGAGGATAAAGTGCAAGGAAAGTGTGTATATATAACTACTTATAGGTTATCTAACCGAGGTGGAGAGAACGCTGGAAGCCAGGCAAATTGTTTCCAAAGTCTTTTCCCTCCCTCTGGACCGCTGGCACTAATGAAAGTAACTGAAATACGGCTATTGGAAGCCATTTCGCAGACTATAATCTCCCTTAAGTACCCTAGGTACACGAAAAGAGAGAGAAGACGAAGTAGGGTGGCGAAAAAGTTATTTAAGTTCCTACACAAAAGTTTCAACAGCATTACCAACATATTGGAGTTTTAAGGCGTGGATATCAAAAATTCCTACTCGCCTCACGTCTCCTCTCTATCTCTCTCTCTCTTTCTCTCTCTTGTTCGCTTTCAACAGAAATTTCATCCTGACAATCAGATGCAAAAATCAGGTGCTCCTATTTCGAAATCTTCAGTTCAAAAATTCATCACGAAATGGCGCAGATATTGATATCTTCACGTTTCTCACAAGTGGTGAATTATCAATTCTTTTTTTAAAGAAATTCAGTGAATGATGCAATATAAAACGTTTAAGTGAAAGAATTTATTCTATTAGAATAGATATATTAAATTAAAGAATTAAAAAGTTATATTAAATGAAAGAAGGAAGATTAACAAAAGAATAAATTGATTTAAAAATAGGACTTTAAAATGGAATCAGGTTTTTTTTGTAAGAAAATGCAATTTAAAAATATGAGAGGGGGTGTGTTTTTATTTTGGAAGTTGATCTCTCTAGAGAATTGCAACTGAGCCTTTTGAGAGAACTTAAGTGGCAGCAATAAACTCGGGGAGTTTCATTAGCGCCACTCCAGTAGGGTTGACCGAATCCCTTTTAGGACCAGGCTTTTCCAGGCGCCTATAAATTGAGATTTCTGAAGTGGACCAATTATATCCGTGACGGTGGTCGCGTGGCCGTTCGGTCCATTACTTTCAAATGGCCCGCCAATATGGGTCGAGAAATGGTAGAGGCAAGTTGGTTACAGCGTTACAGTTACATTACCGGGGCACTATGGCCGCCTATAACTCAATCTTGCCAAATCCATTATCACCCAGTTAGGTCAGCGACTCAACTCCCTTCGTTTATCGCCTGTTTCCCAAAATCCGAGCACTTCAGAGGTGCAAATTTGAGTGATCAACGAGATTTTATCATTTTTCTTGTGCATCAAGTGCAGATGTTGAGGAAGTGATTAATTCTAGCTAGATGAGTCATTAGCGAATAATGAAAATCAAATTCCACTTAATTTTTATATGTACTCCCTTTTCTCAAATCCGTTTATCACCTTTTACTGACATATTTTCCTACCCCCCTTTTCAATTCGTTTTTACACCCCCTTCTTCCCACTTCATTCAAACCACTTTTCTAACTCTCTCTTTCACCCCTTTTTTCTAAACCCCCTTTTCCAAACTCCTTATCTAATCCCCTTTAAAAACTTCCCTTTTCTACCTCCTGATTCAAATCTCATTTCCCCAATTCTTTTTTTCATATCTCTTATTGTAAGGCCATTTTCAAACCTTAATTTTCCACCTCTTTTTCATACCCTCTTTTCCGAAATTTTTTTTCAAACCCTCTTTTCCTGCTCACTTTTTCAACCCTTCTTTCCAAACTCTTAATTATTTCAAGACCTTTTTGAGAACCTTATTTCCCACCACCTCTTCCTATCCCTGTCTCCAACCCTCTTTTCCAATTGCCTCTTCCAACCCTTTTTTCCAAACCCCTTTTCCCAACTCACATTTTGAAACTTTTTTTTTCGAACTCCTTTTCCATCCCTTCTTTCTAAACTTATTTTTATATCCACCCTCTTACAAACCCCTTCTTCTATCCTTTTACTTAAGTTTTCTTTCTTTGCTAAAATCAAGGCCACTGAGATTTTTTTCAGGCCTCGGGGTTCTATATTATCACAGACCCCCTCCCCTCTTACCTCCTGGATTATTACGGAGCTTTGTAATAGTACATTTTGTATTAAGGGCGGAAAAAAAAACGATTTTTGTCGAGGGCGAAAAGAGCAAAGCGAGGGTGTCATTCACACGAGATTCACACGATTCTGCTTTTTTTATTCTCTTTTAAAAATTGTCTCTTTTAAATCCTCTACAGTTGTTTGAAAGTTCTTGATTTGAAACTATTGTCGAATAACGATCTGCATGAATAACGTTTTTGGAATCAATTACTTTCAACACCTGGAGGTCGATTATGTGACTTTTCACTTTTCGCTTTTCGTTTTTCGTCTTTTTCAAATTTATGTCATTTCCTTAGTTCTGTCACTTTTGACGTTTAAAGGGGATATGACAAAAAAAGAGATTTGTATTAATTAGGCTTTGCATTATAATAGCATAAAAATGTTGTCACCTGCATATTTGGAAAATTCTGAAAGCTTTTGAATTTGAGAACCCTGAAGTTCATTTCTTTTGCATTTTGTATCCTCTTATAGTTCCACATTCTAAATGTCACTAAATAAATTTTTTACAATGGAAACCTTTGCAAGATTTAGAAAACATATTTACCAAAAGAAACGTGATATTTAAAAACGAGGAAGGGTAGAGATGTACACGATTATATTAGTGCTCGCGTGTATGAAGACGCGAGAAAAAGTGGTTGCAGGAATACACAACACGAAGTGCACAAAAAAAAAAAAAATACAAGAGTTCTAAAGGGATCAGAAAACGTCTAGACGATTGTTAAAGAGAATAGTACACTCGGCACAGTAGTCTTACCTTAATTATTTTCATACATTTCCATCTGCCTTTTTTTACGTGCCTGATTAATTAAAATTTTAATTAGTTGGTTTCTCCTAAGGAGTCGAATCACTTAATTACACTACTAATTCATTAACCAAGTAATTAGTATAATGAGTAGCTGAACTTATTAAAACAGAATGCATGTTTCTGAAACCAGTTTTTAATGTGAATTTCCATATTTTCTTTCATTATTTTGTAATATATTATTTACAGTCACACATATTTATTTATATTTATATATAGTATAATAGTAGTTAAAATTTATATTAATGAGGGATAAATATTCTCCAATTTGTACAACTGTATTAATAATTAGGATGTCTACTGTACTCAAATTTAAGGAAATCCGAAATTATCCGGGAATTAAAAAAAAAATCTGAGAATTGTTCATGATTTTATTTTTGATGTGGGAATTGTGTGTCCGGTTTGAAAAAAACTTTTCCGAATAATGTATCAAAGATTTTTATGAATCTCTTGAAATCTTTTCTAATCTCTTCTAATTCATTAAAAATTCCTTGAAATGCTTTAAAATCTTAAAATTCTTCTAAATCTTTCGAAATCCCGTTAAATATTTAGTAATTCTTTAACATCACTTGAACTCTCTTCCAAGTTTATAAAAATTCTTTAAAATCCTCTAAATCGTTTTAAATCACATAAGTCCCTTAAAATTCCTTAAAATCACATAAAATTTCTTAAAATCATATGAATTTCTTGAAATCTTATAAAAATCCTGAATTTGTGTTGAATTCCTTACAAATTCTCTGAAATTTCTTAAAATTATTTGAAATCTCTTCAAATCTTATGAAATTTCTTGAAAATCATTAAATTTTTCTGCATTGTTTTAAAATCCCTTAAAATTTTTTGAAATCATTAAAAATCTCCTATCAAAATCATTAAAAATCAGCGGTCGATATTGGCGTTCCACTTTTATTCTAAGAATTCATTTTGTCCCATTTTTACTCTGAAAAATGTTCATTCCTCTTGTTTTTTATTTTTAAAGTATTTTTATCCACTTTTTACTTTCTGTCACTCAATTACAATTCTCTCCAAATTGCAAACTGTTTTAAATTTGTCACAAATCTGGAGTTGACGTTTCCATTATTTAGATACAATTTACATCGCAACATTTTTAAAAAATTCTCTAAATCCCATAAAAGTTCTTGAATTTCTTTAAATCCCTCAAAATTCATTTCAAAAAACCTTATGAAAGTGTTTGAAACTGTTTCTAATCCACAAAAAAACTTAAATCTGTTTAATCCCTCGCAAACTTCTTATACTTGCTAAACTATGGGAGTCTCAGGGTTGAAATTGAAGAAATTATAATAAAGAAAAAAAAAATTCCGGTACATTAAAGTGCATCATTATATATATAAGCGTCGAACCTGTCTTAAGCCTCTTAATTCTCTCGCCCTGAAGAACAAATCGAAACGATTTTCCCCATAAGCCTCTGACGAGCTATTAGGGAGATGCGATTTTCGCGAGATCCATTAAAAGGGCAGCAATTAGTGAGCACCTTAACAAGACCATTGTTGACATCCCCTCGTCCAAAACGCGTCGACTGTGCTGCAAATTCCCCTGTAAATTAAATTCGCCCTAGCTTTTTCCTGGATAAAAGGGTTGTTGGTTGCTCTTCGGTATGATTATCGCTTCTGACCAGATCGAGTTTCATTAAGCGAGTTCCTAGAGGGATGAGTTGTGGACCAGATAGGGGGGATTTTGCTGTATCGGGGCCAGTGAGACAGACAGAACTGTCATGTCAAACAAATAACATCGAACAGTCTCTCTGCGGTCAATACTCACCAGTTGGGGGAAAAAGTAATTACCTGCACTTACCACATCGACTAAAATATTTGTGCGGATACTCAGCAAGCAATATAGAGTATTTGTATTGAAGATTTAGGAGATGATTTCATTTCATTTAACCAGATATAAATAATAAACTAGTATAAAAAGGAATTTTTCGGAAATAGTAGTTTTAATATCATTTTTCAACACTTGAAGTGTTTTTTAGTTTTCAGAAAAGTGAATGCGAGATATTTTATATTGCATACCAAATATTTATATTGCATACCAAAAATGAAATGACTATTTCTAATCAAATCAAAGAGGTGGGGAGACGAAATGTTGAGAATTATAGTGGTTGCAAAGCACACTAACTGCGACTTATTATTGTTTGAATAACAACCCCATTGAGTTTGTGATGTTTCATAAGCAAGCAAAGGTTGTAGAAGGATATTGGATGGCAAACGTATACGAATAACGTGACGTATAGATGGATACCCCCCCCCCTCTCACTCTCTCTCTCTCTCTCTCTCTTGGCTTTTACCCTCTCGAGTCTCATTTTGCTCCCCCTCATTAGCATCTCTCATTTTAGAAGACTGCAACCAGATCTAATAATGAAATAAATATGAGTGCAACAGAGCGTGATCAATTAACAATAATAAAACCTGTTTGCTTTTGTCGAAAGGCCATAGAAGAGCCTCTGGGTTCGTCTGCCAACCTCGAGCAAGAGTAGCTTCTCTTTTATTGCACTTTTCCTCTGCTCTTTGTTCATTTCTTTTCTTCTGTTTTTGCCATCGTCGCCTCCGTGAGGAATATAATTATCGTTGCGATTGTAATTAACAATCACTTAACTGTTAACAGAAAATGCAGAAAAGGAACCAAGTGTTGATTTCACTCTGCCTTTAATTGCAGCTTTTCACTGCCCTGCGACCAATTAAATTGCCACTTAATTATCGTTCTTTCTAAATTTCAAAAAAGCAGACAAATTCAGAATAATTAGTTCTATTTGACTAAATAAGCAATTGCTATTTCTTCAATTTTAGATGAGATAGTTGAAAAATTCTTTTATTAAATAAAGGAAGATATTTGACTTGAATAATTTTCCATTTTTCTAGTGACATTTGAAATTACAACTTTTCGAAACTAACTTCCAAACGAGCAGAAAGAACTTGTATGATAATATTCCAAATAATTCGATTCACTGCTCGAAGCGACGATCGAGAGAAGCGAGAGAACGAAGGAAAAAGGAGATCGGCGAAGATAGAAAACCTCTTTTCTGGATTCCCGCCCTTATTTTCCACCCGAACTCCGAAATTATACCCGCCCCGTCGAATATTCTCACCCTTGTCGGCGAAGGAAGAGCTTTCTTTTTTTTTTCTTCGATTTCTTATTCCTTCTTTGTCTTTCTTGCCTCTTCTCACCTTTCTTTGCACCCAAGAGGAGATTTCTTTTCCTCTTCGAAATCCACACTGTTTAACCTCTACTCGTGAAATCCAGAGTGGTACATCGGGAGTATTTTCTCTGCGCCATTTTACACTTTTCAGAATAAACTTCAGAGAAACTCGTAAAATAGTCGATTTATGATCGACTTTTTTCAAGTCGAAATATATTTTACTGAAACTTGATAACCTTCAGATTCCGACCCCAATTAAATCAAGCCTCTCTTTCTAATATATTAACTTTCATTGTATGAAAATAAATTTGGTTCAAGTCGTAATAAGTGTAATTCGAGGGTGGAAATTTGCTCGTGTAATTTCATGGGCCGTTACCTATACCTAGCTTGCAGGAACATCAGATCTTTTATTAGAAATGTTGGCGTATCCTTCGTGTCCATTACCTTTCGTTAATTTAATTCCAAACTTTGTCGATATCTATATGAAGTTCGTCTCGCACGATAAACTCGCGCCAACACTTAAGTTTTCGGATAGGTAAGTACGCTAAGTGCTTAGAGTGGATACGTACCTTGCTTTTAAGTACCTGACTGGAGAAGGCATTTTGCATTCAAGATCAGAATCTATTAGGCGGACGTATCAAAGCTGAATTAGTTACCATGCACGCGTTCGATAAAGACCTTGATAAGAGGATCTCGAATTTGCAAGAGGAAGATGAAACGCGATATTGTTGACGTTAGACGTTTTGAATCAACTCTCGACTTGATGAAATTCTCTTCGTGCTTTTAGCATTAAAATTAAAATACATGAAATCAATGAAAAAGGCGTGAAAGGATTTTCAAAATTCTATTTTTTTACCGCCTTTAAAATATCTCCTTTTCCCCACCACCGCTTTTATATCTCCTTTCTATCTCTTTTCTTGTTTTTTTTTGCATACTTTTTCGTACCTTTTTTTACAACTTCCGTTTCTAGCCCATTTCCACATTCTTTTCTTCCAACCTTTTTCCGAAATCCACTTTTCTAGTCTATTTTCTTATTCCCTTTTTTTCTTTCAATTTTTCTCACTTTTTATGCACCAGTTTTCAATCCTCTTTTCCACGTTTTTTTCCTCCCTCTTTACAACTTTCTTTCCCACCTACCTTTCCGCATTCATTTCATTCTGTACCCCTTTTTCAACCCATTTTTTTTATTTCTGTTTTCCTATCACATTTTCCCAAATTTTTTTCAACCTTCTTATCAACATTTTATAGCTTCTTTTACATCGTACCATCTTTTCTCATACTTTTTCTATCAGCATTTTCCAACCTGTTTCCGAAACCCAATTTTCCACCCTATTTTCCTATTCACTTCTCATTTTTTTCTATCTTCTTTTCTCCCTTTTTCAACACCATTTTCCAATCCCCTTTTCCAATCCCCTTTTCCACCTTTCTTCATCCCCCTTTTCAACTCCCTTTTCCACCTACATTTCCGTAACCTATCTCTTTTTCCAACCCATTTTTCTATCACCTTTTCCCACATTTTTTCAACCATCCTATCAACATTTTATACCTTCTTTTACAACTTCCGTTTCCAACAAATTTTTCCACAATTTTTTTTCAATCCATTTTTTAATCTCCTTTCCTAACATCTTTTCTCGTACTTTTTCCAACACCATTTTCCAACCTTTTACCGAAATCCACTTTTTCAACTTCTTTTTCAAACCCCTTTTCTAAATATTGGAAGTAATTGGAAAATGTTGCTTAAAAAAGAGGATGAAAGATGTATGAAAAAAGGAGGTGGGAAAAGTGGGTAAGAAATGTGTTGGAAAAGGTAGTTGAAAAGCGGATAGGAAAATAAGAGTCGTTTACTACCCTTATTGGAAAATGTTTTCTTTGGAAAAGGGAGTTGGAAAATGGTGTTTAAACAAGAGGTTGAAAAAAATATGAACAAAGGAGATAGGAGAAGGAACTGAAAAGAAAACAGTGTAAAAAATGGAAAAGGAGCTGGGAAAAGTGGTTGGATAGTGGACTTAGGAATGGGGTTGGAAAAGATAGTTGAAAAAGAGGTAGAAAAAATGATTTAGAAATGGAATTTGGAAAGTGGTGTATAAAAAAGAAGTTCAAAAAGTATGGAAAAGCAGGTAGGAAAGTAGATTTGTAAAAGGTTGTAAAAAGAGTTAAGAAAAGCGGTTGAAAAAGTGGGTTTACGAAAAGTGTTGGAAAAGATAGTTTGGGAAAATGAGTTAGGGAAAGATAGTGAAAAATAGGTAGAAAAATATGCTAAAAAATCTGCCCGCTTCGCGGGCACATTCTCATCGCGCGCTTCGCGCGCTTGTGCCCTTAGTGAAGCTTGCGCTTTACAGGACGCTTAAAGATATGTTTTTTTTTAAATTTAATTAAATTACATAATTTATATTTTTATATTTTAATTTATTTTTGTATATTTGTAATTTATATTTTTAAAAATTTAATTAAATTAAATTAAATTACAGCTTTGAATGCAAAATTTAACTAATTTACTTAAGGTTCTATCGACCTTAAGGAGCACATTCTCATCAGGGCACTCGCGCTTCGCGCTCGATATTTGATTTAAAGCTCGCGCTCCGCGCTCGGCTCTGTTTAACAATATTTTTCACCATTTAAACGAAAATTACTCATCCTATTGAAAAATGGCCAAAGGAGAACTTGTAGATCTTTTTAAGGCGAATAATTATATTTCTTATCATTTTCTCTGCATCTCGCGTTTTTTGGCTCAAAATTTGAATTTTCGATTTTTTAAGGAAATTCAAAAAGTTGTTATGCGGATCCTATAGGGCGTTCAAAAAGAAACATTTTTCATCTTTAGACTTTTTTTCATATCGTGCGTTGTTTGGCTTCTAATTTAAGTTTTCTTTCATTTTTTTGGATTTTTAAAATGTTATAAGTCTTTCAATTTTGTTTTGATCCAAAAAAGTCATTAAGAAAAATTGTTCGACTTTTTGAGTACTACGAACGTGCGTCATTAGAATTTCTAGATTAAAAAAAAAAGTGGTTTCAAAATTTTTCAAAATGCTCCCACTTTTTGAATTTTTATCCAAAATGGCTGGCCAACGAACTTGACCTTCATTTTAGGACACTTAAAGAGTATACCAAAGGACAATCCAATCTGTCAATTCTTTCGAAAGTTATCGTGCTCACAGACAGACAGACAGACAGACAGACAGACAGACAGACAGACAGACAGACAGACAGACAGACA
>CAJFCO010000435.1:386099-525390 GCA_904066015.1 Synergus gifuensis
CCCTCCCCCCAACTCTCTCGATGACCTCCTCAGCCGCATTTCCATCGCAGGTATGTTGGACAAAGTTGTATGTGCAACTCGTGGGAGACGGCGATTCCAACTCGTGTGATTGCCGCGCGAGCGCAGCGAGCGCGGCAAACTTCACACTCGTTGGAATCGCCTACTTCTCCCACTAGTTGCACAATATACTATTAAATTGTTTGAAATCTATTTACATTATCTGAAATATCCCTTAAAATATTTAAAATCATTAAGATCTCATGAAGACGCACGAAATATTTAAAATCTTTTGAAATTGATTAAAATCTCCTAAAATTGTTTAAATAAATCTTTTGAAATCTCACGAAAAGCAGAATTCCAAAAGTGATTCGCCCCCTGATTCTTTCTTACCGTTCACACTTACTTCAATACTTGTAGTGTTAGTCATTGAGGATGAATACTTTGAAGAGAATTTGGAGGGTGGGATATTTATTAGCAGACCTCAATATCCTGCATTCCGATTCTGGCAGTAGATCTCTGGGGTCCAAGTTGCCCTCCGGGTTGCTTCGGGTTCAGTAGTTTGCCATTATTTCTGCATCGGATATGAAGTACTGATCAGCCGATGAATTCGCTTCAGAAATTCTCTCAAGAGTCGAAAGTAGGGTTTTCCACCAGATTGATTAATTCAATATGAAGCAATATTTAACATCAACTGAATGTTATATTGAATTAGTGTTCATTCAATTTCGAAAATAACTCAAGTTTAGAAATCATATATGATTAAAATGAATACTACTTTGAATAAAATTAATGAAGTAATAAACCTAGAGATATAAAATACGATAAAAAGTGATTGTAGCTAGAGAAAGCGAAACTCAAAATGTAATCCGCTTAAAACGACTGATACGCAGACTAATATACAAACCTAGAATTGCAAACTTCTCTGTTTTCTCTTTTGCGTGCACACCTCCTTGCACGCGTCTACAAAGCATCTTGTTGTGGAGGGGTTGCTTGGTTGGAAACGCAAGCCAGAAATGTAATCAAGCGACCAAATGAGCTAAGTGAGTTTCCTGGCGAAACCCCCGAGGAAACCACAAAAGGGAGCCTCCATGAAGTTACACCGTTTCAACGTTGGAATTAAATAGCTCGCTTGCCCTTATAACTCCTATTCCTCGACTGATGATTTCTTTTAAAGCTTAACAAATCTGCTTTTTATACTCCTCGGGTTAAAATCCCTCTCTGTGCTAAACAAAAGCAAAATCTTTACGCTTTCCTCTGTTTTGTTAATCCTCTAATTTGTAGATACGAAAAAAGAGACAGCCTAAGAATTCTCAAGGTTGTGAATCACGGGAGAAGAAAAGCGCAAATGTTAATTTTTGCCAGTCGGAAATTAATTAAGTAGCATCAAGGTAAATACGACTTCAAAGCAAGTCCTCCAAAGTACTCTAAAGGCCTTCGAAAACTTATTTATATTAAGACGTTTGGTTCCGAGCAGAGTTAGTGAAATTCCAAGCTTAAGAGTTTTCGAGATTAATTAGCAGCCTCCTAGGATTTTAAATGAGTCCATTTTCTAAACCTCGTCCTGAGGACGTTTTTCAGTTTCTTTTTTCTTCATTTGTCACTCTCGCTGTAAACTTTAGTTAGAATTCAGATATTCTTTTTTCTTCAGTTTCGATTCTCGTTTTCGAAATTGTAGATTTTTTGAAACTGATAGCACTGGTAATCGAAATCAAAATTTACATATTCAACTCCAGTTAGGTTTATTTTAATCAATGAGGTAACTTGATATTTACAAGTTACCTTGAAAGTTAGCTTATTTAAGAAAACTTCAAGGATAACTTGAACGATTATCATATGATATATTCCATTCTATTTTAATTTCTACCTTAATTATTTAGATATTCTTATTAACAAATTTTTTTTAACAGCTAAAAAACCTACTTAATTAAACAAAATAAATAGGGAAAGGGAAGAGTAAAAAGTAGGATCCGGCAGTAATATGCACTAGCGTCATGTTCAGGACGAAAGGTTCGTACCGGACCAAAGCGATTAAAGTCGACTCGACTTTTCCGTCCCTACTTTTGCGATATTTGGGGTGTCATCATGACACCCCAACAATAAATTCTAGAATATCGCAAAAATTTTTAATATCGATGATCGACATGTGCCCTTTAGGCCTTTAATAACTGCAAATCACAAATTCGGTACGTGTCACGCAGTGACTCGACGCTCATGTACATTTTAACATTTCATGCTTCGCTGTACACGACAAGCCATCCTACACCGGTATATTGACTCTGATGTCTCAATTACGAACAGCTGACTGTCAGAAAGGGGCCGCCCTTCAACGACCATTAACGTTTCTCTTGTCTTTCGCTCTCACTTTCTTTCTTCGCTTCTTTTAAAAAAAAAAAAACTACCCGAGCAACGAGAGCGAACAGCACATACGCTCTGAAGAATAATTGGAGCTATAAATTTTCGTAGCTTGATGTATCGCGATACTTTCTTACTCATTCGTAACCGGGGCATAGTTGGTGGGAGAGGGGTTTTGGGACGGCTCAGTGGAGTCAGCTGGAAAATCCAAGATGTGGTAAGAAATTTTAGGGATATTAATGAAAGGACGATGAGTACCTCAAAACCAAAATCAATCTCTATCATCCTTAGTCCTTCTAAAAATAATCCGTTTTCTTCTTAGCTTCTACATTATCTTTACCTTGTTTTAAAAATATTTAAAATTAATCATGTTTCTTGTCCTTTTTTCAAAGGTTGTATCTATGCTTATTCAATTTATGAGTGGCTGGAGACACTGATACTTAAAATTGTGCGCAAAATTCTCCACTTACGAAAAAGATCAACTGTTGAGCGCCTGGTGGCCGGAATTTGAACTAATCTCTAAAAAATTGATTTATAGCTGTAAAAATCGTGGATCTTTATCATTTATTATTTAAATATTTGTTTTTTCTTTACTATATTTAAAATTTTCGTGCAAGATAATTAATTCTCTGCAGGTAAAATAAGTTTTCTGCTTATTTTTCAATTTTTATTTAAAAGGGGATTCTTGTTTCAATCTCAATTTTCTAGCAGGTCAATCTTTGTTTAAATTATTTTTAGAACGACTGTGCTCTGGAAAACCTTAATTACAAAAGGACCTGCATAACGTATCGTACATAATTAGTGAATGAGAAAAAAACTCTGGTCACGTTCAGAGTGTCGCTGTCGCTGAGAGAAGTACTGTAAACTCTCGGCGGCTCTTTGTTCTACTTATGCTTCTTTTTTATCCTTTCATCTCGCATTTTATGCCATACTTTAACATATTTTTCTTCTATTTTTGTCCAGGTAAGCACTGCGTAGAATCGTTATGGGAAAAGCGCCGCGAACTGTGCTCATCGACTACGTGAGTAAATGAAGCTGATTTAATCCTGCTTTTGTAAAATAAAATATATTCAGGGTGTCTATAAAATTCGAAAAAATCTGAAAATTTTCCAGGAATTGAAATAATTTCCGGATTATTTATTTCGACAAATCTATAATGATTTTTCAACATCACTTGAAATCTTCTCAAAATTTCTTAAAATCCCTTAAAATTCATTCAAATCTTTTAAAGTAATTCACTTGACATTCTCTAAAATTACTAAAATTCTTTGAATTCTTATGAAATTTCGTGACAAATCTTTAGTAATTTTTAAACATCATTTGATATCTATTCGGAATCTTAAAATTTCTTTAAATCCCTTCAAATCCCTTAAAATTTCTTAAAATCACTTGAAATCTCCTAAAATATCTTATGAAATTTCTTGAAAATCATTAAATTCTTCCCTATATTTTTAAAATCCCTTCAAATTCTTCAAAGTCATTGAAATATCTCAAAATTTCCTAAAATCACTTAAAATCTTTTAAAGACTCTTTAAAATTTCTTTAAATATTATTGAAAATCCTGTAAATCGGTTTAAGGTGAAAAATAATCTCCAATATGGGTAAAAGGCCTTTCGATTCTTTTTCAAAAATTCACCTGGAGAATCTTTAAGCCATTCCACAGGAAAATCTTTCAGTGTGGACTCTTTTTATATATAATTGCTCCCAGATTGCAGAAATACAAACTGTATTGAGTAGCACTAAAGTCACCAAGTCTAAGCCAGAAGGGCTGGACATTTTTATGTAAATGGTCGACGGTGCTACTTCGTGGAAACTTCGTGTCGGACGGCAGTTACAGGTCGAAACAATTTGTACGAACGATAAAACAGGACCGATGAATCATGGGAATCCGAGGTCGGGCCCCATTTTCCGTGTTGTGGTTGGTACTACTGTTGCCGTTACGTGCATTAAGTCCTACAATTTGGCGTACCTGCACAATTCAACCAATGCGAACGTGCGTGCCTAAGTAGGGTAGAGGGTGGGGATCGGCGGGTAATGCAAAACACTGAAATTACACGCCGCGATTCCGGATCCATTACAAGCCAGCTTCGACGTGCATGATCCTTTGAGGGGATGAAAACTCAGTATAACTGAGCCTCGCTATTACCTCAGTCACGCCATTCTTTTATACTTTGCCTTTGCAGTTTACTTACATGCGCATTGCTATCCCCTAGATTTTAAAATTACCCTCAGGCTACTATTTGTCAGGAAATGCACAATCGTGATGTTAGAATAAATTGAACCTGCCCGAGGCAGGAAATTAATTTCTACGAGTTCTCTTTTTTTTTCGTTTTAGCAAATTTTTAAAGATGTTTATTAATGCCGAAAAGCCTTGGGAAGATGGGAAGATGTTAGGGTGGTAACAAGTCAGGAAATCAGGAAAATGCGAATTTTAAGGGATTTCAGCGAATTCTAAGGGATTTCAATATTTCTGAAATAATTTTAAGAGATTTTGATGCATTTTAAGATTTTAAGTTCCTCAAAAGGAATTTAAAAAAATTTCTGAAAAGTTTTAAAAGATTTTATGAAATTTTTATAAGGAGTACATGGTATTTTGAGATAGTTTCATGGATTCTAAATGTTGCCGTAGAATTTTAAGAAATTTCAAGAGATTTCCAGAAATTTTATGAGATTTTTAGGAATTTTAAAGTTTTTTTCTAAAATTTTAAGGATTTCAAATGATTTTGAAGAGTTTAAAAAGAATTAGGGAAAAATTCAGAGATTTCATTAAATATTAAAATATTTGAAGGGATTTCCAGGATTTTTAAGAAATTTCGAAAGTTGACATGAAATTTTAATGGATTTCAAGAGATTTCTACGAATTTCAGAGATTTTTTACATATTTTAAGTGGTTTTAAAGTTTGGAGTGGAATTATAAAGAATTTTAAGAGATTTTAATTTTTCAAAAATATTCTGTAAAATTTTAGGAGATTTCTTGAAATCAAAATGTTAGGGCATTTGAAAAATAATTGAATCTTTGTGGCCACCCTGGATATAAAGAATAATAATAATAATAATAATAACAATAATAATATTCGACTCTGAGATTAATGACGAAATTAATTCTTGCAAAAATTGGAATTTGAATTTCCCGCGGGTGCGCGACCTGCGCAGTAGATCGCTGGCGCGCAATTCAAATCTCTAAATTCGCTGGAACGTTTTTGACTTTTAAAATTGATTATAGGTAACAACTAAAATACCCTCAGACTCTTCTTATGAATAAAAGCACCTCTCTTTCCTTAAATACTTCAACCTCGGAAATTCTCACTCGTCTCATTGTGATCATCTCACTCTCTCTTGTGATCATCCCCTGATAAGACTTTTTACAAATATCGACTCACCCCGAATACTCTATTTATCTCTAGTGAGAGTTCCGAGACCCCTTTATACCGCGAGCGTCAATTCAGAAAAAAAAAAAGTGGGTGGGAGGTGGGGTTAGAGAATTTTTCAAGCTCTTGTGAATTCACCTCAAATCGACGGGTCGACGTCGACGTCGATGGAATGGCGTTGACGTGCGGGAAACCCCCCAACTTTGCATCCAAAATTGCGTGACGAAGGGTGGACTTCAGCGGTGCGGGTGAAGTGGATAGAAGCACGTCAGGGGGTGGAGATAGAAAGGAGGTAAGCGTGAGGTTGGTTGAAAACGGCTTAACGTAGTCACCCTCTCTTCCGATCGGTTCTTTTCACCCTTTAGATCCAACCCTCTCACCTCGTCTAATGATCAACACTCCTGAAATTTTCCTCCTTCCTCATTCTTTGGATCGCTTCTTTTTCTTCTTCTTCGTATTAACTTACAGTTTTTAAATAGAATTTTGTTTTTTTTTTTTTTTTTTTTTTAACTTTTTAAGTGAAGTTATTGCAGGTACTGCCCACAGAAATCCTTATGATCTGAAAAAAGCATATTCAAATTATTATAAATCCCATGAAATCCATTAAAATCAAACTTGTCCATTAACTTTTAACTTGTCTATAATTCCTTCAAATTCCAGAAAGTTAAAAAAAGTTAAAGACTTTAACTTTTAACTTTCTTGAAGTTAAACATCTTATGAAAATCTAATAAAAAAATGAAATTAAAAGCCTCTCAATTACTTTAAATTTTCTTAATGAAAAGTCATAAAATGTATTCACACCTTTCAAAAAATCTCTGGAACCGTTTGAAATCTTCTTAAAATTAAAAAATCTAAAAAAAAAAACAGGTCAAATTCCTTCAATTCTGTTCAAATTATTGAAAATACCATAAAATCATTTCAAATCTTTATAAATAATTAAAAATCCTTTGAAATTCCTTAAACTTCTCTAAAATTTCTTGAAATCATTTAAAAGTTCTGGAACTTTTTTAAAAACACCAAAAATCGCTTAACATCCCTCAAAATATCTTTAAATTCCCTAAATTATATTAAAAGCCTTTGAAATTTATAGACTGAAAAAATCCAGTTATGGAATTCAATAAATTCTACAAAAAAAAACACACCTTAATTCGAAACAGTTTCTAGCTTAAGTAAAATCTCTTTGATGATACTTATAAACTCATAAATATTCAAAAGAATATTAAATCAATTGATTATATTTATAAACTCATAAATAGTAAAATATTTATTTTAAAAGCTTTTATCGCTGCGAATTCCTTGTTAGCAATCACATCACGTTTTTATTGAAGCAGACTTGCTTTGTCCCTTTTAGTATTCGAACTTTACTGTTATGATTCTGATTTTCCTCGTTTTTAATATTCCTCTCATTCCTCAGAATAGAACGTGATTGTTAGCATATTGTTGTTCGCTAGTAAAGAGATGTACCAAGTCAACTATTCCTTCATATTCCGCTTCTGTGCTATTTTTTCCATTTTCTACTCTGCACCGTTTTAGTGTAACTCTCTTCCATCCAGGTTCACATTTCTTTTTTTCTTTGTGTGGATTCTATGCACATAAGGGGTTTGGAGAATATTTACGAAGGGCGCTCAAAGCACTGAATTATGGAAATTTTTAAAAAGGGATCAAATAGGTTCTCTGCCGGGGAAAACCCTATTCAAATCAAATAAGTCTTGCATCCAGTTATAAATTTCTTTGAGCTCGAAAAGCTTATTCCAGATCAGAAAATTGCGGAACTGTATTCAAATAATAAGTTATCTTTTTCTAGATGTAGAATTTTATTACTTTTCCAACTATTATTCGAGATAAAGATTCCATTTCTTATTATAAATATATAAATATTTTGAAACTTCCATATCGACTGCTGATTAAGCAGATATTCTACTAAATTCTTTACCATTAGAGTATGTACAAACAGAAATGGTACATACATATGTTTTCGAGTTATTATTCAGAAAGGATTTTTAATTTGGTTCTCAATTTACATAGTTATGCCTGCTTATAATGTATAATTGAGAGAAAAACCTGGAAAGTAAAGCTGGGACGAGAAACTCTCGGACAAATCAGATTAGCGCGCGGCTTTACATTTTGGCTCTCGGCCTCGGTTGTGTCTGTATTTTCTGCATTTTTTATCAATCGGTTTATTTAGGATTTCCTCGTCCCAAAGGCTCGGATTTTCTCTTTTCTGCCATTCTAGAGAGAATACATACCACTAATTGAAACGTAATGCCCTAGAAGCCGCTGTTGTGTCAAAAGGAACAACATTATCGATTCCCTGTCTAGTCTTTTCGAGTTGGAAATTCATAACACGAGAGACTGAAGTTTATTTGTCCCAGAAGCAAATTAAAGACAAAACTTGTTACCCGAGTTGTTCTGGCAGCCTTTGTCTCCATTCACTTAATGCAGCATTAATGTCATTTACATTTTTAGAGCACGACTCCCATTTAAAACAAATTTAAAATCAACCCCAGTAAAAAAAAATTTTACCGACATCGCCATTGAATTTTAAAATTAGTCAACATTAAGACTAGTGATACCACACTACCACAGCTTGTAAAAAAAATATGCATTTAAATTTGCCACTAATGCCCAGCAGGTCATTTTTGCGAAATTTAAGTGTAGAAATTTTAATATTTGAAACTTGTCAATTAAAATACTTGTCTAAAATGATTTAAAGCACTTGAAAAAAATACACAGTCTTTGGAATTTACAATCTCCTGAATTCCATAAAAAAGGGCATTATAGGTGGAAGTATGAATTTGAATTTTCCGCCAATGCGCAGTAGATCTTTGGCGCGAAATTTGAATCTAGTAATTCAAATGTGCGGCAATTCAAGGATATCCGGAAATTGTCCTTGATTTTATTTTTCATGCGTCAAGTGGCAAGATTTTTTTAAACCCCTTAAAATCCTTTAAAAATTTCTAGAAATCTTGCAAATTTCTTGAAATTGATTTAAATTCTTCAAAAATCCCTTGAAATTCTTTAAAATCACTTGAAATCTAATTTATTAAAAATTATTAAATTCCTTTCCATTTTTTTTAAACCCCTTCAAATTCTTTTAAATCATTAAAAATCTCTTCATATTTCCTAAATCACTTAAAATCTCTTGAAATCCTTTAAAGTATCTTCGCTTCATCTTCTTTCAAATCCTTTTTAAGTCGTTTGCAATTGTTTGAAATTATTAAAATACCTTGTGAACCTTTATGAAATCTCTTCAAAATCTTAAAATTTCTTAAAATTCCTAAGAAATTCTTTGAAATTACTTTAAATCAAAGTATCTTAAAATCTTTGAAATCTAAATCTTGATAAAGACTGTCTTGAAATCTGACGAAAATCCTGAAACTCTTTTAAAATCGCCTAAAAGAAAGAAAGAAAAAAAATATTAAAAAATAAAAGAATAAATAATTTTAAAAAAGAGTAATTTAATGCTGAAAGCTTGATAATAAATTGTGAAGTTGGTTTCTAAATAAAGGAGGGAAGACAGTAACGAGACCCCATTAGGTATTCATCAAGCCTAACGCAAAATTGCCTCACTTGGTTTGCGGTTAAGGTTAGTGAAGTCGTTTTCTCTCTGAGTTGTTACACTGAAGAGTTATCCTCAGAGGTGTAAGTACTTCACAGCAGCTTACATTTCATGCGCACGTAGTCAGAAATGTACACTTCACAAAAGGAGCGTCGCTCACTAGCTTTGTCATCGACCTAACGACCCACTTACAGAAGAGCTCTATTTCTGCCTTCCAAGGCACCAAAATCACGGAACAAGTTCCCTCGCGTTTCCCGTATTTCCTTAATTAACCTTTTAAGGATTACCCTGATTTTAAAGAGAGCTTCTTTTCAGTTAGAGTTGTCATTGGAACGGTTCGAGTACCATTTTGCATTTTTCCTTTTCTCCAAAGTAGGAGTTTAAAAACCCTCGACGAGGAAGCTTTGAAGCAAATTTCAAATCAAGCTTAATGAAAATAATCTTATTATTATTTTTAAGGATATGTGGTAACTACCATAAGAGCAAATTTAGTTTCCCCAACTTTACGTTCCCAATAATAAATATTTTCTTTCTAATACTAGGCCATTTACCTTCGTTTTATTCAGACTGAGGTAAATCCCGCGCAGAAATTTTAATATGGATCTAACCGGGGCCCGATCGAGCAGAATTTCGGCCAAATCGATCTATCTAGACAGGGCCAGACTCGAAATGAATCGCGGAACCCGATCAGCGCCTCAATAGATGGCTCGACTAGGTTGCCAGATCTGGCCCCGGTTATAACCCCATCAATTATTCTTATCTAGCTATTTTATAGTATTATTTTAATTTATTTTGATTTCTTAGCTCTGTAACAGATTTTCGCCATGTGTATGTTTATTAAAGTATATTGCAACGTCATCTTCAGGATTTGGTTGATCTTGTGGCTTCCTGATCCGGCCCAGGTCAGAGTCACGCCATTTGTCCTATTTTGGCCATAAATAGTATGCTTCATCAGGGCCCGACTTGAAATAGGGAAAAAGTCCCTCAGAATTTCAACTCTAATTACAGTTTGAATTTGAATATGTGTTTTTGTTGTACTCCATGTTTCTGTACGCTTGATATTATCTCGATACAATATGTTTACTATTGGGTAATTTTGGAATTAAAATCATTCGAGTTTCCGGTAGAGTTTCTAATCCAAAGAGAAATTAGTGAATATTCGCGGACCTGAGAAGTAGGTTGCTTTTAGTTTGGTAAGTTAGTTAACTTCCCTCTTGAATGGTAGAGCTATAGCCCGAGTCGAAATATAGGCCCTACTTTAACGCTTTTCACGCTCTCATTTATAGGGGCTAAGGTTTTGAAGTAGACGCTATTTCAATGCGATTTTTTCTCCTACTTTGGCGCTCTAATGGGCACAAATTTCCAAATCTTCCACTTGGAGCGTCAAAGTAGGGGCTTAGCATATTTTTAAAACGAGTCGAAATATGGTGCTACTTTGACGCTCTATACACACAATAAAATTGTTGGGGCTATAAGAGTATTAAAGTAGGAGCTAAGTTAAATAAAAATTGAAAAAAATATCTTAAAAAACAATTATTAATTAAGAACATGGTTTATTCGCAGTTATATTATGGATATTCTTATAACTAATCGTTATTTGTAGATTTAAACGCTTATATAACAAATAAAATTTCGCATGCAACTCTGGGGGGAATCGAACGCACGACCTACGGGACACGAGTCCAACTACCTAACCATTACCCTAAGCTCTCGAGATAGCGGTCCCACATTTTGTCCAGTGTATAATCAATCCGAGCATACACAAATATTAAATTGAACCGCCAGATTGTAGAAGGGCATATAAAATTTTTTAGTCCTAGCACAATGATTTCTCACCCCTTTTGAAATTTTTTTTAAACATTCATGTAAAATTTATTTCCAATAATTCCTTTGATTGCATAATAAAACAATTTGTCGAGACAGAAAAATAATATTGTTTTAGCAACAAAAATTTGCTTTCGACAACAAAAAGGGCTCAGCAAAATTATTTTGTTCCCATTATTACTAAATTTGTTTTCCTATAGTGAAAGATTAACAAAAATATTACAGGGCGAAGGCATATAGGGATATATTTGCGTAATATTTCAACTTATTTTGTATAATCATTCAACAACAATTTATTATGTTTATGCATTTTAAATGAAAAATAATTTTGCTGTTAATTTCTTATTAAGCGTTGAAAACAATTGGTATTATTCATTGAATGCATGAAGATACAAAAAAGTTTTGTTTTTTTTCATTTTTCAACTAATCCTAACTTCTATGCAACTTAAAATGAAAATTGCTCTTTGTTGTTGAATGAAGATGCAAAATTTTATTGAATTATGTACAAAATGTAAAAAATAACAAATCTTTTGAAAATTTTGGGTAAAATTCTATGTAGGTCACTAATTTAGTTTAGTGAAAAATTCTACTAATTGTTAGTCATTTTTGACTAAAACTTTAGTGAAAAGTTGAAAACTGCGAATTTAAATAGAGAAATGCAACTAATAATTAGTAAAAATGTTCACTAAAGTAAATTAGTGATCTACTTTTCACTAATTCAGATTTAATTAATTATTATTAATTATTTAATTAATTATTTAATTATTCAATTTGAAATGAAATAACAGAAACTAATAAGAATTTTTAAGTAATGATATTCCTCAAACATTAAAATCATAATTATATAGATTAATTGGTAAAAATATATTGCCCTTGAAAATAATCAAACACAATTTATTATCTTTTAATAATGATGCATTATTTTAATATACTATAAATTGCAAATTTAGAGTTAAATTTTGAGTTTAAATTTTTCAATTTAAAGATTAAGAAGTGTTTAGAGATGAAATAGAAAAATTATTTTTTAAATTTAGGGATTAAAGAGTGTCTAAAGAGGAGTTAAAAAAATATTGAAGATCTTCAAAGTAGGGGCTAAAAATGATGTAGAAGCAAAACAGAATGAAAATGTCTTTAGGAGCTGCTAAGTAGGAGCTAGTATAATAAGCAGCCGCAAAGTAGGGGCAATACTTCCACTTGGAGCGTCAAAGTAGGGCCTATATTTCGACTCGGGTAGAGTTTCACCCTTTTCATAGCGGCCATCCGGTCTCATCCCTTTAAAATCCCATCGCAAGAGAGTAACACGTATAACAAAGTGGCTATCTTTCCGGACAACAAAAAGGCAAATGACACGCGAGCACTGATTTGAATGTTTAATGACCTTCAGCTTGAGATAAGGGACAGCGACCGCAACTGGCATACAATGACTGTCACAGATAAGAGGTTTAGCTCGCACGTGCAACTCTTGTCATTTTGAGTTTCAACTCTTGAATTTAAATCCTCTGGATTATCGAATCAATGTTTAGATTCTGATAGATGCATTCGTTATCATTGAAATTAGTGTAAAATGAATAGTAGGGGAGACCGGCGCTATTTGGGACGCGGGTCTATCCGAAACAGTGCAGACAGTGTTTTGTTTTTCAGTATTAGGTGTGAAATTTATTTCATAGTGTCAATAAAATCTCCCTTTATGGGTGTGATTGGTGTAAAACGACCGGGGCAATTTGGGAACAAGAATTGACTCGGCGCAAAAAAGAAAAACAAGCAATATCAAAACAACTCGAGCGACGACGATTATTATGTTTAACACACAATTATTCTATAAATGTAAACTGCGTTGATTCAAAATATACATGTCGAACAATTAAAGAGCCGTAAAGAAATATTACCAAATTTTTCTAGAATTTTTTACTTGCTTTTGCGCGCGATATGTCCCAAATTGCTCCAGTGCCTGTCCCTAATTAACCCGATACAGGGGCAATAAGGGACACATGATACTCATTGACTTTTTTACACACTTTTGAAAGTGTGTGAAAGCTTTTGAAAGGGATGTATAATTTTTAAAAAAAACTTTTTTATGTATCCTTCATATTAAATGATAAAAAAGTGTACCGAATAGTTCCGGTCTCCACCAAGTTAGAAAATTGAAAGGAGTACAGCTTTTGAAAATTGTAAATTGATTGTAAGGTGATCCTCATCAAAGAGGGCAGTTGATGTATATGCATGGGGGTTGAACTTAAATTACCATAAACACGCTAGATTGTCAACCACTCTGAACTTAGACCCCCCTCTCTCTCTCTCTCTCTCACTCTCTCTCTTTCTCTTTTAAGCCATTGGTCCATCAAAGCCGTTCTAAACAGGGCAGATCGAACACCACCTTTTGACTCTGTGATACGTTTCCAGGTTGGCTGCGCTCGCATGGAAGATCACAGAGCAGAGTGTTTACTTGATGTCTGACCGACAACTTCATTCTGCTTATGTAACGGCTCATTACGAAGCTCCGCGCCTACGAAACGACGTATTTATGCATGCAATAGCCTTAGCGAATTTCACTAGTGGCTCAAAGTCAGAAACGACGTCTTCCGCTACGTGTCAACTAGACTTCTAAATTTAGGATTCCCTCAGCATTTTTCTTAGGATGGGCAGTTTCAGAAATATCGTATGTATACTCTCTAAATCTGAACCAGCGAAAACCATACCAAATCAAAGAAATTCGCTGATGAATCAGCGGAATTGCTCTCATAGAGGGCGTAATACTCACTGATTCATCAGCGAATTTCACTGATTTGGTACGGTTTTCGCTGGTTCAGATTTAGAGTATATATAAGTATATACATATTTTATAAAATTTGTGGATTATAAAAGATTTCAAGGCATTTAATTGGATTTCAGGGAGTTTCAAATGTTTGTGAGGGATTGAAAAGATTTTAAAGGATTTCAGGGTATCTAGCGGACCGGTATTCGGGAAAAACCCAGGAATTTTATTTGACCGGAAAAAACCCGGAAATTTCATTTAGGACCGGGAGTTTTTAGTATTTTATAGAAAAATAGATGATGACTATAAAAAACTTCAAGAGGATTTATGGGATTTCCAAATACTTCCCGAGATTATAAAAATTTCGCGGGATTTCATTGTGTTTCAGGAATTTTTAAAAATTTGTTAGGAATTTAGAAGGAATTCAGGGATTTTAGGGGATATTAAAGATTTTTAAAAAATTTAAAAAGATTTCGAACAATTCTAAGGGGTTAAAAAAAGGTTCAATATTTTTCATGGGATTTCAAGAAGTTTCCAAAATTTCAAGGGATTTTATGTGACTACAGTCAGTTTAAAATAATTTAGAGTAATTTCGGTGTATTTCGCTTTCTGAAATTCCCTGAATTCCTATAAATAATAAAATCTCTCAAAACTTTTTTCAATCTTTTTAAAAGCCTCCAAATTCTTTAATATTTTGAAAAAACTGATAAAATCTCTTGCAAATTTTTAAAATCCCTTCATATATTCTTTGAAACTTTTTGAAATCCTTTCAAATGACCCCTAAAATCTTTTTTTATTCCTTGAGAACATGAAAAATTGAATTTAAACTAAAAAGAATCTTTTGATGAGGATACACTACAAAAATACAATATTTTCAAACTATTTCAAATTGAATGTTCAATTGGTTTTGAAAAAAAAAAAAAAAAAACCTAAATAAATAACATTGTCGTACATTTCCCGAAGTATATAAATATTCCCCATTATTTTTCCACTTGACTACAAATGAATGTCAATAAAAATATTTTAAAAAATAGTAAACTAGAAAAATGTAAGAACAATTAAACAGACAATATTTGTTTTATTTTACAAAAGTCTGTGAATTTTTCCCTTTTTCCAATCAATTTTCACGTTTGCAACGATCTCTTGTACTCGTTTAACCCCGTCCTACAAACTCGTTATGCACTCAAATGGTTTCTCGGTTGGTTGCGAATAGGGCAGGACAAAAAAACACAGAAATGGAAACTATTGGTCTCGCACTCGATCGAATTCTCGTTTAAAAACAATGGCCTGATTTTTTCTCCATCTCTCTCTCTCTCTCACTCGTGACAGGCAACCAACATTTTTCCAGGACAGTTGCAATGAAAGCTGCGTGATTTGACTGCCGGCCAATTTTCCACATCCACAAATGAACGGCGCGTATTCCATAGCTATTTTTCCGGAGAGTTGAGAGTCGAAGGCATTTGAATATGCGAAAGTCTCGAACCTATATCCACCCCTTGATTTCACTTGGTAGAGCCGTTCATTCCTCAAACCTATGTACCAGAGAAAAAGTTAACATTCAACTGCCCATATGGTATTTGAGGAAGGATATATAGTCTTTTTATCGGCGTAGTCGTCCATGCGTTATTTCGCAAATGTGAGATCAATTCTGCCCTTTCGCTTCACTTCTTTCAGAATCGCAAGCAATTTCATACTTTTATCAAAATTCAGGGGCTGTATATTCAAATTCAGTTATAAATCAAATCTCTCATTTGAACACAAATATTGTTGGAGACAAACCAACGCAAACTAAATATTTAGAAAAAATTAATATTGTGCTAAGTATAAAGTTATGCTAGATGAATTTAAGTCGAAGAAGTTTATCCTAGTTTAAGTTCAAATTATTACTAATTCAGAAAATTAGATTCTCTAATTACCCATCTATAAATACGACCGCCCCCATCCGATAATGTCCGAGTCAACTGTTGCTTACCTTTAGTAATCGAATATGAAGCCTTAAATCATTACATGCATCCTATCAGACGGATATATTTGAATAATAAACGATTTTCTATTATTTTCCAAATAAATGTATAGTCTTTTTTATTCTTTAATACAATTTAAACCTATATAATATTTAAGAGAAGGTTACGAGTTTCCTTTGACTTGAAAATATCATTTACGATGCCTTTGAAAATTATCGCCTTAATATTTTCATTATATTTAATGCTATACGGAATGAAATTATGATTTTATCTTCTCACTTGCTCACGTTAAAATTTTATAGTCGGGTCCATGCAAATTATATCACACTCACTAACTTGAAAACAGATAAAAAGAAGAATATATATTAGTCAAATATGAAATTAATAGCCTTAATTGTTAATTGTCACATTCTTGAACATTCTAAAATTACCAAATTAAAAATGATACAATTTTGAGCGGTGCGAGTATTAAATCTTACATATACATAAGTATATGAATTTTAAATAAAATCGGACTGTTTCGGTTTGCGGAACTTTATGTCCTTAATATTAAGGTCATTTGTCAGTTCGACTGATTATCAAATTTAAGCGAACTTCATTACAGCCCCTTTGTTATTCTTGCTTCCTTTTGCTGGTAATCGAAATCCTTCCTATAGCATAGAACTGATGCAACTATGTTATCGTGAAACTGTTGTTTGCTCTTCTGAATTTACGGGCCTAACAATGGAGCATCAGCTCCCTTCGTGAGAAACTAGAGATTTCTATCACCGATAAAGGTACACTACTCTATCGGCTTTAGATAACGTTCTAATAGGATTACGAAATTATTCAAAGGCAGAAGGCGTGTGCGAGTCACAAGCATGAAAAGTGCCGAAGTTACGTTTGATCGATTAATTCAGATTGGATTTTCTTGTTTCAAGCTGAAAATGACGGCTTGAGTATAGTAAAGGATTTAATTAAATTAGCTCAGTGATTAATTAAGTAATTAATTAAATATGTACTACAAAATCTTCATTTCAGTCTCTTAATTTTCAGAGTTTCTAATATGTGCGGGAATTTAAGAAAACCTGGGTATTGTCCTGAAATAAAAAAAAAATCCCGGAATTATTCTTGATTTTATTTTTGATGCGGGAAGTGGATTTCCGAATTGAAAAAACTTTTCCAAATAATGAATACAAATATTTTTATTTAACACTTTCAACTTTTAGAAAATCTGTAAAATTTCTTGAAAATCCTTAAACCATTCGTCATTTTTTTGAAATCACTTCAACTTCTTTAAAATCATTTAAAACCCTTCGAAACTTTTCGAAATTCGCTAAAATCTATTGAAATAACTTAGATCCTTTAAATTTTCGAAAATCCTATAAAATCTCTTAAAAATTCTTTAAATTTTTTATTTTTGTTCTTATATTCATACAAATCTTTTAAAATAATTTTTAAAAAAACTAGCTTGACATCCTTTAACATATATGTAACTAAAAATGTCTTGAAATCTTATAAAATCTCTTGCAAATACTAAAACCTTTTTCAAATTCCTTAAAATCATAAATCCTTCTGTCTTTCGAAATTCCGTCAAATCTGTAGTAATTCTTTAAAATCACTTTTGTCCATTTTTTATCTTTTCCTTATTTATGTATATTAAAGAATAACGGAATTTACCCTATTTACTTTCATACTTCGAATTCGTTGACCTCCTTTTCCTGGATTTTTGCCACTGTATTGATCCCCTTCGAAAATGGTTTTTTTTTTATGAATATTAAGGGCATCTCCCATCTGGGCAGGATATGCTCGTAAAAATCATAAAGAGAGTTATTATTGAACTCCAGGGAAAGATAGAAGAAAGGGGAGGAAATTCTTCACCCCATCCTTTTTAAACCGCTATCCGCCACCCTTCTAAGATTCGAAGATTCGTTGAGAGGAAAAAGAAACACCTTTTAATTCCCCTTGTGAGACGTGTATATTTTATCCCCGAGTGTCGTCGCTATCAATCCCTCTTCTTAAGTCGTTATCTTGTCCCTCTCAATTCTTTTAGTTTAATTCTCCTTAGAACAGCGTTTCTCAAATCCTTTCAAAGTCTTAAAACTTTTTAAAGATGCAGGGATAAAATTAAACATTTAATGACTGGATTTGATTATAATTACAAACTTCATTTGCGGAAATAACAGGATTCGGGTGTAAATAACAGGAGAGTGTAAAATGTTTTCTGAGAAATTCTTCACGCAATCTTTTAAGAAATTATTGTTTTTTTTGTTCTTAGAGAACCAAAAAGTGCTTTATACTCCCTAGGGATTAAAAACTAACGTTATATGTAAATAATTTGACTCTCCAGGATAAAAATTACTTTTTAATCTCTATAGAGTGAAAAAAGTACTTTTTATTTTTTAACAATTTTCTATAGAACGATTTAATAAATCGACTTCGGTTTCTGAAAAATTCTTCTCGTAATCTTTTTAAAAAAAATCGGTTTTTAGTCCCTAGGGAGTAAAAGAGTACTGTTCACATTTGCCAGAAGTTTTGAACGTTCAAATGAACGAAATACTTTTTCCCAATTCTATTTTATCCAGAAATACTGTGTATATTTTCAATGTAAATGAATCAATATTTTAATTCTGTTTCTAGTTTAAAATGCAATCAACACAAAAATTCGTTCATTTGAACGTTCAGAACCTCAACCACATCTTTTTACTTCCAAAAGGATCTCTAAAAACAGACGTCATATGTCCCTCTTCTCCCCCTTGGTGCATAATATACTATTACACCTCTCTCTGCTATAATATAAATCATTTATGCAATGTTCAGAATATTCTTTTACGATTACATTGAATTGTAGATTAAAAAAGAAGTTATTGAAGTAGATTAATCTACGATGGAGAAACCTTGCTCGTAATACTGAAACCCTTGCAATCAACGCTTATCTGAACCCTCTTTTTATTCACCCTCGTTCGCCTACACTCTATTTAATTTAAATAACTTTTAAAAGTTCCAGCACCCTTCCTCACTTTTTTCCTCCACGACAGGTATCAGATCTTCATCGTGTTCTCCCGATTCTCGTTCTTCTACTGGTTCTTTAGTCGTTAACTCCCTCCAAGGACACTTTATGCGAACTCAATTTTTTTTTATTTTATCTTTATCCTTTCGCCCACTCATTTCTCTTTTTCTTTTTTTTTTTTTCTCTTTTCTCTTCCGTATCCGAACTTCCCCCTTCACGTGGGTCGTTCGTCCTTTCTGCCCGACGGTGGCAGTCGACACCTTTATTCGTTGATTTAATTCAAAAATAATTCTGAGAGAATGGAAACTTCATTCCTATTACCGCCTCTTCTGTGTTTTCAACTTTCCGTCTTTCTGAATCAAAAAGAATCGGGACATCAGCGGAGAATTTTGTCGAGTTGAATTTTTGACGTTTTGTGCGAAGTGTAGATCAATGCTTGATTGAGGAAGTAAATGAGGGATTGAAACGAAATTTACATGGTTGAAGTGGTCGCTGATTGAAACTGAGAAAAAAAGATCGAAGTCTTTTTTACTCAGACGTCTTTATTTACTTTTCCATTCTTAATTTTTCTATTCTTAATTTTTCTATCATTAACAATAAGTTTTCTTAGATTTGACTAGAGAAATTCTTCATTTCTACCGTCCTCATGATTTCCAGGTTTTCTACCCTGAAAGTTATGTACCTGGGAAATAATCATCAATGTAATAAACGGAATGCACAAAAAAAAACAAAGCTTAAAGATGAGAAAACTCATTGTTATCAGAGAGAATTCGAATAATAGTCTGAAATTGCATTCCCGTCAGTTCTTGGGTAATACTGCTTGGAATTTGCTGGAATTTCAGACATTACTAGAACGTAACTATAGCACGTCCGGTATACAGACGTTTTCTCAGCTCGGACGGATTACATGGACATATCATAATGCTTGATATAGACATTTCCCTTCCTTTGCCCTTCTTTTTCCCTTCTCATCCCGTTGTTTCATTTATTTTACAAAACACAGGTGCAGTATCAAATAACACAACAAATTGTCTCAAATGCAATAGAGACAATAATAATCAATAGATTATTTTTAGCGAATTATGCAGCATCCTGAAGTTTCCTTATTGTACTGATCACATTATACGTTTCTCAAGCCATCTTTCATATCGTATGTCGAGAAGATCGATCTCCAAGTTTCCAAACATCCCTCTGTACATAAATTTGGAAGTATTAGATTCCTAATAAAAGTGATGTGATATTGTGATACCTTACCTGCGACGCTTAATGGTCCATACTCAGAAGTAACATTGACAGAAAGATCGGATTACTTCAGGCTTGTGCAAATAATAGTCCTTTGTCATCTTCCATTTGAGATATTATTTCACTCACCTTGGTAATTGGCGTTTGAATGACGTGAAGTTACAAAAAAGAAAACAAAATAATCACGTACGTTTGCTAGAAATATGCTCTTAAAATTCATCAAAATTCTTAGAATCATTAAATGATATCCTTAAAAATTACATAAAATCTTTTAAAAATCATGCAGAAAAATCTCTCTTGAAATTCTTTGATATTTTACAACAGATTTTCACATCCCCTTCTTCAGTGCTAATATTTACTCATAGATTCTCACCTTTCCTCGAGATATTACCTCATTGAGAATATGGATACTAAATTATGAATTATAAGTCTACTTTATCAAGTACTGGAGCTACTAAAGCGATTATTATAGCTAAAACTTGTCCATCTAGACATTCTGCTTTCCGGCTTGTAAACCAGCCAGTAAAGTTTGGTACCTCGGCAACTCATTGATAGTTAATAAGGGACTCGGTAATTTGGACTAAAAGGTTACACGGTACTTGATTAGTGCATAATTTGCATGAATCACCGTTAACTCTAAAATGGGGAGAGTATCCACCTGAGGAGTTATAAACCTTTCATCAAATGCATACAAGTTTTAGGTGAATCTACAATAGACACAAAGAGGAGCAATAGATACAAAGTAAACTCTAACTCGAAGGCATCTTTAGTTATAGAACTTGATTATTAGCATGTCCATCCGAACAAAGACAAGCCTGCGATATGAAAGACAATCTTCCAACGGAGGCAGATGTTAATTAATGAGACAGCCTTTAATTATGTCTGTCGTGTCGAGCGCCAGTGTCGATTTCGATCCATCGGTAGGAGCCAATCGCAACGGGTTTCGCGCGGTCTCGTGGCGCATGCCAAGGGTCGTCATATTAATTGTCTTAATAACCCCTTTACGGCTTAACGAGCGTGTCCGACAAGGAATATCCGAGGCTCGAGGCGGTCTCTTTGTATGCCTCTACCAGTGGAGAATGCTCGGATGCATTTCATCGCTTTGCTTCTTTTCTTTTATTTTATTTTCTTTTCTTTTTCCCTTAACATTCCCCTCGTTTCTATTGGACGCCATATATTTTAGATGGAACTGCGCGACCGGCAGTCGTACGTCAATTTTTTAACTGTGACTCGTAATCGCAGCGAAGGATGTACTTTCGTTTTTCACGGCTGGCTTCAAAGCCCTACGAGCGCTCGTTGAAAGCTCACGAGAATTCACGAGAATGATGAGGTTAATGACGCCTGCAATTATGTATTCTAAGGTGCATGTTTCACGTCTCAAGTCTTTTGTTGCTTCTCAAAAATATGACTAGATGATAAGTTACTCGGCATTGCAAATGCAGAAGATGTTTCCACACTAACCTGTTAAAAACTTTATGCGCTTTTATTCCATTTCTACTTTCGAAACGGGCGCAAAGAGAAAAGCATTGTTCACGTAAAATTCTTTTACGGTTTGTTTCTCTCTTATGGGATAGAAGCTATCGACTATGGGTTTCATGCTTTTTCGATGTTGAAACTAACATTACAGAAGGATGATCCTAGATTCTTCGACTCGGAACATCTTGCGCTATAAATTTTTGCGAGTTTCAATATCCGTTTCACCTTACAGAACATTATCTGCAAATAGCTAACACATCTGATCCGAATGCAAAGATCTGTAATTTTTTTGCTTCCTGGTGGAGGAAGCTTTGTAAAACAAGGTTTTTCTTCAGTGTCTTTCAAGGAGAATATGTCTAATTTGATGTCCTGATAAAGTTACATAATCGAACCTATGTACGGAAAAAACTCCATGGTTGTGACAAGATATCACAGAAATAGTAAAATATATGGTAGTATAAAATATGGTAGTAAATTTGTGGTCGCCACAACAACCACGATTTTGATTAACAGAACCATATATGGTTGTGGCTATTATTATGAAATAATTTCTTGATGCCACCTAATAGTTATGGTTGTGGCAACTAAAAATTATTGTTGTACCATATTTTACTATTGCTGTGGTTGTCACAACCATAATAGTTTTTTCCGTGTACAACGTCTGGAGAACATATATATGTATATAGATAAATTGATAAAATTTGGCACACTTATTCCACTATATACCAAGTTGAATTTTTTTATTAAGGTTTAAAATAATATTCAATTTTACAAGTTTTATGTACTTTTATAATTTTTGTAAAATTGATTTGTCGACTATAAGTTTTCATATAATCAAAATTCAAAGCTTCTGTACAAGCAAAAGAAGGATTCCTTGTATCGAAACATATCAATTCACCTATAAGATTAATACATTCCAATGCAAATTAAGAAAGTTATGGTTATTTGTAATTTTGAAAAATTGATTCTTTTACTATAACTTTTCAAATTATCATCATTTAAAGCTAATGTAAAGAAAGTAAGGACTCGTTGTCTCGAGATGAATCGATCGTCCTATAAGTTTAATACATTTCATTGAAAAATAAGAAAATTATGATGGTTTATAATTTTTAAAAAATTATAAACATAATGAATAATATATAATAAATTCCAAAGTTTGAAAGCGATACATGAGCACAAGAGCGAACACTTGTTTTTTTTTGCACTACTTGTCTATAAATTTTCAAATATTTTCATGGACGTACCGCCTACGGCGTACCAAGATTAATGCAATGAAAAGCAGGGTCCCCATCAAATGAAATCGTGAATCACGAATTTAAGGGAGGGTTGCGACAGTCGCAGGCTGCGCTGTCTTTATTATAATGTCAACCCTCTGCGACAGGATAAAAAGAGCTAAAACGTTTCTATGCCCTTGACTAACGTGCTTTCGTGCAATACACGTAACCCTATAAGAGCCCCTGTTTTGCCTCCCCCGATTCCGCATTGCGGACGGCACGCGCGGCATGTGCAGATACATATGGCGCGTGGCTTCCTATTGTTAAGGGCGCGGCTTACCAAACTGACTTTATGGTTCACTGTGTTGCCTTCGGTTTAGTCCACGAAACCGCGAATACTGTCATATGTGTTGCAAGGTGTTTTCATTGTTATCTCAAAAATAACATTGAGCTCGTTTACCTTCTAAGAGCAGTTGTTGAAGTAGGAAAATTACAGTCTCTGAATGTCAAATGATAGTAATACATATAAAATGATAGTAATACAAGGAAAGCTTGTTACCGTTGCAATGAAAGAGTAATGCTGCAATACGGAATGAAATGATACATACATATGGTATCAGAAAAAGAAGAAAAGTACCAAACTTGAGAATGATTGAATGTGGAATCGATATCATATCATTCTACGGCTGACACTGCAGTGAAATAAAAACCACGACGATTTTTTCTCCATCTATTACTCGGCCGTCACGCGGCGCACGACTTAAAACTTCTTAAAGACCGACTGGGAAAATATGCGAAGGGCCACGGTAATTCATGGCGAAGATGGCATAGCAATCAGCTTCAGCATGGGAAACTGGGGCGCAGGACATTTAAATTATGCATTCCCTGGGTGCTGGTCTGAAATGGAGAGAAAGAGGGAGGAATGATATGATAGAGAGGCAGTCAGACACGTTCGAATTGGGAATGCATAACTAAGAGCATACAAATCAATACTTTATAGAATCCTCGCTTTTGAAATTCGATTCGAATTCGACTTGAAGTTTGCTTCCAGCACGATTGTATAAATTGTACCCAATTTCCATCACTTCATAAAGCACTTGATTAACAATTTTTGGGAAATTAGGTTTAGGAAATTAGGAAGTTTTAATGTTCCTGAGGATGTTATTTCGACTCTCTGAGAGACACTTTCCTGAATGTTCGAGTTTCGGAGTTGGCAAACTCGAAACAACCCCAATATTCTATCTGCTCTTATACTATGCGATTTAAATGGACGTGACGTGCACCACCACTTCGCTGGGTGCCAAGCACAACCACTATCAACTTCTCAAATATCGTCATCACACATCCACGCCAATCACCACACTTGCTTACCAATCCGCTTGGCAGACTCTTCTGAACCGTATCTTCCCTACTGAATGCAATTGGAACCCCAAACTTAAGGGGAGAATATCGACCAACCGTATTTTAGTCGCTTAATGCACTTAGCTACTAGATAATCAAACGAACATTGTTTGTCAAGTTATACGAAACGCGGGAGGACTAAATGGAGTTAGGAATAGCCGTCAGGACTCTGTTCTAGTTGTACACGAGGGTATGTCAGAGGCGAAGAGCGAATGAGTTTGGACCAAACACGTTTTCGTGGTTAACGTCTCTGCTGACTACTCGCTAGTTATTTACACTTATTCAGTTATTGTTATAATCCCCACTAGGCTTCTTAGTTAAAACACCAGACAGCAAAACGTGCATTTTGTCAGATAATTTTATCAGCTATGAACTGGCAAACCAACACACGCACAATTATCTGGCAATTTGGCTTACTTTACAACTTATAGTCATATTCAAAAGTCTATCAGGTTTGAAAGAACAAAATGTACACGGAGAGAAAGCTATGGTTGAGCCAACCATATTATATTGAAAAATATGGGGCAACCATAGTTATGATTGCTGCAGCCACGGTTTGGTCAGCGCAACCATTCAATTGCTTAGCTTATCTATTTTTTTGGTTGCGCTGACCAAACTATGGTGGCACCGACCATATTTTTTATAATGATGGATTTTCAAGACATTTCATTACACCACTTTTTTAGAGAGAAGTTTTTCAAGAGGTTTCTAGGATTTTTATAGGATTTTGATGATTTTCAAGTGATTTTTACGAAATTCAATCTGAAGTATTTTGAAGGTTATCGTGAAATTTTAAGAGATTTCAACAAATAAGGAATTCGAAGGTTTTCCAGAAATTGTAAGATGTTTCAAATGGTTTCTAGGAATTTTAAGCGATTCTAAGTTATTTTAAATGTTTTTGTTGAGTTGCGAGAAATTGCAAGAGATTTTAACGGATTTGAAGAGATTTTTACGACTTTTAGAATATTGTATGGAAATTGAAGGATTTTAAAGTTTGTTGAGGAATTTTGTTTTTATTACAAAAGCCAGAGGCAAATGGAAATATGAAATTAAATCATATTCAATAAATGGCTAATCAGAAATTATTTCTATGTAATTTACATTAAAATCTCGAAGTGCTGCCTCCTGATATCTTATTATCTGCAAAATGATGATGGCTCACAACCTTTTTGATGTCACGAAACTTGAATGGTTTTTCACGTAATAATACTCATATAGTATCCAGTGTTATGAAACGTGAAGGTGGTAACGAATGGATATAGGAAAAATAAGTAAGGATCAATTTAAGAGATCTAATCTTGCAGTTGAACTTGCTGAATCAACCGTCTACATACATATAACCAAGTTCTAGATCTGCCGGAGGCAGCATTCGATTACAGGCAATCGATAAGTTCGAGAAAGTAGCGAGCAAAGCAATCGACACGCTGACAGAACTGACAGGTAATACCTGTCGACAAACTTATTGCTAGGTCAAATTGTAAATCAAGTCTCGTACTATGAAATGTCCCCATTAGATTCACGGCCGCGGTTTGCTCATGCCTCCTTATTCCCTGTCCGATATCACCGCCCTGCAGTTTCGCCCAGCGAACCCAATTCACGTTTAGGATTCAAATCAAATCGCCATTGCAGGCCAAGAATTTCGCAGGATGGAATTACAGCTTCCTCTGTTGTATACATTCGCTATTCGGATTTAAGATTAAGAATTTTCGCTGATTCAAGTCAATGCATCAGATTAGTAATCGCTATTTGGAAACTGGAAACCATATGGAAACCATTAGCTGCAAATTCGATCTCAAGTGTTAATGATTTTTTTAATTATTGAGAAATATATGTGTAAATGATTTCATAGAATTTCCGATTTATCGATGAATTTTAAGTAAATTCAAGAAGATTTTTATGATTTTTAAGAGATTTTGTGAAATTTTAAAGAATTGCTTGGAATTTGATAAAATTTCTAATAATTTTAATGGAATATTTTTAAAATATTGAAGAATGTAACGATTTCAAAGCTTTTCCTCCATGAGCAAGCAAAAATATCATTTTACATCATTACAGTGTCAAATTTCAAATTTTATGGTAAAATGTTGATTCGAGTTTAAGTACCATACGTTTTCGATACATTTTATGAAAAATTTAAATTAAATCGGCATCCAAGGGATGTTATGTTCCTGGAATTTCGGATTTTGGATCATAAAATATAATTTTATGATCTATAAATCTGGAATATTGGACATAATATAGCTTTGAAAGATTTAAAAAATTTTTTTGATCTGCAGTTCAAAGTATATAACCATGAAAAGCACTGAAAAGTGATGAAAAATGTATCAAATGTGTTTAATCACAATGCGTTGTTGTGGGAACAGTGAATCATAAACCTTACCCCTATAAAAAAATCGGCCCTTTCTTCGCTGAATGGTTCTCCTCGCTTGATCGCTTTCGAGTGTCGATGTGGCTTTAAAAGTATCGAGATAATTTTAGGTAGTTGATAACAGTTAAATGTAGTGGAAATGTACTTGTGGTTGGATAAGGGCTGGATGATTTAGAACGGTCTGAACATAAATCAGCAGCTAAAAAGCGCTTTCGAGAAATCGGTTGCACTTGCTGAATACAAATGTTCGATTGAAGTTGCAGATTTTGGAGCAAAGGGAAAAACAAGAAAATGCAAAAGTAGAAAGTAACTTTCACTTGGCTATTCCTGATAACAATGCACATGTGATAACAATGCACATATGATAACAATGTACATATGATTGCAATGTGATCTCTGTAGACCGATTTCAAAAGTTATATGTACCCCTCGATATCCATAAATTAGCCCCAACTAATAAATAAATTCCCATAACTCATTATGTGCAGCTATAAAAATATCTTGAACAATTTATCGCAGATAGAGTGTGAATAATGTAAGCGAATGTAAAAGGGAAATCGGCGGGAAAAGGATTGGCGGGTGTTACACGTATGAATCTGATGTGTGATTGTGTTTGAAGAGGAGAGGCTAAACCCTGCGATATATTCATAGGCATACAGAGTGTATATGTTGGGAGAGTTCTTCTCATGTAGTGTTGTCGTTTGTGTCCCACGTACACTTTATCCATTCGTGTTTATGTATTATAGAGAGTAATATATACGGGTGATATCTCACGCGCATGATAAATCTCTTTTGGCGCAGTTCGAGTCTCTATCGTATCGCGTCCCAGCATAGCTATTTTAATATTTTAAAGTTTCACCCTAAACGCACGCCAGAGCATCAAAACTTCCACCATAAATTACACGACCCCTTCGCCCCGACACCGTTGACCTTTCCTCTCCGCTTATGTCGAGGTATCAAACCCTTGTCTTCACCATCCTGTATATGCACAAATGAAAAGATCATCTCATTCGACAATCGGATTAATAATACAGAGCCTCTACTGTTTGGAAATTTAAGGAAATTTGGGGATTGTTTGGGAATTAAAAAAAAATCCGCGAACAGTCTTTGATTTTATTTTTAATGTGGGAAGTGCATTTCCGGTTTAAAAAAACTTTAGATATTTTTGACACTTCCATCTTTTGTTAAATTTCTTGAAATTTTCTGAATTATTTTCAAATTCTTTAAATTATTGTCAAATTCCTTTAAAAAGAAAGTTTTAATTATTGTAAAATTTCTTAAATAAAATACCTTAAATTTCTTTAAATTGTTTTGGATCGCTTAAATTCTCTTAAGTTTCATTAAAACAACGTAAGATCTCTTGAAATCCTTTGAAGTTTTTTCAAACCCTTTACAATCCCTTAAAATCCTGCATCATTTTTTAATTCATTAAAATCCCTTTAAAATGTTTTCAAATAGTCTAAAATCACTTCAAATCTCTTGAAATCTTTTTAAATCGGTTTAAATCCGCGCATGCAATTCTTTAAATTCATTAAAATGTTCTTAAATTTTATAACTTTAAATCACTTAAAATAAGTTTAAATCCTTTAAATCCCTTTAAATCCCTAATTAAAAATGTCCTAAAATCTTACGAAAATCCTGAAACTCTTTCGAAACCTATTTCTCACCTATTTTTATTTAAAAAATTACCCTTTCACCTTTTTTGATGACAATAGGTACTGTGATGACTGATAATAAATTATTTTTTACGCATTCTTTGCAATTCAGCTGCACAAAAAAAGTAGCTGCTTTTTTCTTACTATACAGTAAAAAAAAAGTAGCTTAGTGCTTACAGATCGAGCTAGAAATTTACTCTCTCCACATCTACTATTTTATCGATAAAAAGTAATTCATTAAATATAATGTGGGAAAATTTTCCTATATAATTCAAGAAAATACTTAAAAAGAGTAATAATTTAAAAAGTTTGCCAAATTATATTTTATTATATTTTATATTATACAAATTGCTATTTTTCGATAAAATAGTGGATGTAAATTTCGGGTTCGATCTGTGAACACTGATTACGCATGTCGCAATCAATTATGCATTATATGATGATTGATGATTGTATCACAAGAGCGATCTTATATTTATAAGCAGAAAAAAAGCGGAAATTGATGTCCGTGTATTTCGTGGACAAAATTATTTAGTAGACGCCCTGTAACATAATATAATACATTCTCACAAATTTCAAAATACACTTTTCTTCTCGTTTTTATCAACTCTTGCAGTCACTTTGAATATAAATCATGGAAACTAAACTCTTTACGGAGAAACATATATCTAAGGAAACGAATCCGTTTAACTTAACAGAAAACCATATAAAGTCTTCATCTTTATAGAAAGTAGGTGAAAGCTGACGTCTATAACTCAAACGTCATAGGGTCTCTTGTAGAATAAGTTATGTGCAAAGGTTACTGAAGTCAGCATGCGAAATCGACATCACACTTGATTCAAGTCGGATTCTAAAAGAGAAAAAAAAAATGTACCAGATACATTTGATTAACTCTTAGATACCCGCTTTCTTCCCATACAATTTTCCTTTTGTTATTACATCGTATTCTCAGTGACACCAGGTTTAAAGTTTCGTAAAAAATATTACATACTCAGTGGTCCTTATATAAATTTATAAATCATTGTGTCCTGGAGATAAGAGAAAGTACTCTCTCATCACGATAAAGAGCGGCATGTCGAGGAAAGATCGACCGTCTTCTGTCGTGCATTGCCCATTTCAATTGTAAGATCCGGTATTTAGTCACGTGAGTTCCAACGATCGATTATTCGCAAATTGAAACTCGTACACATGTAGAGTTAGGCTCTGCTTGGGTTATACATCTATATCTGTGCATGTTCTACTCGATGGGGTAAATGAATATATAGATACATGTATATTGTATATGTATATGTATATGTATAAGGATATATGTATGGTATATACGTACATTGTATACATATTACATATACATATACAGATGCATTAGACTGCAATGGGTTGGATGCAGAAACGATCGACCGCTGAGTAGCGGGACACACACGACCTGCGGTACGTGGGAAAGCACCACGTGTGTCCTGTCAAGTGCAGGACTGACGTTAGCCACGCGTTTTACGTGCACGTGACATGTTACAGGCTGGAGCGTATCGCCTTCACTGTGCGTATAAAGTATAGATAAAAATTAACCGAAAATTGCTTCTCGAGATGAAGGGATCAAAGCAGTGGTTAATCAAGGACAAAAATTACGGGAAAAACAGTAAAAAGGAAATTTTATACTTGAAGAGATATAATGCTTGACCTTGCAATCTAAAGAACGACTTTCCCGCTTCCCAGGTAGACAGTAAAAACGAAATTTCGCTAAACTCAATTGGTAATTTCCTTCGGATAGCTAATAGTGGTTCCTCGGCAAAGTAAAGTAGGGAACTTGATAAAGTGCATCTTCGCATTTCACGCTACTGAGGAAACGGCAGTAATTTCGAGAAAAGAAGTAGAGAGAAAGTGAAAAAAAAGGAAGGGGGGGAGACGGATTCTTGTGAAAATACGTGAAGTCCATGAGAGACTGAGAGAGCCTTTGAAACTCTGCCAGAAAGTCAGACTTGCCACCCTAGGCCCCTGACACTACCACGCACGACGAGGATTAGTGATCCTGGATATATTCAGCGGTAGAGTATGTCAGAACTTATGATTGAAGTTCAGCTGGACCATGGAAAATGGGGAGCGGAAAAAGCAGCATAGTCGGGGAATAAAAAATGAAAGGGGTTGCATAAGGTTAGGAAGCGTGCGCTCGTAAAATTTAGCTTCTGGCAAGAGACTCCATGGTGGTTGCTTCTTATAGCTATGCAACGCAACAACCCTTCTCTTGTTGTTTCAAAATTATCTTCAGTTTAATGCTGTGTTTTGTGTTGGTTCTCAATCGCCGAAAAAACTCTATCGTTGTGACAACCACAGAAATAGTAAAATATGGTATAACTAATAATTTTCTGTTGTCACAATTACGATTGTGGATTTTGGATTAGTTTGAGTATTTATAAAACTAATTTATAGAAAAACCATAACAACATCATTGCCAGAAGGACAATATCCAGAATTTTTCTTTGTTTTAATCAGTTCAATGCTGTTACCGAAACAGAATACTGTATAGAAATCATAGCATCAACTACAACTTAATTACCGTCATGTGTTATTGATGGAAATGTTCACATAGAAACGTGAAACCTCTGACATTTCTATTAATACAATACCATGATAAACATTAACGATGTTACTATTGATGGGAATATAACAGAGCACAAAGGATTTCTACTCTATTCAGTTCAAATATCGTTTTATTTCTGATGGAAATTGTCTCTTTTTCCAATTAATAACTTCCTTATTTTCACTGATTGCAACATTAAAGAAAAGGTTAAACACACCCCAGTTCATTTTGCGCTTCAGCAGATAATCTGACACAAAAATTTCCTAACATGACCATCAACGAATTTTATAACTGCGATGAGAGGTTTACAACCTGTAACTTCAGATGCGAACCTCTGACCCATGGATTTCGTGCGACAAGAGGAGTTGAAGTAATTGCCGATGGCTACACGGAGAAACTTTTCATTGTAGAATGTATTATTATAATATTCATTTTTACTAAAGTCAATAGGAAAGTGAAGACATAGTAAGAAAAATGGTTTTATTTGCCATAGCAATGGGAGGAAATACTGTTTATGTACTAGTTTTAAATATAGTAAGACTTTAAAAATTACCATTGAGAGTTGCAAAGGTTAATATCTTTAATAGCAAATTGACTTTAGAAATAAGTGATACTTATATAAATAAAAATTAAAACTATAATTACAAAGATTGGTAGCTTAAATAATATAAATTGAAAAATAGTTTAGAGAAATTACCATTGTCTCTAGGAATGAGCAATGAAAAGAGAAAAACTTGAAAATTTTGCTGTCGGCGACTTTATATATTGCAATAGTATGTAGCAGAAATTCCCATTGGAAATAGTAAATTAAAGGCCGAGTGACGTCAGATACGCCGAACGCGTGGTTCAATATACATTGATTATAAATTTTTAAAAAATTTTTTTGTCTATTAAAATTTTAATCCTTGCCTTTTATTAATTGAAGTCTTTTTATATTTATTAAAGTTTCAGGGGCCATGTGATATTTTACCATAATATAAAACAGTACTTCATTTATATTTTTTAATTTCGACTTTTTAAGTAACATAAATTTTTTCATTTAACGTGGTTCATGTATTAATAATTGAAAATTTTATTAAAAGTTTTCAACAATTTTATTTAATATTGTAAATATAAGAAAATATTCTCTACGGGATTCATTTGTGTAGTATGTTCTTCAAATTTACTTTAATTTAGTCAATTTTATTTCTCATTATCAACGTTACATGGTGAAATTTTAGGTTTTTTAATATTTGAATGTGGCGCATCTTTAACTTTTTTAACTTAGGATTTTTGCTAACAGAGGGACAACCGAGCCTCATCTCGCAAGTCGTAAAAGTTCTGACAGTTTAGTATATAAACATGATGAAATTGATATATTTCAAGTGTCATGTTACTGCGATGCGTTTATGAATGTGTGCGTTTTAGGTTAAGTTGCGTTAGTATAGTATTTAAGCGTGAGTTGACTATTTATATGTACTTAACTAATGTGTATATAATTTGTATGTGTATGTACGTACGTAACTATACGTACAAAATGTAATATCAACTATGGTAGAATTTACGAATGACTGTGATTTTTTTCATTATGAAGGTAGAATTATTTCCTATTTTCGATAGGAAAAATTGTAAATATGGTTGCACTATCTCCTAAAGACTATGGTAACTCCGGTTGGACAAGGAGATGTGACTTTACTATAGTCTTTTGTAAATTTAACCTACTTTTCTAGGAATAAATGAAATGTTCACCATTACTTTCTCCAATATTATTAGTATCTTCACAGTTTACTATTCAAAATAGTAATTTCTAAAAAACTGACATTATATCCTCACTTTCCTAGCGACTTTAGTAAAAACTAATATTATAATACTACATTCTACAATGAAAAGTTTCTCCGTGTACAGTGCGTATTCAAAGGAAGCGCTCTACATTACACTTTAAAGTGAAATTCGATCGAAACCACATCTCGTGATTTACAGGTGAAAGCAGTTACCAGAACATTCGAGGATCCTTGTCCACCTCTCAGCTTCCCTTGAAGATTAAAGCCGCCGTGGATACTTGGCCTTTTAGGGCCAAAGTATCCACGGGTCGATTTAAACAGCTTCGATGAGCTTTGAAGACAACAGGAAAAAAATGACGACGAAGAAGTGGAAGAAGAAATGAAGAGGAAAACGAGAACGCAGACTTGCAGCCTATACAGACGTTCGTACTGGACCACTTGACGTGAGACGGCGCGGAACTCCGGAACTCCGATTCTACTGGTACTCCAGAAGCAAAAGGAATCGCTTCGTAACCCTATTCCAGGCTATCTATTCCGAGAGTAGCTTACCCTTAAGAAAGTGGCGTTAAGTTGGAAACCTGTCACTGAAAACTTTCCGCTTGGAACTTTACTTTCAAAGTTTCACGCTGTCCCCTCGGTGACAAGTTGACACCGGTTCACTTGAAAATACCTGGAATAAAGTAAATGTAAATAATAGCTTTGGCTGAGTGTTATATTCTCAATGAAAAATAATTTCTGACACTGGGGAAAACATCAAATAGAACAAAAACATATAAAAATGAGCATATCATTTTTTTTCTGAGAGAAAGTTTTCTAGAAACAAGAGCATCGTCTTCTTGTTTGTTTTGTTTTGAATTTTGTGGATACGTTTTTAACATAAGCATAAATCCAATAATCAGTTGTAAAAACTTGGTCAGTAGTGATTAATCTTGCGGTTGGTTGGTTGGTTCCTACCTTGAATCGATGACCTTTTCTGACGAGGAGACAGAGGTGATGTTGGGTCATGGAAATTGCGGTTCGTTCGAAATCCACTATGCCATGAATTATTAACCAAAAGTCGAATAATCCCCAGGCTCTGCGGTGGCCCTCGGATTTCGAGCCATTTAATTGGATTGTTTTCCCGGGGAGTGGTTCCAATTATTTGCCCACGCTCACTACGATTCAGCACGTTCTATCTTGTTGTTGACTGATCAACTTTGCTGTTGTTGTTGACATCCTCATCGTTGTCAACGTCATCCCTTCAAAGAAAACCCATTGCCCAATTAATCCAAACAAACGAGCTATTATTCCGCTGATTAATTAACTCCACTCCATCGTTCAAAATATAATATGTACTGCTGTGATCTACTCCTGTAGGCTCCATTGAATCGAATAGCTCTGCTCTCTCTCTCTCTCTCTCTCTCTGCACTCTCTTTTACCAATCGACAGAGATTTGCAAAAATTCGGCGACTATACTTCACTTGGAAATCTAACTAGTTTTATGTGCCCCTGAAATTGTTTATTACGTCAAAAAGTTGGAGAATAAGTGACTTCCGATGAGCTCCCTCTTGTGACTTTTTCATTGCAAATTCTGAACGAGCATAGCTTCTGGAATCGCTTCGTAAACTTTCATTGCAGTTGTAAACTCGATAAATAGTAAGAAGGGATGAGGAAGGATGTTGCTCGTACATAGATGTGTTTACTGCAATCGCGAGGTACTTTGCTGAGGCTGTGAAAGTCATGCAACTAGATCACGTCCACTTGTTTTTCAAGCTTCAATTTACTTCAATAAAATTCCAGCTTTTGCCCAGACAGCTTCAGATTGATAATAATCCTTTATCGCATCTTCAAGCGTCAAAAATCGAAAGAAAAGGAATTTTCACGTACTCTTTTTTTAAAATTGTTTGCACAAGCAGCAGAAGAAGTTTAATTTCCTGTTTCACTCACACGTGTATGATTAGACACAACAGCTTGTACTAATGAAATCTTGATCTGCATACCAGAGTATAATAACGTAGAAAGCTGCCATTCAAAGGCAATAAATGTCACTAATTAACTCCTTATCATCTCTCTTTATTAGATACTCCCACTCATTATGCAGAACTTTCGAGTGAAAAGTTTATCAGCGAAACAATTATGCAAATTTCTTAGCTCAGAGTGCTTATCCAGTGCACTTGTCCCACTTTAACCCTTCAGTTCTCTTTCCTTGAATTCATTCATTCGAACAAAAACTGGACCTTTAGACTTCTCTCTTCCAAAATTTATTTTATTCAACAATTATGTTAATTCTCATCCATTGTTTTCTTTTACATTTCCCTGATGTTGATTTTTCTATCTAAGAGAAGATCTTCGACCAGTCAAAAAGTGTAAGTGTCTGGCTTTTCAAAGTGGCAAGAGCCTATGGATAAGCCCTGCACGACTTCTGCGGGAAATGGTCCGTGAGATCTACCATCCACCCTCGTTTTCCTCTTCCCATATCTCTTTCACTATTTTTTGTGCCTTCCCTTCACATTTCTTGTACCTTGGAGCACCGCAGCTCATACCTTATACCACCTCTTGCATGACCTTACACGACCGACCATGTAACACGTAACTATGTAATACGTACAACGCCTCGGGACTACAGAGAGAGGGTGGACGCTTAAGGTATTCTGGGATATGCGAATAAGGAGGAAGTTCACCCTCACACAAACTCATGGCTGCTAAACCACATCCACGCTTTTCACCAACACTTGCGAGCACAGCCCTGTGCATTCTGATCCTTCTTATATAGTCCCCAGGCTAGATCAATAATCAATTTGACGAGATAATTAAACTTGGCGACTTTCATTTCTGGCTGATGATCAATTTTTTGGTCAAAAAGTTGATTTTCTTATTGTTCTGCTACTGTTTTCTTTGTTGGTAATAACTAAGGAAGCACAAAAGTTCTGTTTCCATATCTAATTCATGTTGTTTGTTTAGGTTGACAAGGTTTAAATTGATAAGGTTTGGATTGATAATCATTTTTTTTTCTCAAAAGTAGTTGTCTTTCTACAGTAATTACCGTATGTTGGCCGTTATTGACTCTAACATCATAGTTGTTACCGAAACAATAGACAATAGATGTCATAGACATGAAATCAATTACATCAACGATGGTATTGCTGATCATAATCTGATAATTTCTATTATTGCGCTGAAGAGGGCTATTTACACTGATTGGAACATCATTAATTTTTCACTGCAAAATATTATTATTTTTCCTTGACAAAATATAATTCTTGTCACTGAACAATACACAAAAGAAATGAGTTCAAAGGTATAATAATTTATATTTGATAGCATCATTAAGTTGATGTTGCAGAATGATGATAACATCTCAATAGATGACATTCAAATTTAGCTTTTCTTCTTAAACTCCTGCTCATTAATTATGAAGGAAAGTGAGTCTCTGCGACCACCCTGCGAATCCAAAGTAAATAAAGAAGCGAGAGGTGCTCAGTGTCCTTGAACCTTCAAGGTCTCAAACAGTCGGGAAAGCTGGTGTACCAGGGAAGAACCCTCATCCTTTTGTAGGTGGAAGGATAATGGAGGCACTCCTCTGCTTAAAGAAGATATTCTTTTGTGAAGTGTATTTTTCCAGACTTCAGACAATTGCTGATACAGCATTGGCTTTAACAGTGACTAATCAAGAGACTTTCTCAGCACACAATACAACTGATTACAGTTTCTGAAAAAAGAAGGTAACGAAAGAGACTTTTGTGGCGTAAAAGAGTGAAAATAGAAGTTTCAACGATATCCGGAGGATAGAGATGGTTTTCAAGGTACAAATAAGAGGAAGAAACTGCAGAGTTGGTTTGAGATATGTAGTGCTAGTACAGTGAGCTACATTCTAAGCTATATCCTCTCATAGAATCCTTTAACAGAATTCTCTAACAGAAACCATCTGAATCAACTAAATAATACCATTCAAAACAATTATATCTTTCCATTTACAGAAAAGTTCCCTTTTTATAGGAACACAATTGTACTGACAATGTGTAAAGATTTCAGTCTACGGAAAATTGGTACACATGGTCGCTAAAGTTTGTCTACTGTTTTGTTTTCTCAATTCTGCACATGTTTGTACTAAATTGTTTGATGAATGCTACACGTGGTTGATGTTTATAGTTTTTCTTTATCTCTTTCACATCTGTTTTCATTAAAATTGTCGATCTATCCTATTAAAATGATATCATTGACAACTCGCAATGATATTTCCCAAACTGTCCTTGTTTTCCCTTCACGCAAAAATACTTCGAGTCAATTAAATGATACCATCTTCAAAACGATTATAGCTTTCCATTTACAGAAAAGTTCCCTTCCTTTCGGAACACAATTATACTGGCAACATTGGAAGATGTCAACCAATGGAATATTGCTCCACATGATTAATGTTTGTCTACTGTTTTTTTTTTCTCCTTTCTGTATATGTTTGTACCAAATTGATTGACGAGTGCTACAGATCATTGTTCATCTTTACCTATTGATTTGTATTCTCTTCTCTGCATATGGTTATCAATTCTCTCTTTAACCCTCATGTTCTCAACCAACTAGATATTACCATCTCCAAAACAATGCTAGCTCTCCCTTCACATAAAAATGCCATCCTTCCTCTTCGAAACCCAACTTTGCTGACAATTCCGAAAATTTTTAGCCCACGCAACATTCTACACTCGGAACATGATGTCGTGACCTGTACCCTGGTTTAAAACTTCTTCGCACGTCTAAAGTATCGATCCAGGAGCTCTTTAGGAACTCTTAGCGCGTACATGGGATCCTGTTTCGGACTTGGAAGGTCCTTTGCGAATTTTTCGTGGTGAGCCACGCCATAATAGCCGCGTCTCGCTAGGTCGAGTGCACAATGGAATAAGAAGTACGTGATGGAGAGAGAAAGCAACGAACAAATGTAGAGGACAAGAAGAGGAGACTGGGTTGACTGCAGAGCGTTATTAAATCACTGGGGTCGCGATATGGGGGGTTGTGTTGGATGGCGAAGGCGGCGACTGTAATGCTATGGCGGTCGCTCGCTCCCATGCTCGGTTATAAATCGCCGTGGTCATATCCGTAACTATTCCGATTTTCCGCTTGCGGTGCTTTTACCTCGAAACTCTCATCCAGCCAATGCTCTAACAGTCTAACCCCCATGAACACCCCACGTGTTGTTATGGTGGACAAAACTCCACATACATGCCACAACCTTCCAAGTTGCTACATTTGATACAAAACTTTAATCTTTTTTTAAATTTCCTTCACTTCTGAGATGAAAGGAGAACTTTTGAGTTTATATGGTACTTTTCAGTTCCATATTCCTATATGTACTTCCGTTTTTTGCTCTCGAATGAGAGAGAAAGAGGAAAACAGCAGCTTTTCGATTTTCCCGATATAAAGAGAACCCTTGTCCTCGATTTGCAACGAGTTTTACGAATCGAAAGAATGGAAACTGAATTAAGGGGTAGAGAAGCGAGAAACAGGTCGGTTTTACAAGCGTGAAGGGATATAAAGTGATCATAGAAGGAGAAAAAAAGGAAGGATGTTCCCAGTAACAACGCCTGACAAAGCAGCATTCTCGAGAAGTTTCCTGCGTTTTCACTACTTCAGTAGATTTTCTCTTTCTGTCACTTCCTTCTGTTACATTTCTTGGTTTCCAAAATGGGATAGTGAGGAATGTTTCCGAGATAAATAAGTTTTCTATACAGTTCCTGCTGATCTAAAAGGCATCTGTTTCCAGTAACTAATACAATTCCATCAAATGTATGATTTTAATTACAACTAGAAACTATGAGCCGCACGATTAATTTCTCGTTTTTGCATACCTTTTGCTAAAAAGATTCAGAGGATTCTAAACAATTTCAAATCAGTGGATTTTGAAATGTTTTTTAGGGATCTCTTGAATCGTTTCAGTCATTAAAATTACTTAATATCCCATGAAATATCTTAAAATCTCTTTAAATTTCTTAAAATCACAATAAATTTCATAAAATTCCTTGAAATACTATGAAATTCCCTAGATCCACAAAATTCGCTCAATTTCCAAACCAATCAGATTTTCGACAACAAATTGTTCAATATTTTCGAGATATTTGACAACAACCTGTTCGATATATGGTAACATCACTTTTTTATGTTAGGGTTGGAATCTGAAGTTTCATTCCGATTTAATTCGATTTAATGCACGATGGCAGATATTACAGGGGTGTATTTATATCGAGCCCGCTTATGGAAATATTTGAGTGAGCAGGTGACGCTTTCCCTGAAAAGCCGTGCGCAAGCAGTTAAATCCATCTTGGGCGAGTGCAGCTGAACCGAATAACGTATTCAATGATAATACCATGCGGCGTGGGCACGATACCTAACGCAGTGCATTGCTGACTTTTAAAAAGTGCCAAACGCGTTGAAGCTGAATACAATGGTACCTCGAGGAAGTTAAAGTGCTGCACATGTACGAAGGCAAAGAACGGAATCGATAGTAGTAACGCTTTCGACGTTCATACTTTCTTTTTTTTTTACCTTTCTTTTTTTTACCTTCCCTTTTTCCCCTTTCTTTTTCCCTGCAAGTCAGTTCTTCCCTCTTGTGCGCGCTGCAATCCATTTTCTATCCGCTTTAACAAAGAACACTGCGTGGATACCGCGCGAAAGCTGTTGTTGTTCTACAACGGTATTTCCGGTATGCCGGGAGCTTTCAAGAATTTATGTCACTCCGACTCTTTCAACAACTTCGATATATTGATCTTTACTTCCTCATAGCATATCTCAATTTTTCAAATATGGAGGCTGAAATTGTGGATGGTCCAAAGTATTGTAAATTTATTTACTTTGTTTTATTACCATTGTAGCACTCATCACAGGTTAACACATTCGTGGCTTATTCATACCTTTTGTTAATTGATAAAGTTGAATTATGTGAACAATTATTGACATTGAAATTTTAGGATAATGCCTATACTAAATATAGGTGACCATATATATACCTATTTGAGATATTCAACCTGAATATTTAGATACTAATTGTAAGTTTGAATATCGAGACAATCAGAGGTTGAATACACATTATACATTTACTTTTGGGAAACTTTACTCCTATAGTAATTTTTATATTAAATATTCGTACATTATTCAGTTTGTTTTCTTTCGAGCCAATAGTCTGGCATATGCAGAGGAAAAGAAGACCGACATTCCACTGAGGTCCTCCTGGGGGAAATCACATGTCTTCCAATTTTATATGAGGATTCCCCCTTTACCACCCAACGCCCACCATTCGCATCTTTCCTTCTCATCTTTTCCATTCTTTCGAGCACCCGCCGCGCCACCTCCCATGAGACCCGGAAAACTCGATTCCTTTGTCTTCCTGGATTTGTGTCAGTGATATCCTTGTATGTTTAATGGTCTGATTGCAAACCAAAATCACAGGAACTTGTCCTCTTGTGCAACAAGAGCCGAGAGCTTTATAGTTTATAGGGACAAACTTGGGGTTTCATGACACAACAGATCATGTAAATTTACCAAAATCTCTCCTTGCTCGTGAATAATTTAGGCCAGGGTGTGTCATCCTCTGTTTGTGGGTAAATGTTATTGTGTAACCAGCTCTAGTATACATTTACATGCTTGGAAAACTACATCATATGATGAACTTGCTTATATATATTATACATTATACATACTGCTATAAGAAATCTCCTGAATTTTAGATTTTGACAATTATTTTTATTATAAATTCTGCCAATACAGGTGAAGAGAAAATTTTATTTATAAAACTGTATAAAAACAGAAATTCACTAAAAATTTTCATGAATTTTCTAAAAATTCTCGAGATATTTTGTATGAGTTTCCATGAAAAATTCGTGCAACTTTTTGACATGTGTGTGTTCTTGAGTGTTTTACACTCAAGGGTAAGGTTTTACACTCTTCCATCTCTTCAGCATCGCCCTTTGGTCCTTTATCAGCCTCGGGTCCTCCCCTGACACCTTGCATATTTGTACTACACAACGGGTGTTACTTTTCAGGGCGTTTCTTCCGTTTCGTACAAGCAAATATATAAAATAAGGAACCCTTCTCTATATATATGTACTTCCTCCATGCGTAATTCACCCTTAGGGCGAATACGCACCCGGCAAACCAATTTGCAAAATCTCTACCAGCTTATCGAATCACACCACTTCCGTGAGCACGGGCGTGTCGCGAAGGCGTGACAGCAAAAGAAGAGAAAAGTCCAATGTATATGCCCTCAGGCTGATAAAAAGGCTAATCAACAAAGGGATAGTTTCTACAATTCGTCGATCGAAGTGGATTCTACTAATGGAATTCGCTAATCAGTACTGGGTTTTTAGATTGAGAGTATTTTTACGATTGCAAATTTTTATCACTTTTCTTGATTGGTTTCTGTCTCCAAACTCGCTTTGACATTCTTTCTCATTATTTTATTCAATCAAATCAGAGTTTCTATATCACTAAATCATGATTTGAAAATTTCTTGTATTTTTATGTGCTTGCTGTCGTTTTTGATCAGAGGAAATCTTCAACAAAAAAAAGTGATGTTATCATTATATATCTCGAAAATATCGAACACATTGTTGTCGAAGACCTAATTGGTTTTTTGGAAATTGTGCGAATTGTGTGAATATGACGAATTTGGAAACTATCTTCAGACTATTTTCGTTGTCAAGATGATTGTTATCAAAAAGATTAGATTAGGATATGAGAATACGAATTTTACGGAATTTATTGAAATTTTTAGAAATATTAAAGAATTTTACGGTATTTCAAGAAATGTTATGATATTCATTATGATTATCGAAAATTTTAAGGGATTTTACCAGTTATTGCGGTTTTGTTGAACCTAAAAGAATTTAAAGGGATTTCACGAGATTTCATTTCATTTAAAATTTCAAATAATTTTAAAGAATTTAAAGATATATTTTGTGGAATTTAAAGTAATTTTATAAACTTCTAAAGGATTTCACGGAACTTTACAAAATTTCAAGTATTTTAAAAGATTTAATGAGATTTCGTGGGATTTTAAATAATTTTAAGGAATGTGACGAAATTTTGTTGGGATTTTAGGTAGTTTAAATGTATTTTATCATATTTTACGAAAATTAATTGGATTTTCAGGAATTTTAAAGTATTTAACGAGATTTTATGGGATTTTAAAGAATATCAAGTGATTTTACGAAATTTCATGGGATTTTAAATAATTTTAAAGTAATTAAAGATTTTTTCTTTAACCGTATATCAAAGAAAATTTTTTGTGGGTGTATGGGTACACGCCAATACACAAAAACAAAAGTCTTGATTCAAGCCCGAAAGTCTAGTTTGTGTTACAATTTAAGTCAGTTTTTGGGCTTATCTAAATTTAAGCTCAAAAATTAAATTAAATTAAAATCAGATTAATTAAATTAAATTTAAATTTAATTTAAATTTAATTTACAAAAACTGACTTAAATAGTAACACAAACTAGACTTTCGGGCTTGATTCAAGACTTTTTTTTCTGTGTAGGAATCATTGGTATACTTATCCTTGATTCAGATTTAGAGAGCAATTTCTTGTTACCAGTTATTTCGTTAACGTTTACTATCACGCATTATTAAGTCATCATAATATGTACGTCGTATGAGATTATTCACTTTGTCGAATATATTATGAAGCCATCTGCGACACTTTTTATGATTCGAGACTCATTCGAGGTGAAGCAAAATCCAGCCCGAGGGTGCAGGTGTTCAAGAATGCCAGTCAGGTGACGGTATCGTACTATAGCTACGAGCGACATTGATTATTCGACGGTACAAAAACGCGGTTTATGAGATAATCCGGTCGAGCACGGATAGGATAAAGAAAGAGAGCGCCGAGAGACAGGGAAAGAGAGATAGGAGAGACAATATCATAAGCGATTCGAAGCACGCCATCGCCCTCGGTCGTTCGTGACCCACCCCTTATGAACGAGCTATATACGTATCAAGAAGCGGTGTTCACTTTTTTTTTTAAAACCCTCGCATTTAATCTCACCGACGACATTTCTCTTTCTTTTTTATTGGAATAGGTAATTGTTCCTCTTACGTAACTCCCGGAAATGCAAAGAAAAAGGCAATCTTCGCTATTCACATTTAAAAGCACGAAAATGTTGAAACACTTTCGAGAAATACTCGAGGGAGTATCATTGTGAAAGGTTCAATCTGGAATATTATCGTTTACGTTTTCGGTTAGGAAAGAGGTTCGACTGAGTTTACGTAAGAGCTTCTATTTTATGTAAGTGCTGTTTTTTTCCTTCATTTTCATCTGGAAATGGTGGCATTCATTGCATTTTTAAATTATTTGAAAAGCAGGGAAACCTTGTCAATCGAATCGATAATACACCTCGCATTTATTTAAATTTATTTATATTGGCGCTCCACGTGCGTCAATCCCCATTTTATATTTTTTTGCTATTTTTTTTTAATATAACAGAATTAAATCTGAAATTTAGAATAATTTTGAGGAACTTTTATTTTGAATCTATAATTTTATAAATAATTATTCTTCATTTATATGTTTTAATTTTTTATAATTTCATTAGAGAAATTTACATTAATTTTGAAGAAATTTTATTTTTATTTTATTTTTATCAAGACTAAGAATCACTTGAAATCAATTGAAATCACTGAAAATCTCTTGAAATTCCTTGCAATCTCTTGAAATCTTTTGAAGTCGTTAGAAATCTGTTTAAATCTCTTAAAATCTCTTCAACAATCTCACAATCTTTTGAAATAAAATAAAATTTCTTTATAATTTTTAAAATCACTTTGATCTCTTGAAATCTTTTAAAAACTTTTCGATTATACAGCGAAAAAAAATATTTTATTTGACAATGTCTGTGATAAAAATACTTAAAAATTTTTTTTTTTTTTAATTAAAAGGAACATCATGATTTTAAATAATCGTTGTGATTGAAAGGAGAAATAATCTGCCGCATGAAATAGTATGATAAGCTGTGTTTAATTGGTATCTGTTCCTACTTTTGTTGTGTTTTATAAAATATGATAAAAAATCAAGTTTCAACGAAATCCATGCATATCGCGTCTGACAGTTCAAATATCTCTATCAATTATAAGTGTTCTACTTCCATGAAATTTGTCATGCTGCGTTCGATACTATCATCATGTTTTGAATTTAACATTTCAAATTATTCGAATCGCTAGTGCTTTTATTACAAAAGCTATTATTTTATTTATGATGTGAGATTCGTATCGCACCCGGGCTTTTGATTAAATGGTATTTTTTATTTCACGTAAAATTCATGATGTGTCATGTCCATACATTTTACATTGAAAATCTAACAACATTTTACTGAAACTATTAAAACCACACATGGTTTATATATATCATATAATAGTTTATATGTATTATAACAAATTATAATCATCATTTATGACAATTGTTTCGATTCTACAAACTAGCGTGCCTCTAAATCAATAAATGCGCTTGAAAATATCCTGGATTATATTTGTATTGATCGGTAGTGGGCAGTATAATCTGCGTGGCCAATTACTTTAATTGAAAATTTTTATACAATCATGGAAGTATATAAGTAATTGACGCAAAAGTAAGTCAAAAAAAAACATAAAAAAAAAAAACAAGACTGACAAATTAAAATCTATATTTTGTATAGTAGCATGAGATAAAATATTACACAGTTCAAAAAAATTTTACCATAACATTTTCTTTACAATTTTTGATGCTGAATTCAAATCCGGTCATTGAATTGCTTAAGATGTCCGGATTTCGAGATTTCCTAATCTGAAAATGACAGAAGACTATTTTAATTTTCAGAAATTTTAAGGGTTATTAACAATTATTGGGGTTTTATAGAATCTTAAGAAATTTGAAGTGCTTTGACAAGATTTAATTAAATTTTCAGAAATATTGAAGTATTTAGCGAAATTTTCATGAGATTTTAAATAATTTAGGAGCATCAAGTGACTTTACGAAATTTAAAAGAATTTTGTGAGATTTCAAGGGATTTTCAGGAGTTTGAAGGGATGTCGTGGCATCTTATGGCATTTTATGTATTTTTAAAAGATTTGACCATATTTTATGGAATTTTAAGTAATTTGCAATGATTTTAGGATATTTTATGGGATATTAAGTAATTTTAATGATCTTTTCGAAATTTAAGGAATATTACGAAATTTCAGTAGATTTTCAGGAATTTTAAGAGTTTTATTCAGACTTCATGGTATTTTGAGTAATTATAGATAATTTTAAAAAACATCAAAGAATATCACCAAATTTTGAAGGATATGTTAAAGAGATTTTAAGAAATTTTGTGAAACCTGATTCTTGAAATTAGAAATGAAATTACAAGTTTCTGTATTTCAAAAATTATAAACTCGATTTAAAATTGTTAAAAATCCCCTGAATCTTTATTGTAGCAGAAGATGTGCAAAATAGAGAAATTAATCGCGGTAAAGTTGTCAAAAAAAGTTTAAAAAGGGATATTTATATAGGGTTGATGCCTTATGATGCTTATGAAGTACTACAAAATCTACAAGAATTTATATTATGTAGTATTTAATGTTGAAACCCCTAAGCATGTTATTCCATATACATATGGAAGATGTACGGAAACCCTATAGCAACATTATTAGCATTCTATATTAAAATCCTTGCAATTACATGCGAAAAATCACACAATTTTCATTTGAGAACATGTAGAAGCCTGCGTATGCAATGATATACGATGCTCGTTACAGATTAGAGCACCGTTATCGCTTTATTAACACTTCCGGCCATGCGAAGCCACTAGAGACACGTTTAATCGATCCTCTCAACCCATCTTTGCGCTTCTTGCTCAAACGCTCATGTCACGTTATTTCCGTCACGTAACACGTAATGAAGACATTGTCCTTTTCAGCACGTTAATATCTTTCACACTATATAATTATATAGATTATAATCGTTACTTAAACCCATTGTTTTAAATCGTCAGCTAAAATCTATTGCGACAATTCATTTCCTTAATTGACATAACATTAATTACATATTAAATTTATGTCGTAAAATATATAAACTTACATGTCTGTCTATATTAAAAAACACATAATTCTGTTGAGCCATTGACATTGTGCATTAAAAAAAAGCCCCTTCATCTCAAGAAACCCCTTCTGTACCCTAATCATTTGCCCAACTCTTTTCACATATTTATACAATTTCTTGGAATTACTGCACCCCTAGTCCTCTCACCCTTTCCGGGCTGAAATGCATGACCTTTTTTCAATGCTAGCTCAAGTAGCCAGACGTGTTTCTCTTGTTTACTGTGAATGCAAATCTTGAAAAAAATTATGCATACTGAAAGAAATTACGAAGTCTCTCAGGAGCTAAAAGAAAGAACGGAGTTAGAGTCGTTATTGGAGACGGTATGTCACTTTACTCTGACATTCAATTTAAGTTTCTCGTTTTTATACCTTGGGAAATACATATATTTAAGTCAAAATTAGATTTTAAATGAAGAATGAAGAAAACGCATATTTTTTCCTTTGAATTGGGGAATTAATATTCAAGTATATTCTCAACTTCAACGGCAAAATATGCTCTGAACATTTTTTCGGGTTTCACCAGTAATGAAACTTTAGAATACAAGAGTGTCTACCTCCCAAATACCTTTTGAAATCCCTTAAAAAATTTCACCAAAACATTCGAAATCGCTTGAAATTCGTTGAAAACTTAAAAATCGACAAAATGTTTTAGAATTTTCAGAAACTTCTTAAAATTCTTTAAAACCAATAGAATATTTTTAAAGTAAATAAAAATTTCTTGAAATATGTTGAAATTCGTGAAAATCTCTTAAAATCCCTTAAAAAATTCTTAGAAACCTTTTGAAATCTCTTTATATCCCTCGAAATTCCACATGATTTAAAATTCCTTAAAATCCCTTAAAACTCTCAAAAACTTTCTGAAATCTCTTAACATTTCACGAAAACCTTCGAAATCGAAATAAAATTCGTTGAAAATTTAAAATTCTTGAAAATGTATTTATTCCTACGATCACCTTTAAAGTCCCTTTATACATATATCCTTTACAAAATCCATTAAAATTATTAAAAATTCCTTAAAATTCTTACAAACCTCCTAATGTCTCCAAAAATTTCAAAACATTTAAAATCCTTTAATAATCCTTTGAATTCTCAAAAATCTCTGCAAATTTCATGAATTTCTTTAAAATTCCACGAAATCTCCTGAAATCCCTTAAAATTCTACGAAATTTTTTAAGAATCCTAAAAATTCTTTGTATTTCGTAAAAATATCTTGAAAATCTTGAAAATTCCTTTTAAAATTTCTAGAAACCTCTTGAAATTCCTCTCTCAGGGTGTCTACTATACGAAAATTTAAGGAAATCCGGGAAAATTCGAGAATTGTCCTTGATTTTATTTTTGATGCGGGAACTAAGTGTATTTTCGGTATTTTTTAAACTCGTCCTTGGCAGATGTAGAAATGTATTATTATTTCCGTACGGATATTTTTAATGACTCGATTGAAGTTATTACAGCACCTATAAAAATCTTCTGCAGTCGATGGCTATTTAATCCTGCTTCCCTTGACTTATATTAACATGTACGCTGGTTGTCCTCATTTCCGCCTCTAAATATATTTTCTTTGGCTAATCCTCACGCTTTGCAATCGCGCGAAGGCGTTAGGTAGTATATGCTTGATGAGAAACCACTAACTTTGCACTTCTGCACAATATCGCGGAAAATTAACTCGCCCAACAATTCCCCATGCACAACTATTACTCACGCGTCGGCGCCGAGAGTGCTTTAGTCAAAGATTTAACTTCTATATTAGATATCGGAAGCTATATACGTGAATGTTTCCCGCTTATAATGGATCCTCTTCATGTGACCAATTTGGCGCTCCTTTAGCCCGTATTATTTTCAAATTGTTATTATTAACGAGATGAGAAGTACAATCGTGAACTAAACCTGTTACCTTAACCTAAGGACGGTTAGGTCTCTTGTGGTCACGTGACAAGATAAATGGAGCAATATGGTAGAAAAGGACAGAACCATCTTTGTTGAAGGTGCGGGTTTAGTTTACGATTTGTTTCGTCTTTTGACACTTGGAATGGTAATGCAAAATTCCACAACAACCTTGAAAATACGACAAAGTCCGTTAAAATTTCATAGAATAACTGAAGATTCTTTCTTACATAACAAAAATATCATAGTTATTTCTACGAAAGGTTTAACATTATCGTTGTTCGCAGAACAATTCATTGTAAACAATTCGATTACTAAATAAAACTACTCAAAATATTAGTAGTCAAGTCGAGAGTCAAATATACTCTTTAAATCTGAACCAGCAAAAACCCTACCAAATCAGTGATATTCACTGATTCATCAGCGAATTTCACTGATTTGGTAGTGTTTTCGCTGGTTCAGATTTAGAGAGTAAGGGACTAAATCAGTTAGTCAAATTCTTACGAATTCATATTGAGACAGCATCAGAATCCTATAATAACTTCACAGAAAAAAGTCTAGTTTTTATTACAGCTTGTTTTTGTTACACCTTAATTTAAATTCGTTTTTGGACTTATTGTTAGTATCAAATTTAAACCCTTCTTTTCTATGTTAAGATGTGAAAGAAGCATATTGCATCTCAACACAGAAAGTATTGATTTGTGTTAAGAATTTGTGAATTTCACTTTGTATTCCGACTGTCATTGATTATTTATGATTGTTGAACTGGACGGAATAGCTTGGACAACTATTTTCTCTAGATTCTGGGTCAAACATGTCGGACAGTTCATCATGAGTGTATGACTAAATTATGAGGCTAGTTGGAAGTTATGGTTTATAAATCGTTAAAGACATCCCATGGATATTTCATACAAGCAGAAAGAGCGAAGCTGTAAACAAAGGGATGCTTTTATCGACAGGCACTTCGCGTAGGACGAGTGATGGATGTGTTTTATTTGTAAACGAGGAGCCTTTCCTCTTTGCCTTCCGACTTCGAGTGGAAAGAAAAGGAACGCTGAAAACAAGCGAGAGCGATAAGTCGCAAGGGATTTCCGAGGGAAGGTAAGTTAAGTTTAGTTGTGGACAAGACGAGAAGTACGATTGACGTACTGCCTGCCTCGTGATGGATTGACTCAAACCAATCACATCGTTTATATCCATTTGCCGCAAATGTTCTTTCCTTGAAACCTATTCATACATAAAATCTGTAACCCATCTTCACAACAAACCGTCTCACATATTATATTAACACGTCAAAGAATGTAAAAACCGTTAATTGCTATTTCAACATCAAGTACGAAAAGGGCTTATTTACATAATAATGATTTACAAAAAGTATGAGTCACGTCGAGGGTTTTGATGTATTCATAATCGTGTATAAGATGCATTTGAATTGCAAAATGTCACAAAATAGCAAAGAGAATCACTTCTCTTGTACAAATGGAATAATGTGAAATGCAATTACGTCATAATGTAGAAAATTGCATCGTGATGTAGAAGAAACAGGCGTTTATCGTGTATGAAATGATAATAAAGGTGCTGACCCCTAACAAGTAAAGTTGCTCGACAAGAGAGGGAACGAAATGTAGTTCGTGTTCAATAATAATCCGAGCGAACGAGGATAAACCCGAAAAATTGCGCCGAGTTTCGCAACTCTAACAGTCTGAGATCAGCGTAATAACTAGAGTAAACGACTCTCTAATTATTTGTCGAAAGTTTCGATTTGTTTTGCTGAAAGTGTGGTTTATGCAAATACCAAACACATGCGGATATTCACAAACGATTAATCGCATTTCAATAAAATTCACTCGTGCATGCTTTTATCTTCTTCCGTTAAACATTAATAACACAAAAAATGGAGTAAATATGTATATATAATATAAAATAATAGCAATAGAAATTCTATCTCTGGTCCTACATTCAGTGATCTTTTGCGCAACGAGTAACTCGGCACACCTGAATTCGTGATACATATTGTCTCTTTTCATAAACGATTCCTTGGAGAACCATTTCCTTTGAACTCCTTTCTCCTGCCTTTTGTTGACTAAAGGGTGTATGTACATGTAATATGCATGCATGATCTAAAAATGGTGAATATGGCGCTTTGAATGTCACGATTGTATGAAAATTTCGTCAGGTATGAACATTTGTGGTTTGGAAGAAACGTGTGTTTGTTCAAAGACAATGTAACATTGTCATACTGTTTTAATATCGCCTTATGGCGTATGATGTTTAGTCTCTAGTCGCTCTCGTATGTAATAAGTAATTACAGAAAAACATGTCTATTCTCTGTTTCTTAGAAGTTTTAAAACCATGCCTGCGATTGTTAAATGCCCCGTGTGGAAATTGCCTTATTTAGCCTTATTTTAAAAAAGGCTCGGACCAGATCCGGATCAGGCTGCCTGATTGTCAAATTTATGTAACGGCCCTGATCAGGTCCGTTTACGGCCCGGATAGGCTCCCCTTATTATTAAGTAAGGCAGCCTAAATTATACCGTAAGTAAGGTAAACGTACGGCCCTGATAGGATACGGATAAAAATGTATTGAAGATCAGGCGTACAACAACACAAGTATAGTGCAAACTTTAGAAGATTTTAAATTAAATAATTTATTATTTATAATTAAAATATATTTTTTTGACTAAATAGTATTTTAAATTATTTAATTAAAAGTGTTTTATGAAATAGAATTTTGCTAGTCCTATTATATCAATCATTACTACAATATACTTTTCATCAATACTTTTACTTTCTGTAAAAGTGAACACTAAAAATATAGGAATATATTTTATTTTTTTTAACTCAAATGCATTTTTTGATTAAATTATCTCGAAAAAATTTAATCTTTGTGTGTGAATGAGTATACCGTGGAAAAATGTGGGACCACCATCTCGAGAGCTTAGGGTAATGGTTAGGTAGCTGGACTCGTGTCCCGTAGGTCGTGCGTTCGATTCCCCTCCGCGTTGCGTGCGAAATTTTATTTGTTATAAAAGCGTTAAAATTTACAAATACCGATTATTTATAAGTATACGCATAATATCTCTACGTATAAATCATGTTCTTAATTAATAACATTTATTTTTATTTTTTATTGTAACTTCTAAGTGTAATAGGCCAATAAGGATCAGTGAAGGCGGCCAAGAACAACAACAAAATGTGTATGCGAGATTTTCGAAACATTTCGTTATCAGGGAATGCTTTGAAAAAAGTGGGGCACTAAATTTTTATTTGCTTTTTTTATTGAAGCGCGTAATTTATTATATAATAAAAAAATAATAATTTACGGAATTTGATAGGAATTAAATACGGCCCGGAAAAGAGCCTTACGTATTTTAAAGGCTGAGGTAAGGTTAGGATACGGACCGTCTAAGGTTGGCAACATACGGTCCTTTTACCATTGAGCGTTACAGAACACTATATGGGCCTGATAGGATTGACGGTTCCGGACCTTAAGTAAAATAAGGCAACCTTATCAGGACCTGGTAGTGCCCGGATTTAAATTTCTACACGGGGCTTTTGTAATTTTAAATGCATACAACATAAGTGTAGACCTGTATTATATTCTTAAAAACGTATTCCCTTTTTAAATACTTTTCTGTCAGCCGGAAAGTCTAAAAGTCAGAGAAAAGTGAGGGAATAAATGTTAGAGAAATTGAAAAATTGAATCTTGTGGCCACCCTGATGGAGAGCATTCATTTATTTCGTATTGTGTTCAAGTAAGACACAAATTCTTAAGACAAAGCACAATCTTCATTATTAATTGAAGGCTACGCTGCCCAGCCGTCTGGAGTACTGCACCTTCATTAAATGTCGCCCGCAATTCGTCGTTAGACTTGTACGACGTGGCGCCAGCAAAAGTTATTTCTGTTGAACTATAAGTGAGATTACCACGCGAAACGCAATGCACGAAAACCTTTGAAGATTCAAAGCTCTCTATTTTAGGCAGTAGAGCCTGCACTACATCACATCTTCACTTGGCCAATTCTCATACCGAATCTGAAATCTAGATCGAAATCCGACGCGTGTGTCCTCGGCAATTAAGTGTAATGTGCTACTCATTTGCATTACGTTAATGTTTGAGTTGTATATTGTACAATATGTAGAGATTATACAATATACACATTTACATCTTCTCTGACATTAATTATCGCATATCAATAATACATGATCCTGATTGGACTACAGGCATTTCATTGCTGTTTGCATAATTATCCTGGCGTTAATTGTTGAATAAACTTCAAGTTCAATCAACCACACGACACATCAAATTTGACATCGTAAAAATCATAATAATGCAGGGCGTTTGATTAAATTGATCCTATTCTAAAAAAGACATGCATTTCAGACAACTTCATGTTGCGTTCCTCATTTTGCGTTACCTTTTAGCTAACTTCATGCGTAGTGGGCTAACCTTATTGGTCAATTCATATGGCGCGCGAATTTAAATTGTCATTTCAGTTTCTATAGACGAAACACGCGCGCTCAAGCGCGCGCCTAATCTCGTATAATATATAATGAAGAATTATATGGGATTGAAAATTATGCAACACATGGTGTCACGTCTAGAATAAATGTCGTCGTCCGGTTCGTGCAACAAATCTGTGTTTCATGTCCGTGATTTCAGTGCATTTGGTAGAGGAAAGCACGTAAACAATATCCGAAGGATTTGCTTGGCTGATGTCGGGGTTGAAGACATCGAGGGGGTAAGGTGTATGTTGGACACGTACGGGTTTGATATCCTCAATATGGCGAATGGCCCTTCCAGTTTCTGGTATTTCTAGACATGCAGTGTAACATGTGTTAAATGATATCTTCTCGTTTTAAGAATAACATATATTCCTCCCTAATAAAGTGGTGTAACGAGTAATTGTTTCGAAAATTTCGCATACATTGCTGTTGTAATCCTGATTGGCTTCTGAATGACTTGAAGTTGTAATAAGAAATATAGAAAGATTTAAAATCCTTTTTGATGCTTTAAAATCCCTCAAAATTATTAGAAATCTCATCAAATTCCATGAAGTTGACATAGAAATTCTTCTGATTTTTTTTTAATTGTTTAAAAATTCCTCAAAATCACTTGAAATTGCTGTAAATTCCTGAAAATCTCTTGAAATCTCTTTAGATTCCTTAAAAGCATTTGAATTCCCTTCAACTAATTATTGAAGAGAGAATAATGTCTTCAGATTTTGAGATATTGCGAAAATCTACTAAAGTTCGAAACGTTCAAATGAACAAAATCATTTATTGAGAAAATATTCGATCACTGACATAAAAAATAATATAAAATATAAAAAAAGCTATAAGATTGTCCATTTTTTTAGATATATATCTTCGACACTATATTTCTACATAAAACAGAAATAGTAAAAAATATTTCATTCACTTAAACGTTCAAAATTTTAGGTACACATCACGATCACAACCTCTTTTTTATGATACATAGAATAATAATTATAGGTACAACTCGATGCAGTTACACGAAAAGTTCGTCTACGCCATTACCTGGCAATTAGACCGCAATTAAAAAACTCTGTAAATACATCCAGCTAGAAAAACATGAAATGGAAAATGCAAAGTATGAAGATATAGAAAATCCCTCGAAACTCGATTGAGCGCTTTTGGGAAAGGACGTTTAGTGTCGACTTTGATCTCTGTCATTAATTTTGCATACTTTATGTGAAATTTTTCTGTGTCGGTAGAAAAACTGGAAAGCGGAGCGCGAATTTTCAAGGAAAATCCACTTATCCACACTCGTCTTTTCTCGCAGTTATACTTCCCTCCCTCTTTCGCACTTTCATTTGCGATGTGATTCCCTCGAAAGCAGTGCTTTCACGGGACTGAAATTTCATTTTCCCAACGAATTTACCCCCACCGTGTCTTCTCCCAATGCGATCGCGCTAAATGCGTTGTTTCATTTACACTTCGTGGGCCGCCTTCTCACCCTTCGACTTTTCCACTTGTGGACATTGTAGTTAAGAGTTGGGGTTGAGCAGCGCGAGACCGGTAATTTTATTTTTGCAGCGCGCTGATCGCAATGCTGTCGTGCGGAATGCAAATGAGATTGTCATTACTGCAGCGCGCCGCGGCTAAAACGCAGATCCGTTTGTGCCCAACCTGACCCGACCCAGTCCGGAAACACTGTATCGAGAGTTTAATTGGACGAGCCTGAATATCCGCGCAGCTGGATACACCGGGTGTTCGCAGATATATCTTCATTTTCATGGCCAGGGTGTGCACTAAAAACCCGAAATAGAAATCACCTAAAACGAGGGTCGTCTAATGTTATTCATCGTCCATTAATATCTAATTATTAATTTCAGTAATTCCCTGATTATTATAATATCTGAGGAACTAATAACAACCTTTATTTGTTTTACTCCTTACAACTTCAAATCATTCGAAAGCCAATCGCTCGATATCAAAACTTCTTAAAGGATTTCAAGAGATATTTCAAATTTCAAGAGATTTTAACGGATTTTAAGTAATTTAAAACGATTTCAACTGATTTTAAGATATTTTTAAGGAAACTCAACAGAGATTGAAAATATTTTCAATATTTTCCGTTATTTGTTTTACTCCTTACAACTTCATATCATTCGAAAGCCAATCACTCGATATCAAAACTTCTTAAAGGATTTCAAGAGATTTTAAGGAATTTTTAAAGAATTAAAAAAAAAAAATTCACAAGAATTTCAAGCTTTTCAAGCAATTCAAAAATTGTGTTTAACATTTGAAAGGTTTTAAATTATATTAAATTTTTTTAAAGTATTTCAAAAGATTTTAAGGGTTTTTGAGCAATTTAAAACGATTTCAACTGATTTTAAGATATTTTTAAGGAAACTCAACAGAAATTGAAAACATTTTCCGTTATTTGTTTTACTCTTTACAACTTCATATCATTTAAGCCCAAAAACTGACTTAAATTGTAACACAAACTAGACTTTTGGGTTTGATTTAAGACTTTTTTTTTCTATGTAAGTAACGCAACTTAACGTTGTTTAATGTTTATACTTAACGCTTATAATAGCGTTGCAGAAGTCGAGCAACTCATGGCCCATCAAAAGTGTAAAGATGCACTTTTATGAGGGCAGATAGGATGCTATATGAATAGATGCATCAGTGTGTACCTGTTTTTGTCGTTCTGCGATTGTGTAAGTTGCATATATGTTGAATACTTTCGCATATTCAATCAAAATCTCGTACGAACTGCTCGTGCTGCGGAATAGAGAGAAAGACGAAGAAAAACTGCAGCGGTAAAAAGAGATTTTTTCAACTAAGAAGAGCTTGCGAGCTCTTTCTAGGTGATTCCAGTAATCGCTGCTGTGGTTAGGTTCCCCTAAGGTTATAGAGCGCCATGAAGGTTGAAAAGGTAATAGGGAATCGCTCCAGTTTTTATTCCTGCTTCTACAAATAGCCTGATACTGCTGAGTTGAAGTACTTTCCTTTTATTCCTCTATGTAATTCTACTCGGTGGCTTAGTTTTCTCCGGATTACTTTAGGTCTTTCAATCTTTATTAGGATTCATTAAAATCCTTGGTATTATTACCTTATATAATTTAAGTTTTAACGTTTTTTTGATAGTTTCATTTAATATCCATTTCTTCTGTTGTTCATAGGTGAGTTTCAAATACATTCCATGGGTCAAGAACTGTTTTACAAACGTAAGTCGAATATGTTTATATGATTTTATGATTTTATCTCTAATTCGTTGAAATTTCTTTAAATTCCTAGAAATCTCCTGAAACACCTTAAAAATCCTCAAAAACGTTCAAAATTATTAATCTCTTGTAATCCTTTAAAATTTTACTTCAATTTTCAAAATCCTTTTAAATGATACAAAATCTTCTTAAAATTATTAGAAATCTCATAAAATTCCACAAAATTTTTTAAAAATCAGAAAAATCTCTTGAGATCCCTTAAAATTCATCGAAACCTCCTAATATCCCCAAAAATTTCAAATCATTTAAAATCCCTTAAAATGTCTTAGAATTCTCAATAATCTCTGAAAAATTTCATGAATTCCTTTAAAATTCCGCGAAATATCCTGAAATCCCTTAACATTCTATGAAATCTTTTTAAAAATCCTAAAAATCTTTTGAATTTCATAAAATTTACTTGAAAATTCAATGAAAAATAATGAAAAATCCCTTGAGTTCTCTTAAAATTCCTCGAAATTTCACAAAAACATTGGAAGACACTAAAAATTCCCTAAAATATCTTAAAATTCTTATAAACCTTTTAATATCCCTCAAAATTTCAAAACATTTAAAATCCCTTAAAATTCTTATAAATCTCTGAAAATTCCATGAATTCCTTTAAAATTCCATGCAATATCCAGAAATCCCTTAATATTCTACGAAATCTTTTAAAAATCCTAAAAATCTTTGAATGTCACAAAAATCACTTGTTATAATGTATAATTTAACCGACTTATTTCATAAACGACATTGGTGCCTAAATAGAGCCAAAATTTGTGGAAGGAAACTTAGGAGACAATTTTATGGACACTTTTATGAAATTTAGCCTCGGAGATGCAGGGGAAGTTATGTACGAATTTTCCCCGCCCTTTCCATATAAGGTGGCGCTAAGTTATGTACGAAACGTTAAGGAGCTTATGAACTTTACGGGCATATGTAGTAGATTAGATAATAAATATATATATAACGTCATTTAGGGAAAGTTTAGGCAGCTTGATATCTTAGAACCGAAACCCAGCCTTATTAAGATTGACATGGCACCTATATGAGCAGTATATAGTTTAATCATCTTTTTTGGGAGGAAATTTTGGGGACTATAAACTTTGAGATCAGTCATTTAAACTTGGAGCATAAATTTCACCATTAAACTACTTTTTCCTTATTGTCTGTAAAATAATCACTAGAGGAAAGTTTTGAGCAAGGTACTGCAGTTGAAATAAGGCTCTAAACTTCACGAAACTTGTGAACTGCTTGGAAATTTTCGAAATATTTCTCTCTCGAAACGTGTACACCTGCAAAAAGAACACTGTTCGTACTTGGCTGCCTTTTAGTGACCTGTAACACGAACAAGTACGGCAATTCGATTGAATCGTACCAACTAAAGTTTCCGTGCGGTTAATTGGCTGATCGAAGAAACCGAGTAACGTTTACGGAGACTTGAGTCTACGTGTCTTGTATGAAGTGTGCTACGGACGTACAGATACATTATACAGAAACACATATACATATAGCTACATATAAACATATTGTATATAAAACTGAAAGTCTGTGTTCGTTTTTTTAATAGGTTTCCATACCGTTGAGGCTATCAAAGCCTTTTACAGGACATCATAAATTTTTCCCGCGGATTTGCTTGAAATAACTTGAATCTCTTTTTGAACTTTTTATATCTTTTTTTTCAATTTGATTCAAGAAAAATGAAAATTGGTAAAAATTACAATATTTTGAACATTTGAACGTTTAAAACTTCTGGTACATTGAAATTCTTTAAAATCAAATGAAATTCCTTAAAGCATCACGCATCATTTCGTCAAACTCATATTGCACGATTTTGTGCAATTGGTAACGTTTGCATCAAAATGACGTTTGCGTAGCTGCATATGTCAGAAAGTGGAATCATCCTGCGAGTGTATTTCGATTTAACTTCTCAGACAGTAAGAATTATCGTGCTTGCGTGCAAGCACTGGCACCGAGCTGCAATTCGCGAAGGCGGACCCGAAAGTCCGTTGCGAACTGTCGTTACAAACTGCACGTATAAGCACAATACCTAGCAAAGTGTGAGTAACGACCATTCACTTGAACTGAATGAAACTTTTACAAATATGATTATAGAGCCCTAAAAACGTGATATAACATGCAATTCACAATCTTCTTGCATATGATACTTGAAATTTTACGCGGAAGGTATATAATGATATTTCTTGGGTAATTTGGCCAATTTTTCGGGATGGGACAGTTCCATAATCTTTTTATACCAAGGAACGTTTGGAATTACTGTTTTCTCCAAGAAAAGTTGTTATTGTACAATTTTTAATGATAAAAATGCAAATGTAGACAGGATGCAAGTTTCTCATTACATATATATATTGAAATAATTTCAGTTTTATATAAACGTACTCAGAATAATTAAGTATAATGATGTAAATGTATAATTACTATTCCAACGGTTTTCTAGAATATTATAGTTTCCAGAAAAGTGGATAAAGTACAAAACATGAAAAGACAGTACCACCTGTTGAAGGTATAAAACGCGCTACATAATTATCAGTCTCTGTTGCTTGTTCGAGCAAAACTTAACGTTTTCTGAATTGTTTGTTCCGCGTTTGAAAGCTACCAATTTCTTGGAAACTCCAATACGAAAAATGTAAACGAAAAGAGTATGAAACAGTTAAAAATGAGGTGAACTGTTCCATTTTTTGTTGAAGTATGCACTTCCGGTATTCCTGGTAATTAGATGAACCCTCTTTCAAAAGGTGTTCGGTGCATAAATATATTATTCATTCATAATTTATCGGAAGTGCATGGTTCACTGAATTCTTTTGATAAAGGGACGACACCATGGGTCAGTGAATTCTTAAACCAAGTAATAACAGTCGCCCTTTCCGCGTGTCTTTCTTCTCGTAATCTTGTCTTCAAAAAAAGACAGAGTTCCTTCCTGAATCAAGTTTTTCTGAGTCGAGAAATATGCTTGAGATCATTTTATATTCTGTATACTGAAAAGTTTCGGGAAAAATCCGGGAATTTCATTTAGGACCTGGAATTTCTTGTATTTTATTGAAGAATCGACTTTTTTCGACCCTGGAAATTTCGAAAATAGAGAAAATACCCGAATGAAAATAATAATACCGAAAAAAATTTCTAAAATTGAAAGTTATTGAAATTTTAAATTCTCGAAATTATAAAATTCCCAAAATCATAAAATTCTCGAATGTAAATAGTCACGAAATTGAAAATTCCCGAAATTGATATTTCCAGACATTAAAAATTCCCGATATTTTTCTTTACAATTTATTTCCAAAACTTTTGTTCAAAATTTTAATTTATTATTAAAAGATTGGACAAAATTTTTGGGAAAATTCACAAAATTTGAAGTAATATTCCTTGAGACCGTTTCATACATTTTCCTTATTAAATATTTGGAAAAACATCAGAAAGTTTGCGGAAATTAGTGTCCTAAAAATTTCTGAAAAATTCCCGTATATAAATTCCTTAAAATCACTCAGAATGACTTATTAAAATATTTTTCAATACTTTACTCTTCTTATCCCTTGCAATCCCTTAAAATCACTATAAATCTCTCAGAATCCTCTCATTTCTCAATAAACCTTTGATATCAAATTTTAGTGAAAACATGGGAAAGTTTGCAAAAATCAGTGTCCTAAAAATTTTCCAAAAAAATTGCCAAAGAAATTTTCTACAGATCTTTCTATATATCAAGATATTTAAAAAAAAAATTTGAATCTGTTACTGTGAAAAAGTGGACAAAAACTCAAATGCAAAAATTCAATAAAACTCGAAATCGAGTAAAAAAGAAACTTGTTGAAACAAGCTCACTCGTATAAGTCAAATCAAGAGAGAAAAGCTCCCCCACGTCCTATTCTCTATTCCCTCTGAGCAGCTCACCAATTTCTTTTCTCCTGAATCTCGATTCGCCACTTAACGAAAATAAATCCGCTCTTTACCCAGACACTTGGAATCTCAAAAAGAGGAAGTGTGAAGTTCTTGAGCGAAGATCATGGGAAAAGGAGCGAAATGACGGGGTAACCCAAGAGACTCAGATACTCAGAGGGGGTGGTTCAAGAGTTGGGGGTGGATGGAGTTTGAGGGAGTCGCCGTTCTCGTCTCTCTTCGAGGCTGGCTTAAATTCAGGTACTCCAGAAAAGGAGACTTTCATTGAGGCGAGTCAGCCACTGCTCGTTTCACTCGGTCGGATTGCACCTAGGCATGTATGTGTATGCAAGCTTAGTTGGTAAAAGGGGCTGGAAAGAAGGGTTGGATGGCACAGTGAGTGGGTTGGAATTCGCATATGAAATTTACAGCCACTATAACGCAGGAAATGCGCCCTCGGTTCCCTCGCTTCGACTATCGTCCACCTTTCCTCTATGTATATTCGTCCCGCTCACTCGGAAACTGCAGCAGTGGAAACTCCAGCAAGCCACAAACCGTAGTCCACGAATTTCATGCAATATTCTACTTTGCCCCACATTTTCAAGCATCAGCAATGTCCCATAATCCACTTCAGAGGCGTTATGTCGCGAACATTGTCGCTTACATATTTTCTGAAAATGTATGCACGTATGACACTGTATTTGGTTTTTTTTTTATATTTTGTTTCAATACTGCAATCATAATTGAATTTAAAATTTGTAATGTAAATGATAACTGGCTAATAACGAAACGAGGGCACTAAAACCCTGCTTTCACTTACATTATATTTTCTGTGATTTAGTTTAAAAGTCAGATGCCGGAATAAATAAATATGCAGGGCTGCCACAGACTCTGTGGCAGGCACAGACTAATGTACTTCAAAAAAGTGACAAAAGTGACCAATTTTATCTAAAAAGTAACTAAAAGACTAATTGTGAACAAAAAAAGTCACTAAAAGTGACTAATTATCGCCCAAAAAGAGGTCTGTTATGTCCAAATGATGAATACCAAGGTCAAAATTTCCAGAATAAATTTTGCAAGTCACACAAATTTTAATTCGTTTTATTACAAGTAGATTACAAAAACTAAACAAAATTATCACAAAACTGCAGCATTTATATTGCAAATTTCCACAATGCTTTAGGGTAGGAACTAGAAGACCTGAAAATCACGAACTATATTATTTAGATTTTCTTTTCTTTTTTAAGATAAAATTTAAAATATCATTTTTTCTCTTCTTTATACTGTCTTCTGGGTTTTATTAATTTCGTCTTGCTTTTTCTCAGATTTTTCCCAAATTCTCGTTGAATTTATTCCATACCTTTTCCTTTTAAAAATTGACTTATATAGTTACTGTTTATTAAAAAAAGTGACTTATAGTGACTTTTTCTTTAAAAATAAAACATCAGAAATAAAACATTTATATTTACGTATTAATTTTATGGCTTTGAAATATTCGTGTATGGAAATTCTACTTGAACAATTTCCACTTTGGAATTTGTAGTAAAATTCCCGTACAACACTTTCCGTAGAATCTTTCCACGTGGGAACAAACGATACTATAAAGCAACACATAAAAAAATCTCCATTCTTTCCAAAGAACCACATAATCTCGCTCTTAACATCGATAATTTGCTTTAGCTCACATCAGCCCTTAGGCATCATCATCATCTGTCTTGCACAGCCCTCAATATCAGTGTGCTTACACTTGTAAGGCAAGAGCGAATTGGAGAATGAAGGAAGATGTAGATAAAGGACGATGAAAGGGCGGCAAAGGTGAAATGGCGGAGGGGCGGGGGAGGTGGGGTAGTACTCCTCTCGGAGTGATCTATTCCTTAATGCATGTAAATGAGATGCGATGCTTTGTGGGTACTCGTTGGAAATAGCAAGTCCTCTGCTCGATTCTCTGTAACCCCAGCGAAGCTATGAGAGGCCCAACATATACTAACAGATGCCGTTAGCGGTTAGTGTTCTCATATATGTGTGGCTCACGTTTACAATCGTTCCCAGAATGCATCGCGATCTGGAGCAGCGGGAAATTCGCTAGCAACATTGTAGAGTGCTCGTTTCCTTCGTCGTCATCATAGAGATTCTCTTCTGGAATCTAGCATACGAGGATGCCATTTCAGAATGGAAAGTATATGCAATTCGACGATCCTGAGGGGTAGCTGTCAGCCATATAGGGAAAGGTTAGGTGAAAAGTAATATTATGGCGAGGAGAGTTCATTCTCAGATTCAAATCAAAGTACACTTTATATTTGGTTTGGTTGCAGACATTCTTATATGAAGGCAGTTTTCCTTATGTTATGGTTATTGTTTCCTCGAAAAGATGCTCACTTTTCCACTTTTCTGGATATTTTCCTATAGCTAGATTATGTCGCTTTATATTCTTGAGACATATCGTGTGATGTCTCTTATCTTTGTTTGTCGTCTTTCTATGCATTTCTTCCTTCACTGCATGTTGAGATGTGTGCTGATAAAAATATATGTTAGTCTCTACATCTGAATCAGCGATAAGTATATCAATGTTTCCAATTATCGAAATTAACAATGATGAATCAATGAAATTTAGCTGATAGAGGGCGTGACAATTATTAATTTATCAGCGAAATTCACTGGTTCAGCAGCGTGTATGCGCATTGGAATCATTGGTATACTTATGATTCAGATTAAGAGAGTACACTGAAAGAAATTTAGTAGCAATACTTGCTATTTCAATATTCATATTTCTTTATTCGGTATACCTATATTGAATGCTTCTTTTATTAGTAATGTTACTAATTCGTTTAGTAGCGATCTACCAATTCATTTGATTCGTCCTTGTTACCAATTGAATTGATAACCTTTTACTAATTTACACAACAAATAGCACAACTATTTTTGTGGTTGTGACAACCACAGCAGTTTTCTGCGTGTAAGAAGTCAATATTAATTTGTACATAAGAATTAACTAATTCAGATTGAGAGACAGGAAGATAGAGACATAGAGACATAATATTCTAGTTTCCTGACTCGTTAAATAATAATCTTCTGGAGTCTAAACACAAGTTTTCCTCGGAAGCTCTCGCTGACGGGTTCGTGTCTTCAGATCATTTTTAGGGGCACGGAAAACGTCACTCTGAGTCAGGTTTCTCGTTTTCTCTTCCATCAACGTCTCACCAGGTCGTGTTGGCCGGCTTACGCCTTACGAAGTGCCGACAGACGCGCCGCGTCGATTAGGGATCTTGTCCAAACACCAGAACCCATGAGTTCCAACATACAGTTCACATTAGTCGACACTCTATGTACATTGTACATGTACATGTCCAATTGTACACGAAGCAACGATCTTCTCAGAATACGTACATAACTTAACTCACTTGACAGGATTGTATCTATACAAAGATTTCTATCTTCACCAAAACTTTGCCAGACCCAAAACTTTCTTCAAGAACAAGACAAGATTATCCTTCTCACTCTCGCAATAATCTCTTTCCTCTTTCCTCATGTTTCGGAAACACACTTGTGCTTCCTGTTTATAGCCAACATGAATCTAACATGCCTTTGTTTGTATAAGCTGCTTTCGAGTTTTAAAGTTAAGTGAAAGGGCTATGTCAAGTTTAACTTGGTGTGAGTCTTCTTCACCATTCTCAAGAAAATGTCTCAAGCTTTCTTTTGTAGATGTAGCCATTATATGTAATGTACTTTACTCTCTTACACTTTTATTTTTAATGAAGCAGAAGCGTGCGACATAACATCCTGTTTAAATTGATTAGAAGCTTCTCAATTCTGATCTACATTATACATATTACTAAAAATGCTTCAAATATGATTGGTTTTTGAATGACTTGAAGTTATAAGAATACAAACAAAATAATCGCGCGTGTGTTGGTTTACTGATTAAATTTAAATTTTCGATTGCAAGGACTCTTCTACTAAAGATGATCCAGCAAAGTATATTGTGAAAGATTTTTTCCGTGACATGAAATATTTCTTGGATCCACACCCTTTCCTTTTTTTTCTGCTTCCAAGTCTCGAGAAATTGACTCGTCTAATTTTTGTGCCGCTCCTTACTCCGCCCGATCGGGATTTTTAATCAAGAAAATTCCTGGAATCTCGCATCCGCCCTTGAAGGGTGCCCAGCCCTCTAATAGAGTTGGATTTGTTACGGGGAAGGTCAGCTTTCTAAATATCAAGACATCAGGCGCCGAAAGACAAAGGAGTAGATGAAAGAAAGACGCGTGATATAATGATATAATTTAATGATGATATAACAGTTTAATGTTAACTGCATATTTGCATGTGAGGAAATATTACAATTGTGCTAAAACATAGACAATTTGGTAGTGGAAACTAAATTATGCAATGCACTTTTGAGGAAGATCAATCCATTGAAAGTTTTTGATGGTTTTTGTTTCTGAGAGTTGCACTATAATTACGACTGACGAAATTTTCTCTCAATTAATTAGTGAAGCATCACATCCATTAGTGAAATGAACTCTGATTTACTCTCTCAATCTGAATTAGTGAAAATTTTACTAATTGAATTATCAGACTTATATTTGACTACTGAAGTAGTAATTTTTTCACTCTCTACTAAATGAAATAGTAAGTCATCTATTTATTAAGTATGTAGGAACAAAATACTAATTTTTTGAGTAGTTTTACTTACTAATTTAATTATTCACAGTGAATTGTTCTTCAAACATTAATAATGCTAAACATTTTTTATAAACAACTATGTTATTATTGTCATATTATATATATAGCTTTTTATAGTTTATTTAACAGATTTTAGAAGATTTCCATATATATAACAATTTTTAATTTACTCTATTATGCTATTTTAGCGAATTTTATCGAATTTCAAGAAATTTTTTAGAATATTTTAATGGATATTAGTTACAGCTTCAAGTCATTCAAAAACCAATGAAATTTTTCTAATTCAAATTTAGAGAGCAGATTTGAAACAACAGTTCATGCAATTTTTAAAGATTTTAAAAAATGTTGAGAGATGCTAAATATTTTTAAATTATGAGGAATTTTTAACGATTTCAACAAATTTAAGCGATTTCTAAAGTTTTCGTGAAATTTTAAGGGATTTCAAAAGGTTTGCAATAGTTTCAACGTGTTTTAAGAAATTTTAAATTTAAATTTAAATTACAAATTTTTTATATTAAAAGATTTCTAAGAATTACGAGGGATTTTATGAAATTTTATGAGATTTCTAATAATTTTAAGTGATTTCAAGAGATTTTTTTGATCTTTAGAAGATTTTGTGAAACTTTTAAAGGATTTCATGGAATTTAATGGGATTTCTAACAAATCTTAATGGATTTTAAATGTTAAGGAATTCCAATAGGTTTCTAAGCATTTTTAGAGATTTTCATGAATTTTAACGTGGATTTCAAAGGATTAATGAATTTTAACCGATTTCTAAGGCTTTTTGTGAAATTTGAAGGGACGAGGAATCGAACACCCGCGCGCGTTTACATATTTTGTTTTTCTTCTTACAACTTCAAGTCATTCAAACTCCAATCAGGTTTGCAACAACAATGCGAGATTTTCGAGACATTTCATTAAATAACTTTTTTAAAATAGGATTTTTTCTTCCCAATGAAGACGTTAAAGTTTAATTCCGAGAAACTCTCTTAAAGAACATTTCCTTTTGACATTCGGGACATCATAAAGGCAAAAGTGAGGACTCGCGAATTCCGCGCACGAAATTTCTACATATACAACGAAAGAGGGAGGATCATAAAATTTTTTTATACAAAGAGCAGACGGTTGTAAAATACGAGGGATGATGCCGCTAGTGATTCTGGGGGGGTTGAATTTCGAGTTGAAAGTTTCAGAAGAAAGGAAATATAGTGAGGCTTGAGGTGGGGTGAATTCTAGTGTGAAAAAAAACCTCGTATAAAACTAGAGGCGCAGAAAGTCAATTGACTCCCGCGGAATTTAGGATTTACGGTAAAGACAAGCAATGTCATAAAACACCGCGAATAATAAAAGAAAAACCATAGCATAAACCATAACATCTCTTTTTTAACTGGATTTGAAAATTAATTAAAATTGTAAGTGATCAGTTCCAAATTTTTGAAATTTGTTTGTACTATTGAAAATACGCGATTTTACATATTTACATTTATCTCTGCGTGGAAATTGAGAGAAAGGAAAAAAATGCAAATAAATGATCGTTGAATGTAGGGAAAATATTCAATTGTTTAATAATTGTTACAAATGAATGCTGCTCGGTGTATAATTGTATATGCATGTGCAGAATGTGAAAATTAATTAAAGGATGCAAATAAAGGGTAAATAATATTTGTTGCCAATTGTATAACAATTATTTAGTCACGATGCATTAAACCCTGTCTTTTATAAAATTTTCCTGTCATTTTTGTACTGAATTTATTTCCAAAACTTCATATTACATTTGTGTGTTTAATTGAACAATTGATTAATCTTTAATTTGTACAATTATATGAATTTTGCTTTGACGAGGGTGAAATCAGATAATGGTGCCACAAGTGAACAATCGGTTAGGAAATTAGAAAATGTTTAATCATGTCAAAGCGAATTTTGGAGAACATTGTGGAATATTTCCAATATTTATTAATTAACTGCGCACGTAAATTTTACCGCGCAATTCGCTGTGAAATTGCATCAACAATTTATAAGTACAGTGGTCGTGTCCCATAGTAGAATGGAATCGAAAAGAGGATTACTTTTAATGTAAAATACAGGCCTGCATAATTTATACAGCGTGTCTGGATCATCGTGAAAATGCAAATGTATAGCGTGCTCGTTTGGAGTTTAGCGTTGAATTGAATGGAATTATAAATTATGGGCAGTAAGTGATATTTCTGAAAGGATATTAAAAAAACTGAAAAAAAAAATACAAAACACGGTTCAGTCCAATTAAAAAAGAATAAAGGCTTTTAAACTTAGATAATGTAAATTGATAATTATTCAATTAAATTGAGGAATCCAGTTGGGAAATTGAAAGTAAGAGAATCAAATTAGAGAAACGAAAAATAGGTAATCAAAGCAGGAAACCAATTAGATTTACTTATCTAGACTTGGAGAATAAAATCATGTAATCGATTTTTGAAGCGGTACCGAAATAGCCGATCTGAGCTTGAAATAAGATTTCACCTTCCTTGTGAGATCGTAAGACTTGGCGTCATAAATAAGCATTTCCTTTTATGCTCTACATACATGCAGGATATTGCCGATAGGTACACATGCAAAAAACGTGCGGTATATAATGCATACAGGTTTGTACACGTTTTAGATGATACCTTTACAAGCAGTTGCTAACCTACACTTTAGAGCGAATTGAAATGGTGCATTTCGCATAATATGGAAGAGGAATTTGAATCGCGTGCGAAACTGGATCATTTCCAATAACACATATAGAGAGAGTGTCTATTACTGTACGGGAACTTAAGGAAATCCGGAAATTGTCCTGGATTTGAGGAAAAATCCGTCGTTAATTTTAAAATCCGTGAATTGTCGTTAGTTTTAGTTTTGATGTGGAAAGCGGACTTTCGGTTTGAAAAAATTTTTTCGAATAATCAATATTAATATTTTTGACACTTGCAACTTTTTTTGAATCTCTTGAAATCTTTAGAATTATTTTCGAATCCCTTGTAAGTCTTTAAAATCATTTAAATTGTTTAAGTTAATTGTTTAATTTAAATTATAATCATTAAAATTCTTTCACCATTTCTAGAAATTCACGAACATCGATTGAAATCTCTTAAAAATTATTAAAATTTTATATATTTTTTTTAAATCCCTACAGATTTATTCAAATTTTTTAAAATAACTTTGAAATAACTCGCTTAACATTTTTTAAAATCACTTTAATTTTCGAAATCCTGTAAAATTTTTTGTAGATTCCTAAAACTTTTTTGCATTTTTTCAAAACTCCTTGAAATTCCTTGAAATATGAAAATCCTTCTAAGAGTTTTATATTCTTTGAAAGCTTAAAATTTCTTTAAGTTTTTCAAAATCATTTATATAATCTTTTATAACTGTCCATTAAGAAGATAAAAATCGAAACCATTGAAATTTCAATGATGTTTCACTAGTCATTAAAAATGAAATTCCATTAAACGAAATCTATAAAGTAATTTTTATATTTAAAATATTGTTGAATTTGTTTCATGAATAAATTTATTTCAATATTTTCAATTTATAATAATTATATTCCAAATTCTACAAACTAAAAATATTTATTAATTATAAAAATTCGACTATTGATCTTTTAGTTTCTTTGTTAAAGGTCTATATAATTAAATTTCTGTTAGAGATTAATCATTCTTTAATTTCTACTGAATTCAGTAATAATTTTACAGGGGCGTAGCAACAGAATTTTTCAAGGGGGGCAAACTCGAATGACAAAAATTCGTCATATATATAAATCCATTTTTATTTAAGTATCACAAACATCTTTGTTATTTTAACAGCTTTATAATTCAAATTTTTAAATGTTAAATTGCGATGTGCGCAAAATGTGAAATAATTGTAGAGATAATATTTAATTCGATGGGAATAAAAAAAATCACTATCAATTGTTTTTGAATGTGGGGGGGCAGCCTCCTGCCCCCCGGTTGCTACGCCAGTGTAATTTTATAATCTAAATCAATTTTTATTTATTTGAAATGAGATAGGTATTGTATTTGAATACATTTTTTGTAAACAAAGTTTACTAGACTACAGTTATATCTTTCATTGAGGTCTATTTATCGGATTTTCTCTCTGACCTTCTTCGTACCCCTTCAAGTTTGCTCTGAGTTTTCACCTTATCTCTTTCAGTTCGGTTTCAACTCTCTTTCCGGAAAACCCAAATTTAAATACAGATCGGATCTGTTACGCGCTCGTGATAAAGTGTCAATTAAGTTTTATTCCTTACATTAGTGAGTGAGATCGTATTCATATCAAAGTATCGAGTGTTGTTTTTTTATGTGAGTTTCTTTTTTTTGTCATGGAGTATTTAGTGAAGTGCAGCGAAGTAAAATGAAACAATTGAAGTGTAATAAAGTTTAGTGTAGTGAAACTAGTGAAGTGCTCGTTTATCTCTGATGATGTGGATGGGATGAATAAGTAATACGAGGAAGAATCCATCTGTAAGTTTTTTAGAAATAGTCAAAGATTTAAGGCAGTATTATGTGTATGGAAAATTTTATTGAAAAAGGTATTGGGAAAGCTGTTTAGGAAAATTAATTGGGCAGGCTTGAGATTGTATATCGAGATCATTCACGGAAAAAAGAAAATAGCTGAATTTACCATTTAAAATAGTCAACTTGCGCTCTGAACGCATTTTTCCTGGAATTTAGTAAGTTTTACTATTTCAAATGGTAATTTTTGCTAAGAAAATTGAAAACCCTACTTTTTCATTGTAAGTTACAATTTGAAATAGTAAAACTTACTAAATTTCAGGAAAAATGCGTTCAGAGAGCAAGTTGATTATTTTAAATTGTAAATTCAGCTATTTTTTTTCTCCGTGTTGAGGCCTCTAAAAATCTAAAATTCTTAGAAACCTCTTGAAGTTTCTTAACATTTAGATAATTAGAAAAATCTCTTGAAAACCCTTCAAATTTTACGAAATTCTTCGAAATCCTTGTAAATCCTACAAAATATTTTAAAAGTCATAAAAATCTCTTGAAATTTGTTGAAAATCTTCTCAAAATCGTTAAAATTCCTGGGAATTCCACGACAACATTCAAAATCCCTTAAAATCCTTTAAAATTCTCAGAAACTTTTTAATATTTCGAAATTCCTCGAAATTTCACGAAAACCTTGGAAATCGCTTAGAATTCTACAAAAGCATTTGAAAATTATAAAAATCTTTTGAAATCCCTCAATGAAATTCCCTGACAAACTCTAAAATCCTTTAAATTCCATAAAATATTTTAAAGTCATAAAAATCTCAAAAGTCATAAAATTCTTTAAGATTCTAAAATAACTATTAGAATCCCTTTGTATCCTGTAAAATCCATTAAAATTATTAGAAATCTTATCAAATTCCATGAAATCCTTCAAAATGTCGTGATATCATTTAAAAACTAGAAAAATATCTTGAAATCCCTTAAAATGATTATAAATGTGTCATAAAATTCCACAAATTTGTTAAAAGTTATAAAAATCTGTTGAGTTCTCTCAAAATTCTTTGAAAATTCGCGAAAAAATTTTCAATCTCCTAAAACTCCTAGAAATCCTTTGAATCTATTAGAATTTCACAAAATCTTCAAAATTGCTTAAAATTCGTTGAAATAAAAATTGTTTGAAAAAGTGGTTTTTATATAGTTATTAAGAAAAAACATTTGGAAAAATGTGGTTCAGTAACTGGTTTTACAAAAGTTGATTGGAAGAGTGGTTTTCAAAATGTGTTCGAAAGAATTTTCTGTCAATTATTTTTCCTCTCTTTGTCAACTCAAAGACACCCTCATCGTCATTAACTCTATTTCTATCAAAAATCCTTTCTCTTTGATTTCCTTTCACCTTATCAGTGATTATTTATTCTTCCGCACGGTTTCTCTATAATAATAAATTAGCACATTTCGCGGAAGTCAGAGAAGCGACATTTTAGATATCAGAGAAAAGAGAGTTCCAATTTATAATATGACCACGTTATGGAGGAGCATTGACAGGTTCGAGGCGAGGCGTTTTAAAGTAGAGCTTCTGCACGGCTTCTAAAAATAATGTCGTTGTAAGTCTGCGCCCTGACAAGACAGTGACACGGTAGTTCGTACCAGTCGAAAGGCTTGGAAAGCTGACGCCTGTCTGCCGGGGCTAATGTGTTGTCACAAGTCGCACATGTGCCACTCTTCTGACTTCTATCTAACATTCTAACCATAAGGCTATACCATATTACTGTAGCACTACATCTCCATAGTATATACATTTCCCCATTTTCCCTCGTACTCCCACGCACCCCTGTCTTGTCTAAAATGTTTTCTCGAGAAGGTTTCCTCGACTTGTTTGCTTACTTATCCCAATTTAATGCACACTGGTCCTGATTCATAGTACATCGTGGGAACCAGAAAATTTCGGGGGTTCCAAATCTATTCCAAATGTAGAAGATTTAGTTTTCGGATTTTTCAACTTGTAGGATTGATGTAGGATTGCAAGCGGAACAATTTTTGGCTAATGGGAATCTAACTGTTATAACTTCAGATAAAAACAAGAGTCAAAAGCTAACGTAAACAAGTATCAGAGTTCTGAATCTGAAAGACAGTGGATTCGATGAAGCGTGTTCGTTGAAATCAATAGACAGGCCATGTGGACATATCGACATCCAAAAGACGGACGTACCAACATCTCTAGTTCCTGTAGAAAAGCTGAAGGCATCTGAAAATAGGTCAAAGCGATTGTGACTTATTTATTGCCAGCAAAGTTCAAAAGTGGTCACTGTCGAAAATACGAGGCTTCAGTCTTGCATCAAGGAGAACGGAGGAAGTATTATCCGTGAAGAGGCTGTGGGTGCAAACAAAAGAAGAGTATATTAAAGAACGAGCTTTGAAATCTAGAAAGTTCAGCTATCGTCCAACCATCTCCTTTTCTCGAAGGTGTCACTACATCCTCGAAACGTCATACCATTATTCTTTCTTTCTTCTTTTCCTTCCTCTTGGCTTTGTCTTCTGTGACGCGGAAAGGACCCGAAAGAGATAAAATGAGAGTGATGCGGACAGTCATACGCCGTATTGTTAGTTATGAGGTCAAAGTTGAAAGGAAAGGAAATTTAGTTCTAAAACCGAGTCAACTTCTGGATCATAAACTTCCAGATTTAAAGTCTTTCTGCAGAATAATGATCTGAATTATTTTTATTTGATCATTTTTCGTGCGAAAGTTATTATGTCTGCTAAGGAATATTAAAGTTTTGTCATTTTCACAGTAGGCAATAACTTCTTGAAAAATTTACGAGTTACGCAAAGAATGACGAAAGTAGAAATCACTTTGGCTTGGTGCTTTTTTTTTTTTTTTTGTTCTTCCTTCCAAAGTTGCAAACTTGCAAAGAAGCGTCGAGCTACTACATTTCTATGTGCATACCTTATCGAGTATCCTGGCACGGGTGGATACTTTTCTGCTGCCATAGAATCTTAACTGACATTTATGTAAAGCCACGGAATGCCGCTCTTCCCGTAATAAAGATTAACTACCAACTCGCGCCACCACACTGCATTATTTTTGCCTCCGGGCCTCACGAACAAATTTTCCGGATATTTTAGTATTTTAGCGGTAGAATGAGTAATTTCGTGGTCATTGGTTTGCAGAACCGCTCATCGAGGTTTTGAATTTTTTACTCAGATTCCCTGTGTGCACCGCCATTATTATTTAAATCCGAAATTCGACCAATTTCCATTTTTTCATTCAATCATTTCCATGCACTCTTCATGATCGACTAATGGTGCGTAAAAAATGTACTTTTTTCAGCGAGTTTCATGGCTGTTTAATCACAATACCTTTTTGTATAAAGGTTGTTTTAAATTCGTGGAGCATTTTTTTTTTATAAATACGTACATTTATTTTAATACTTTTTCCATGCTATTTTGTCATGATCTCTTTCATTAAACTATTTTTCAACCACCTTTTTCCAATCCTCATTTCTCATTTTTCTATCACCTTTTCCAAAAACTCCTTGTTCAACCACCTTTACTGTTCCCTTTTTACCTTTTTCAAATTACTTTTCCAAACCACTTTTCCAATCTCCCTTTATTAACCACTTTTCCTACCACCTTTTCCAAACCCCTTTACCTCCACCCTTTACCAATTCCTCTTTTCTAAAACACTTTTCTATACCTTTTTATCTAATTTCTTCTTTTAAAACTCCTTTACCCCACAATTTTTCTATCCCCCTTGAAAAACTCTTTTTCCAACCCCTTTACCAACCTCCTTTTTTCAATCACCTTTACAATTCTTTTTTCCCACTTTTCCATTCCCTTTCCAAAAACTCTTTTTTATCGCACTTTTTCAAATTACTGTTTCCAAACCACTTTTCCATCCAACTTTTCCTACCCCCTTTTATTAACCACTTTTCCTGCCACCTTTTCCAAGCCCCTTTCTCTCCATCCTTTTCCAATCCCCCTTTCTAAAACAGTTTTCTAAACCTCTTTTTATAATAACCTCTTTTAAAACTCCTTTACCCCACAGTTTTTAATCCCTCCCCCCTTGAGAAAACTTTTTCCAACCCCTTTTCCAACCTCCTTTTTTCAAGGAGGTTGGAAAAGGGAAAAACCTGTAAAATTCTCTTTTGCTTTTCTTACCATTTTTTTACAAGCATCTTTTGCAAACTCCTTTTTTTACCCCTTCCCTTCAACTTTCCTATCATCTTTTCCCACTCCCTTTTCAAAAACACCTTTTTAATCCATTTTTTCACATAACTTTTTTAAACTACTTTTCCAACCAAAACGAAAAAATTAAAATGCTTTATAACTTTCTTTAATTTACAGTTTTGTATATTTAATTTCAAAAGAAATCAAACTTGACAATTTTTTCATAGATATTCAAAAAAAAGGTTGTTTCAAAAACATTTAAAATTTTATTTTCGAATTTCAAAAAATAAAAAAAAAATTATAATTGAGGGAAACTAATCCTGGAATTGTAAAACATCCATATTTCACACTTTAACGATTATTAAAACACGTCTAAGATCTAATTGAGTGACAAATCGTCTTTTTCAACGAATGATTAACTGTTTCGAAGTCTAAGAGAAGCAAACACGGCTCGAGTCGATGATTTATCGGCCGACTCGAAGAAATTTAGTGTGCAACTACCGTAACTCAAGAAGGTTCAGTTTTTATACCTATAATATACTGTATAGTGCATGCTCTATAGTCTGTACTATATGATGCGAGATTCTCTGTGAATTTGGGTCAGGGGATCGAGTTCACCCTGTAAGAATCGAAAACCTTGATTGCCCACGGGCCTGTCGACAGTTTCTTTCCATTTCTTCCGTATTGTTTTTCACGTATCGAAAAGTTCGACCCTTTATAGTAAACCAAGAGATTGGACCAGGTTCTCAATCTTGATTTAAAAGAATTGAAAAATCGACCTCAAGGGTCTGGCTTCCTCCGATTTCGTGTGCTACAAATAAACTTTCCAATTTCCTTTCTTATTTTTATTTTTATTTAGAATTTTGTATTTTTCAAAACGTCAAAATAAGGCGACTTACTTTAATTGAAAATAAATATAAATACTATAATTCCACATTAAAATACCTACTTAAAAATTTTAGGTGGATGAAAAGATTAATAAATTTTATCGTTCATATTACAAAACTTAAATTAACTTCAGTAATCCTTAAAAATAGATGCAAAAAATTTTTACTTAGGTTGGTTTTTACGGTATATAAGTAAATTTCTGACTTGAAAAACGGATAAAAACTCGAAAAATGTAAACAATAAGAATGTTCAGAGTATGATAACTTTGTTTGTCCACTTCAGTTATTTATTCTTTCAATAAGTAAAATTTGAATTTTTTCTCAGAATTCTGAGCTAATATTTACTTCCCAGGCTCGTAACTTCCCACCAGCTTCATTTGACTTTCTCTGGACGTCATTCTATCCACGAGAGTCGTCTCGTCTCTAGTATTACATACATTTAAAATTTGCTGTCACCAGCATTTTCCCACGAATGAATCTAAATCTCAATCTGAATTCAAAAAGATTTCACAATGGCTTAATTTTCAAACTATGATAAAAATTTATGAGACTTTAAAATGAAACTTAAACCTAGTTGAAATATTCAGTTCAAAATTTAATTAGTCATAATTTATTTCATTTCTAATTTACCCAATCAAACTTCCGAACTTCAACTTATTTAACTATCTACTGGTAGATACTTGTCTATTTTATCTCGATATCGTTTACAATAAAGTATAACGCTTTTTATTTCTACTTATTTTGTCTGAAGAGAATGGTTCATTGAATTTATTCTCGCTCCCGTACTTTTCTTTTTCTATACCCGTTTCTTTGATTTACTCCGGAGTATTATAAGCTCTCAAAAAGGAAATAAAATAGTGGAGAAGGTCGACGTCATCAATACCGTATCTCGCAACATATTGAGACTATCACTGCTAATTCGATTGATAAGCTATAACTAAGCGATTAAGAAAACTAACGAAGCTTCCAGACTTCCGGGTTTTAACTCCTTTTTTATTACTCTCTTTACTCGATGCAACTGTCCCTAGCTTATCAGGTTTCTTCAATTTACGATCTTTTTTACTTTTAGTTAATCTTATCACGATATCACGATTCGATAAAAGCTTTAATTGCTTCATAAAGAACGTAATTGTAGATTAATTTTCCTTATTAATTATTACTTATTAAGAACTATTTATAATTTATCCAATCCCCTTTTTCCAAGCCACTTTTCGAAACACTTTTTCCAAAATCTCTTTTCCACCCACAGAACACTATTAGGAGTCTTTTGAAAAAAATGAATAAAATTGAATTAAAAATATAAAATTAAAAATATAAATATATACTTAATTTTATTGGGCATGATACATGTGAACCTAGACGGGTTATATCCCAAGGGAGCAGGGCAAGACGTTAAGGGGAAAAGTACGTGATTCTATTACCTTACTAGCCGGGGATTATGTCTTGTCCAGCAGACTAAACCCTTCTTTTTAGTCTCGATCGGAAGCCATCGGGGAGTCTTGTAACCCATTTTAAAGATTTAGGGAAGCCTTTTTTCCCTACATGGTTGTCAACTTTGCTGGTCTCAATTAATGAGCTTGATTTATATATAAAACATTGCTTTATAGTTGAAATTCAATTTCCTCGTCCGATCAAAATTAGATATTGAAATAACTAATTATTCAATATTTAATCACAAATACATTATTAAATATCTCTTTGATTAGTCCAGTTTGCTGAAATTTAGTTCATTTATTAATAATTTGGAATTAATAAGTAGCGAAAGGCTACTTATTAATAATATTAATAACATTCGCTTTGAAATAATTCATTATCATTTGAATTTTTAAATTTGAAACGCCCCTTTAAAGTAAAATCCTGAATATAAAATAATTATCTATTAAAATTTATTTAAATTCAGGAATTACCTAGTTTGAAATTGGTGATAATAAGGTATTTAATGCGTCCCACTTCTAATAAAATATAAACAGTTATTTAAACAGTTATGTAAACAACAACCTTTTCTAAATCTCCTTTCCGAACACGTTTCCCAAAATCATTTTTTCCAAAACCTCTGAATTTTTTCCAATCTCCTATTATACATGCACCTTTTCCAAACACCTTTTCTCAACTTTATTTTCCAATCCACTTTTCTCAACCTGTTTTTCAAAACCCTTTTCAAAACTAGTTCTCCAAAAATTTTCTTTAAACCATTAGTTCGACCACCTTTTTCAAATCCCCTTTTTCCAACATCATATTTCAAAAGCCTCTTATCCACTTTTCCAACCACCTTTTCCTCTGTACATTATCTTAAACAATTTTCTCTAATAGAGCATTAAAATGAAGAATATTATTCTTACATCCTACTTTGCTCCTTCTTTCATGACTTATTTCACACCGAATGAAAACAGACGCCTACTCCACAATCTACATTCTCTTTTGAAATAGAATGACTTACGAGTTCCGAATGTATACTTCTAATTTAAATGACTCCCATTATCGGTTAGTCAAAGGAATGCCAAAACGGATTCATCAGTATCAATATAGTTTAATATCACTATCGAATCTCAATCTCCACAGAAGTAGTTACAAGAACAATAGGAGACGAGATCAGGACCATTCGGATAAATAATTTCGATGATTCAGCAACACGATTTGGGAGGAATACGATACCCAGCTCAAGGCACTTAGGTATGATTGAAGAATTGGAAACAATGCGAGCTTCTACCCACGACAATGATTCAATACTCGAGTTCCATTAAATTATGGTTATCCCAGAAATGTTTGTTGTTACAAATAGATTTGAGACCTTTAATATAATACCTGTCGCTAAAGGTAAAATAGGAATAGCATAACTGGAATTACACAAAGCTTACGTATTTCATTACATTAAACTATGGATTCCAAACTGAAATACAGATTCAAAATCTTCGTATTATGGAATTCCAATAATTAGAGTATGCGCGTGCTTATTCTGCAATGGTTATTCTCGAAACTATGTTGAATTAGAGACAAACATTAATTATTCCACTTCAAACAAGGAAGAATATCATTCACCTTGTTTTAAATAATATCAGGGAATAAAAAGTCAATTTGGCTCAATCCACACTCTAAGCTTTTTTAAATTTTTTGAAATATTAAATCTTTTTCACTTTTTTGAAATTCCGTAAAATTACTAGTAAAGTATTCGAATTCTTTTGAAATTCCTTACAATAGTTTAAAATGTATGTCAAATCGCTTAGAAATCCTTCGATAATGCAAGATATCACTTGGCGACTTTAAATATCCGGAAATACTTCTTTAAATTATTTGAAATCATTCAAAATTAATTAAAAAATCGAAGATATATTTTGACATCTTTGAAAATCCCACAAAATCTTTGATATTTCTTCAAATATTTTTTACCTCTATAGAATTCTGTAAAATTTTTCAAATTCTTTTAAATTCTCTAAAATCTTTTAAAACTTTTTTAAATCTGTAAAATTCCTGTAAATCCTTATTAAAAATTCCATTCAATGAAAACTATTTTTAAAAAAATTTGAAAACCCTTAATTGAAAATCCCCGTAAATTCTATGAAATCTTTTGAGATTTACTTCAAATAATTTGAGAAAAAGGGATTTGGATAATGAATGTGGAAAAGGGGGTTGGAAATATTGAGGACCAAAATAATTTTTTTTCGTATCCTCAGTCCTCATTTAATCCAAATAATATTACTTCTTAGGAACTCTACTCACACCTCATCACGAGTCATAAATCAAAATTGCTCTTCGCCATAAAAAGAAAGCACGAGAGATCCTTTCTATTAATTACAGGGCGAGAAGTCTTCATCTCAAGGCACTTCTGAGAAAAGGCCATTCAATTAGCGAATTGGCCTTGTCCTCGAGAAACTTTCGATCATCATGTTTTTTTTCAATCTCGATCGTTACGCCCCGCGTGTTACGCGAAACGAACGGTGGAAATTATTGCTACCAATGAATTCGTACTCCTTGTTAGTTTATAATAAATGCGTCTCCACTTCTCGCCTTAATGACTCTCAAATCAAGAAAAATAAAGAAATTATTAATTAGTGTCTCTTCTCTCTCGAGAAAGTCTTAGGCTTTTAAAAAAACACTTTATTTTTTTCTAGATCGCAATATCTTGATCTTGATTGGGCTATAATTACAATTACAATTTCAATTACAATTACAATTACAATGTCAATTACACTTACAATAGATTACAATTTTAAAGGCTGTCAATTTAAAATTGTCCTACTCAGGCAGGTAGCCACATGTCAGGGAAATGTCAGAAAAATGTTAGTAGCTGTTAGGCAAAGTAGAAACTGATCTATTAATAATAATAATAATATTATAGTTTATTTAATAGATTTTAGAAGATTTCCTAGGATTTCAAAGATTATAAAGAATTTCCAGACGTTCTTTTAAATTCTCTGGATTTATGAAGATTTAAAGAGATTTTCAATCATTTGAAAGGATTTCAAAAATAGAAATCTAAGAGGTTTCTTGAGATTTTAAAGGATTTCATGAAATTTGAAGAGATTTTAAAGAAATTTTAACATTTTTGAAGTGATTTTTTGACATTCTAATGTTCCTTATGGTATTCAAAGAAAATTCAAAAGATGTTTTTGATTTATAAAAGATTTTTTGAAATTTTAAAAGATATCATGGTATTTTAAGAAATTTTTCTAGGAATACTTTTTATATTTTAGGGGATTTTAAAGTTCCTTATTGAATTTTAAATTATCTCATCAAGTTTTCAAATCTTAGAAGATTTGAAAAGATTTTGTAGTTTCAAAAAAATGAAGTGATGTTATACGAAATTCTTGAAAAATTTCAATGGCACTGTTATCAAAAATTTATTCACATTTTAAATAATTTTCTCTCCTGGAAAGGGGGAGGGTCACTAAGGCAGGTTTTCGGCCCACAAAATTTGGCCCAAAAATTTGAAAAAATCCATACAGTATCTACTAACAATAAGAAGTCAATTCCACCCTAAACGGACAACCCTCACCCCCCATTCACCCTGATCACCCCTTAAAAAATTAAAACTTCACCGCTTCTGTGCAGTGTTTGTGGGGAAAAACCCCAATTAAAAAAAATCAGGAAAATACATACATAGGTTTTTGGGGTCGCTGATTTCAAATCCGAGGTCCGTTGACCTCCATCATATCAGATTCAAGGTCATTTGAAGGTCAAACTTAAAAAAATCCGATAAAAAAATCCAGAAAAATAATGGGGTGTGAGGGTTGTCTGTTTAGGGTGGAATTGACTTCTTATTGTTAGTAAAGTGGATCAAAAATCTGCCTTAGAGACCCTCCCCCTTTGTCGAAAATTCAGGTAAAAATCAATGAAATGTCAGGAAAATTGAAAAATGGAATCTTGTGGTCACCCTGCTACTTTTAGATTGACAAAGTGGCAGCTCAGTAATCATAATTTTTCGAAGCCCAACCAGAGTATAATTTGAACCCATTTTTCAATAGTAATGCTTTTCATAAAAAATTGATTTATTATAAAAAGCACTGAAAGGTTTCCCTTGTAAGCCTATATATGTATCCGGATAAAGTTGAGAAACGCACTAATGATATCCACGTTAACGATATATATGCATTATCGTGGCCGAAGGAAGGTTAGATGTGTAAGATCTGGAGCCCAAGTTTTTTCAAGTTAGGTCAAGAAGCTCACCAACAAGTTTCGTTCCGCGGTCGATAAGTTATAATAGTTTGACGCCTGATAGACTCGATAAAAGCCCGGTAATTGCAGCTCTTCTCTGCTCCTTATTTTCTTTTGTGGTATCTGCTTGAAAGCCAGCGAGGAACATAAAATAAAACAGAAAATATAACCTCCAGCGAATTTATCCGAATTTCTTTCATTCTATATATAAATATTTAATTCTGTATCTCCTCTTTTTTTCTCTTTGTGTCTCCTTCATTTATCGTTCATTTACATCCAAAGGCATTCAAATTTAAATAATAAAGAAAATTCAACCGCTCGTCATTATAACGAGCTTTCATAAAAAGAAATTTGCAATTTTATTTTCGGGATATGACCAGGAAGTATAATTTTATTTTTAAGGAATTTCGTAGGATTTTAAAATATTGTCTTAATGTGATAAACACATGTTGAACTCTGATAAATATGTGAGTACATCTTGTACGAAGAAGCCATGTATTACATGGACTTTCGGTAGCTCGCATTACCTTATGGTAGGAATTATTAACCGAGAAGTAAGAAGTGACCCCCTTGTCAGGCCTAACTGAATTACAAGACCGCCATGAGATCATATTACTCAGACACTCACCACCTAACCCGTTCCTATATATAAGATGCTCCGTTTACTTGGTATTTCATGACTTCGAGATCTGAGAAAAAATTTCATTTAAAACTTTTCTGATAAGTAGAAGTGGCTAAATTGACAAGCAGTACATTTTATAATAATGATTATATTATACAAAATTGGAAATTTGTAAAATGTATGAGTACTTTCATTTTGAATTTTACCAGTTTCCAATGTGTACCAATTCCTAAATTGGACAAGTTTCTACATAAGTTGTACAAGTTGACAACTTGTACCAACTTGTGAATTATAAAACTTATATAGTTGGTGTTTGTACCAGCTTTTACCAACTTCGAAATTGGATAAGTTTTTAATTTGTTAAAGTTTCCAAATTGTACAAACTTGTAAATGCAAGTTCCCCACTCGTACCACCTTCTAAGTTGTACAGATTTTCAATTTGTACCAACTTGTGAACTTGTACAAGTTTCCAATTGTTTCTAACTTCTAAATTGAACAAATTTCCAATTTGCTCTAATTTGTGCCAACTTTTGGATTTGTAAAAAATTTACAAATGTACAAATTTCAAATTTGGATCATATGCACCAACTTCTAAATTGTAAAAGTTTCGATGTTGTACAAGTTCCCAATTTGTACAAACTTGTGAATTGTACAAGTTTCCAATTTGCACCAACTTATAATTTGTACAAATTTGTAAAGACAAACTTCCAAATTAAAAATCAACTTGCACAACTTAAAAGTTCCTTAAAATTGCATATTTGCATAATTAATAACAAATTGGAGTCTTGTACAAGTTTAAATGCTTGTAAAATTTACATCCTTGTAAAATTTTCAAATTTAACATGCTAAAGGATGTTTAAAACAGATCTAAATAATGAAAATTTCTAAAAATTAAATCATCCTAATTTTTCGATTTCATCTTTCGAATTCAAGAAAGAGTTAATTTATGATATATTACTTTTCTCCTTTTTTCAACTGGGCCTCTTAAATGTACATAGAGATCGTGACTTCCTTTGAAGCCAATACCCCTTTCTTTTCCTTCTTATTGTTAGTTATGCGGCCACACTCGATAAGAAAACGGCGATCTTCGGAGTGGTAGATTAACCCCAGAAGTGAGTTAAATCGACCGATTCGATACTGAATCTCGTACAGTGGATAACGGGCGTAATGGTCCGTCGAAAAAGGGCCACGCACTAAATTGGCTCTCGCACATTACCGTTCGCATTCGCGGCGTATTTTACGCACACGCACAAAAAAAAGAAGTACGTGTGCACCTAATGGGCTACATAAGTCGGAATTGCTCTTTTATCTCAAAAGGGGAAGATTGCGATCGATGGATAAAATTGTTTTGTTTTAAATATTAATAGCTACAATATACAATTATAATTGTATATTGTAATAACATGTTATACAAAATTTCAGTTTACGCTGTTTTAAAAATTTGCAAAGTGTTTACAATGTTGTATATACTTCTTGAGTTTAGTGTGTTATTGTATAAAGTCGCAGAGTTTACAACGTTGTACAAAATTTAAAATTTTTCACTATTTTAAAAATTTGCAGAGTGTTTACAATGTTATATATACTTCTTGAGTTTACAGTATTGTATAAAATTACAGATTTTTCAAATTTGTACAAAGAAATTTCGGAAATTTGCATTTTCCGGGAATTTTAATTGTCGGAAATTATTTTCTCGGTATTTTTTCACATTCAGGATTTTTTTTCGGCAGAAAGATGTTATTTCAGTTTTAGACACCTCTCTGATTGATGGTGTTCTTTTACTTATTCGTTTACCCTTTATCATAAGCAATAACGAAACTAGAACGTGAAGTGAATAATTTAGAAGTCAGGAAGTATAAGACTGAAAGATGTCTGTTAACGGGGAACAAATTGAGATAAATCAAGGACTTCGATTGACGGAAGAGTGGAGCATCGTGCCGTGCGGGTAAATGGCCTCGTGATTTAGGTAAATGTACTGGGTCCCAGAGTTCACATCCCCGGAATTCAATTAAACCTAAGGGTGTACTCCGAGGGTCAGCGAATCTGAACTATAGTGACTAAGAGCCACTTTCATAATACCTACAAGTTTCAATTTAAGTAATTCGATAAGTTATATACATACTGCGATAAGTAATATTTTTATACTACTAGTAAACCATACAATTTTTATAAGATTGTAAACTTTGGAAGTCTGTGCAATAATGTAAATTCTGCAATTATATACAACTTTGTTAACTCTGCAAGTTTATACAACATTGTAAACTATGTAATGTTGTACAACTATAAGTTGTAAACTCTATATCTTTATACAACAATGTAAATCATTAAATTTTTGTACAAGACTCAAACTCTAAAAGTTTATGCAACGATGTAAACACTACAATTTTATACACCAGTGTAAACTGTACAACTTTATATAATGTAAACTTTAAAAATTTTTAAAACATTAAACGTCATAACTTTACACAAAAATGTAAACTATTAAATTTTCGTACAAAACTACAAACCCTAAAAGTTTATACAACAATGTAAACTCAAACAATTTTGATATTCAGGTATTTTATATTCTCGAAAAATTGAAATTTTCGGAATTTGTAAATTTTAAGAAAAATCAATTTTCAAAAAGATGTGGTTCCCTAAAATTAGCTTCGACTTTGAAACTGTACCTGAAATATATAATTAAAAATCACTTTCTACCATATTTCAAACTGCTAAGATTAATTTCATTTTAAACAAGTCGTCAGTCAAAGGGGTAGGTCGTCAAAATATAAAAAGAAAGGCTCCAATTTAAAATCAAAATGTGAAGAATCCAAAGTAATCCAATAAAATCTCGAAGAACATAAAAGTATACGTGGATGGGTAAAATGTATTCAACCCCTAAGTGTCCAGGCTGACAAAATGCTAGCAGCATATTTTTTAATACCCATAAAACCTTCAATTTTCTTCACCCTCGCTCTTCCTCTTACCTACGGCCCTGCTCGTAAACTAGAAGCAGCTTCTGGGATTCGTATTTTTCTTTTCGGTACGTCGTTAGAAGGTCGTGGAATTGTTGGTGGGGAAGGGGGCAGAAAAAGGGAAAAGTTAAAAGGGAAAAGAGTAAAAAAAATGAGGGAGAAATGATAGTGTACAACCTATACTAGGCCACTTCCTTCTAGGTGGGTGGCGGTCTCGCAGAAGAAGGTGTGTAGTCTTATCGGCGTAATCGGCAACCCATAATGGCCGGAACTCATTGTCTCGGACATTGGGCTATCGCGATCGTTTTCAGAGCCTCCAATTGGTTCGACTCCGCTCGATTGCTTATCCCATAAATTATTAGCACGAGCTAGCCAGCCACCCGGTCTCTTTTTCGAATGCAATAATTCTCTTCAAGCCATATTCTTTCAAGAAAAAACGCTGTTTTGTAATTATTTTCAAGACTAGCAACTATGATCCGCGCGCATTGCGCGCTATTAATTTCACGTTTTTATACACAGAATAATTGAGAATTTATAATTTTTGAAATATGGAAACTTGTAATTGCTTTTCTAATTTCAAGAATCGCCATAAGTTTCACAAAATTTCTTAAAATCCCTTTAACATGGGATTAGTTATATTTATTATTTATATTTTATATTTATCTTTATCAAAATTTGTTGAAATTCCTTTAAATTTCGTAATATTACTTGATATTCCTTAAATTATTTAAAATTACTCAAAATACCATGATATATGGTCACATAACTTTCTTAAGAGAGAATTTTATTAAAAATAGTATTGATTTTCAGTCATTTTTTAAACCGTAAATTAATTTTCTTTTGTTCCAGGTCAGTTTGGTTCCCGATATTATAGTAGCTTAGGAGACATCCTCGCAGTTCGTAATCTACCAGCGAGGGATCGATTCTCGGTGAGGAAAATTTTTTTTTATTGAAAATTTTGTGACTGCCATATTTTATTGTTTTTTGTACAAGTTTGTGCAAATTATAACTGAAAGATTTAATGAAGAAATGTGAATACAAGTGTTAGAAATATTTTGAGACGCCCTGGAATTTGGAAGCCGCAAATAAAAGCGTCGCTCTCAAAATTAAGCAGACAGATTTATAAATTAGGGCTGAAGCGATCAAGCTGTGAGATGAGCGAAAATTGTATTTAGGTCGGTAATTGGGATTCTTGGTGCGTATTGCACGGGGTGTCGGTTTTATAACCTCTTCGTGAGTCAGCAACAAGCGAAATATATTTTTGGCACTCGTCGTATCTACTAATCATCATTCCACTCTTGCAGCTTCTCTCGGCGCCTTTTCTCATTGTTTTGCGATTTTTTGTCCCGGAAGATTTGTGGAGCGAATATTATTAAATAATTCTTTAGAGACGAAGAATCATTAAAGAAAAGCGTAACAAAGATAATTACAGGAGCGATTATAAGAGATTTTATAGGATTTTAAATATTGTTCTGCAATGACAAGGAATTTCTTAATTTTTCTTATAATTTAAAGAATATGAAGATATTTTTAAAAGATGGTTGGCAATTTTAATGGATTTCATAAAATTTTAAGAGATTGTAAAGAACGTAAAGAGTTTATAATGGATTTTAATCGTTGTCGTGGAATTTTAAGGAATTTCGAGAGATCTCTATGAATTTTAAAAGATTTTCAGGGATTTTAAGATATTTTAAAATTTGTGTCGTGGAATTCAATGAATTTCAAATGATACTTTTAAATACTTAAAAGTGAATTAACCCAGTTCAATTTTCAGACCTAAAAGCACTTTATTTCACCACTAAAGTTTAAAATTCTTAACTAAAAGAAAAATTATCTGTAAATTAGCAAAAAGGGTTTATCGATTATCGAAATTCTCATCAAGGGTTTGAATCTCCTCAAAGTAAATTTTTTCCTCATTTTAAAAATTCTAAACCTACAAACACTCTTTATCATCTTAAACTCAGCGATAGTTAATTTTATGCTCTCGGAAATTAATTAAAACAGCTTTACTCTATTATATCTTGATTTAAACCACTTTATTTAATTAATTCCATTTTAATTCCTTCTCGTGGCTCAAACATTTTCAGAGTTATTTGTATGTTACTGAAAGCTGCGAAATTTGACCGACTTCAAGACCAAACAGCTCGTCACTTGCTAATGTGCAAACCTCAGCGGTTCCTTTTATCCCCTGAAAATTTTCTCTTTGATTATAAGTGCTCTTTACTAAAATAAAAAGGGTGGGGGGTGAGGGGGTAATTGCATCAATGAAGGCAAGGTGTTAACTCCACGATACGCAGGTGCTAACTATTTATTATTTTCTGTTAAATCTTGGGTCCTTTTTTAAGTTACCTGCCTGCGACGGAAATCACTCAATGGGTGGAAGTGGGGGGGGGGAGTAGAAAAACCATATTTGTGTTGGACTAAATCAATAGGCTTTCGTCGGTCGACGTTAAAACAGGATGCAGGTGCTTTTATGGCAATTTGAATGCGCGAAAGGTTAGGGGAAAATATGGAAATTTCCTGTCATCGACAGGGACATCTTTTTCTCGCTTATAAATGAGTTTTTTAAAAGAGGAATCTCTAATTTTCAATTTCATCCCTTTTTTTCTTTTTTTTTGGAATTGGTTTACTCTTTTCTCTGGATTCTACATTTTGATAAGGTTGATATTAATTTCATTAAGGGGAAGTTAATTAGTTTCTGGAATAGCTGTGTTGATTTTTATATTAAAATTAAAATTTTCATTAAAAAAAATATGTTGTAGAAACTTATTGTTAGATCAGAGTTACGTTAACTAGAATTTGCATATATGACTTTTTGTGGAGAGATATATTTTTTTTGTGAGAGGAATGCATAAATTATGTAAAATATGATAAATGAGGGAGTCACTCGTTCGTGGGAATGATAATTAAAATGTGTTGAGAGTTAGTTGCTCGTGTGGAGTTATTTACTTTCAAATTCTACAACGTAATTAAGTTCTTAGGTTAATCCGGTTCTGGATAATCCGAGAAAACTACTGGTTAATCTGGCATGTGAGATATATACTAAGATCTGAGTAAGAGCAGGGCTTCATACTCATTCGTCAAGGATTAAGGGAAAGGAGCTGTCTTCCTACGTTTGCTTTTGTAAAGCACTCTATTTATTTTAATGCCAGAACAGAGGGGTCTAAAATATTTATTTTTCCTTTTTTTTATACGTATTTTCATAACAAACCTTCCGTAGATTGGCCAAATGTCAGGGAAGTTATTAGGGAAATGTCAAGAGAAAACAAATTACCAGGGAAATCAAGGAAATGTCAGGGAAATGCGAGTAGCTATCAGAGAAAATAGTCTTGCAATTTTTTTTGTCAGTTTGACTGTTTACTAGTATGTAATTATGTCAGTATGATATTTATCCTAATTATATTATTTTTAGCGTATTACATTTTATAGCTTTTATCAGCTTTTATACTTTCTTTGACAAATTTTAGAAGATTTTTATGAGTTTTAAAAGATTTGCAGGAATTTTAAGGGATTTAAAATTTTTTCGTGGAATTTAAAGGGTTTCAAGTGGGTTTGACGAATTTTAAAAGAATTCGTAAAACTTTAAGGGATTTCATGAAATTTTAAGGGATTTTAAAATTCCTCATGCAATTTAAAAAAATTTCAAGAGAATTTTATGACTTTGTGCAATTTTAATGGATTACATGAAATTTTAAGGTATGTATTGCAAAAAATTTAAACAGTTTCTAATGAATTTTAATTGTAGTCGTGGAATTTTAAGGAATATCACGAGGTACCTTGAAACTCAAAGAGATTTTCAGGAATTTTCATTTTTAACGGAATTTAAAATTTGTTTTGGAATTTAGGGAATTTTAAGTGTCCAAGGAATTTTAAAAGAATTGGTAAAACCGAAGTAACTTGGAAAAATTTTAAAGGAATTTGTGGAACTGTAATGGATTTTACAAAATATTAAGAAATTTGTACAGATTTGATGGAATTACAAAAATACTCAAAATATTTTTATAAGATTTTGGGGAATTTTAAGGAAATTCAAGAGGTTTTCTAGGAATTTTAAAAGATAAAAAAATATTCCCAAATTTGCCTGGAATTTTTTACTTGCTTTTGCGTGACGTGTCGTGAATTGCCCCGGTATCTGCCCCTAATTACCTCGATACAGGGGCAATTAGAGACATGACTTAGTGGAGGATTCAAAATTTTGTGGGACGACTGAAAATTCCAGAAAAATAAAATTCCCGACATTATAAAAATACCAACAATATAAAATTCCCGACAGTTTATAAAATTCCCTAAATTAAAATTTTCCGACAATGGAAAATTCCCGACTGAAAATTGACGACAATATAAAATTCCCGACAATGGAAAATTCTCTAAAAATTATTTTAATAAACTAACAAATAATTTAAATACTGTTCTAAAAATTTTGTTAATTATTTAGTATTTTTAAAATATTTTACAAACATTTTTAGAGATGTTTTCGGGAATTTTCCATTGTTGGGAATTTTATAGTGTCGGTAATTCTATTTTTCGGGAATTTTCAGTCGTCCCGCTTTTGAAAGGTATGTATAATTAAAAAAAAAGAAGCATTTTTGTATTATACTTATATTCATCATATTAAATAATAAAAAAAGTGTCCCGAATAGCCCCTGTCTCCCCTAAACTTAAGCCTAGACTGAATCCTAAAATCTCATCTGCATTATATTCTCTCCTCTCGCTATAAAAAATAAGGGATGAAAACGGGAAAAAATCAATAAAGTACAGGATAGGAAGAAGAGAAATGTCAAATTGCTCTTAATTGTCTTCCATTTCACATTATCTTAAAATGAAACATCGACTAATAGATTGGCAATTGAGTTGACTTACGAGCGACATTAACTGCACCTTTCTATTTTAAATTATCACCCTTCTCCCTCCACTCAATCTATCTTGATTTATATCTTTGAACGACAGGCGCGACCGATTCTTACGAGTGGTAACTGGTAAGGCCGCGGCCATATATCAGTGATAAAGATAACTTCCATGTCGGAATGATATACGTCAGTTCTCGGGTGTGAAGGTATCTGAACTTGCGTGCAGCTACTTTATGTGTTTTAGAACTTGTAAGGAGCATGTGCCGCTTCTAGTTCGACGACACTAAACACATCTAATCTTGGGTGCGTCGTTTTACACTTTACACTTCACATTTACAGCATGCTGTGACTTTGAAAAGGGTAGGGCTGACTGGCACCAATGGCACGTTCTCCGTAAGGCCGTTTCGTCGATGCCGACTTTGCGCACGACCGGATATGGGAGAGCCTATCAAAGCTTTTTACGAGCGCCCAGCCTTCACGACTCAGTGCATGCCGCATAGTAATTATTGCCGACTTCTTGTCGCGAAATCTCGATAGTGCCATTCCTGTCTAGCCACCGGAAGACCGTCGGCATTTGCTATCGAAACTTCACTTTATCGCTTGATTAACGCCCGAGTTTGCATTAAAAATGAGAATGAAGTTTGCAACGTTTAAAATATGAAAAGTTTTTCTTTTTTCTAAAACTCACTAGATCCAAATTTTTATGGTGCAAAGTAGTTGTATATATATAGTTGTATAAAATGAACCACCAAAGTTTCAATCCCATCGTGAATTTGGAACTCACCTTACTTCATCCCTTAATATTAAAAAAATTCACCAAAAATTTCCTAAAATTCGTGGTGTAAAAATTTTATTATTGCAAATAAGACATCTCCATACACTCGGTGTTCCCAATATTAACGTTCCCAAGATTAACACGTTCCCAATATTACGCATGCGCAATTGATGTGACTTGAGAAAAGGAATTTAGTTAATATTGGGAACGTCGAGTGTGTATTAAAAGACTCGTTGAAATTTTTTAAAATTACAAAAATGATATCAGTCCTTCTTCACACTAAAGTTTGTATTTTCTTTAAATACTGCAATTTTAATTAGTTTTTAACTATTTCATGTAAGTGGGAAGGCTTTAGTGCCTTCGTTTCATTATTAATCAGGACCCTAAAGCACTGTTCCCACTTACACTAAAATGTTAAAAATTAATTAAAATTGCAACATTTAAGGAAAATAAAAACTTTAATATGAAGACCACCATGCACTGGTATATTTTCTGTCACTTCGAAAAATTTCAGCGAGATATCTTCTTTAGTTTAAAAATATTTTGAATATTTTTTTGAAAAGGTAGTAGGAGTCTTAAATACTTGACTACATAACTTGAGAAGATTTCGAGAAAGGAAATCTGAGACACATCCTAACGGGACGTTTGGCACCTGACGTTTTCTCTTGGCGATCGTTGATCACAGGAATTCGTCAGAGGAAAAGGACGAGCAGGAAAGAGATAGGGGTAGTGGATGGAATCCTATGGGATTCAAGGGAGGACTTGAGATAATCCGCGTTTCGTCCTTTCTAAGCGCCTCTCACTTATCGGACTTGTATCTCGACTCCTTCCGTGGATACCGGATACCTTGCAACCTTGGACTTTGAGAGAACGATACACTATTCATTCCCGGTTGTCTCGCCGCTCAGGGGCGAATTCAACCCTTGCCAATTTTGCCAGAGGCGATAACCGGAGTAGTCTATTTTATAAGGAACCAGCGAATTGAAAAAAAAAAAAAAAAACGAGAAAAGTTATAGAGTTTGAAACGACTTTTTAGAATTGAAGAAGTTGAACTAAAATTACCGAAAAAAACCTTCTGTACGGCCCAATTTAAATTCCCCCACGAGAGAGATTTATTAGAGTTTTATATTTTGAAAGGGATAACAAATTTATTCTCGATTATTATTTTAGGACAATTTTTTTGAGATGGTGGAAAACTGTAAATAGATTAATAAGTAGAATACTTATTTTAAACTGGTCAGTGAAAAAAAGAAGTGGTTTTTTGGGAAAAAATATTAATTATACTTACAGGAATTGCAGGGTTGTTAATTGAATTTCATTATTCCGATAGAAAAAAAATGTTCTTCTAAGAAAACATGTTGTGACTTTTAGAAGTTTTCTATTTAACAAATATTTATATTTTTTCCTAACTTATTGTTGTAACGCTTCTTTTGTAACCCCATTCCATCCCTTAGGTTTAAAAAATTCAAATTTATCCTAATTCGTGGTCCCAAAATTTTTTTGCTAATATGTAATAATTCTTTTCAATGCAGAAAAACACCCTAAAAAGTTTTATCCTCATGGCTTATTTGGAACTCATCCCTTATCATCTCTTAGCCCAAAAAAATTCACCAAAAATTCCATATTTCCATGGGTTCTCAATGTTCTCAATGTTAAAAGGCACCCAAAGAAGTTTCATCCCTCCAGCTCATTTGGAACCAGGATATCTAGCTAATCGGGAATCCGGGAAAATTGTATTTTATCGAAAAACGAACGTTTTTCTACTTTATCTTTTGTTTATTCCATTTCTACTTAATCAAATTTTTCGGGGTGTCTACTAACCGGGAAAACTGGGAATTAGCCGGGAATAAAAATTCCAACTGGGAATCACATTTAAAATTATAACCGGGAAAAAAACTGGGAAATAGCCGGGAATTCGGTGGTCGAAAAATAGTAGACACCCTGTTATTTTATTGAATTTTTTTTTTTTTTTCGAAAATTACGAAATGATAGGTATCTATATAAATTGATGAAGTTGGGGTGATTGAAATTCCGTTGGGTCATTTACTGAATTGTATAGAACACTATGTACTTTCCACCGAAAAATTTTTGATCTTGTATGTTTTAGAAAAAAAAAAAACACAATTTTCATTTTCGTTTATCGTAAACGTTGCAAACTTCAGTCTCATCCACTCTGAACTGAGATGGAGAGTTTTTGGTTGTTGTGGATTGTGGGAGGGGGTGGGGGAGGAGGAGAAAATTGAGGGAATGTTCGATCGATGCCCGCATTGTTTCAGAGTCTTTCCGTTCTGGTCTCTTCCTTCATGAACACTCTGGGAAGGCATTAGAGCGAGATAGACCTATAAAATCTTGAGCGGAAGAGAAAGAAAGACAAAATATATATATGGAGGGGGTGGAAGGAAATAAAATGATGGTGAATGAGATACGAGGTGCGAGCAAAGAGGACAGAAGAATGAACTGAGGGCTGAGAGGAACCAAACTGCTGAGACAGCATCCGTGCTGCTACCGGGCCGAATTTACCACGTTGCAGATCCTTAAGTGCGGCCTCAAGATATCAGGTTGCCTTCGTCGAGGAATAGGTTGGCATCGCGTAATAAAGGAGACCTGCCGAGTTATCGAACATTCTTACATTTTTTTAAAGGCTCTTTTCGTTTCCAAAGTGGGGACTTTTTAGTCGCAAGATTGAATTATCAGTGCAGGTCTGCATATTTTGCCGAGATTGTGAGCTAAAGTTTCAAAATCTGGGTTAAATTCGCCAAGAAGAAAAGATGAGGTGGGAAAGAGAAAAAAGTGGAGAAATAAAAGAGAAATTCAGTGATTAGACGAAAATTCAGTAGACTTCATTGAATTTTAACCATTTTCATACGTTTCAAGGGATTCGAAGGAATTTAAAGAAACTGTCAAGATATTTCAAAAGTTTGTATGAGATTTCAGAGTTTTAGAGGATTATGTAAAATTAAATAGATTTCCTGGGGTTTTATTGAATTTTAAGATATTTCAGAAGATTTTAAAGGATTTGTAAATATTCCTAGGGATTTCAAAAAGTGTTAAGGTATGTTACGGAATTTTAGTTTGTTTCAAAAGATTTGGGGAGTTTTTAAAAATAAATTCAGAATATTTGTGGGATTACAAAAAACTTGAGATGTTTTGTGGGATTTGAAGATGTTTTTAAAAATGTTACGGAATTCGATCGACTTTAAAAATACTAAAAAAGTTTTTAGGGAATTTGCCAAAGTTTCCAAGGATTACAAATAAATTTCAGGTATTTTTAGGGAATTTCAAGGAGTTTCAAAGAAATTTAAGTGATATAGCAGAAAGTTTTTTAAAAAAACCAATGATATTAAAATTTTGATATGAAACTACCATTAAAACATAATTAGGTTGTTGAAATAAAAAGTCCTAGTGAAATAATGAGGGTAAAGTATTTACGCCAATTTTTCATATTAGTATTACTTGCTTTGTATCGGAAAACGTCTTTTGAACACAAATTGACCTACTTATTCTGAAAAAGTTATATTTTCCAATCATGTCGAAGTTGGTTCAGATCTTCAGGAAGTAACTGAAAATTGAAAATCCTTGCAATCGGAAACGACTTCTGGGATAAGGCATCGACTAAAAATATTTCTTACTTCCACTTGGCAAGGAACCAAAATGTGAAAGGTTTTGAAGGGCCTCGATGTGACTAGTCTTTCGAGATACGTGATTGGCTCAAACGAGGTGGAAATCGTAAAGAAAAGGATTGAGATGACAATCATCGGACACAGCTAGATCAATGCTTAATAATATATATGTATATAATTACTAATGCGAAAGTGCTTCTTAGATTTATTTTTATTTATCGTTTACAATCTACTTCCAGTTTTCTAGAGAATATAATTATTCATGTTTCTGCTATTAGTTACATTCTCCTGAAAAGAGTGATTCCTATTTATACAATTCTTGCTTGAATGGCGTTAATAGTCGATGCGAGCAAAGTTTCGAGTTGAGAAATGATTTCAAAGCTCCTCGTGCGAATTATACTTATCCGCTTTTCCGGTAGGATACCCACATGCTTGTAAATGTGTATTTCCGTATTCCAATACCAAACTTTTCCTGAATAGTTCTCCGTGAGAAACTTTGGAATTCTATACCAGTAAAACTTTATTGCGTTAACCGAACTTTTAACAGCTCAGCAGGTATCTACATCTGACACTATCTGTATGTACTACTAACAAAATTTAGGATGCAAAGCATTCTAAATAAATTGCGGCAACCTGATGCATAATAGGATATTACTCTCCAGGGATTAAAAATTATTTACCCATGACATCAGTTTTTACCTTGGAGGTAAAAATATATTTTTTTCCTAGAGTTTAAACAGTATTTTTTCCTCCCGGGAGTAAAAAGCTCTTTTCTCTAGGGAGAAAATGTACTTTTTTACACTCGAGAGAAAAAAAAGTTGCGGTCGTATGTGAATAATTTTTAATCTTTAACGAGTAAAAAATAGTTTTACTCCCTAAGCAAAAAGTACTTTTTACTCCCTAGGAAAAAAATGATTTCGTACGTTAATAATTTTTTGTCCCCTTATTTTCATATGACATCCCTTCTTCCCTAAGAAGTAAAAAGCACTTTGTCCTTAGTAAGAAAAACTACTTCCTAGAGAGTAAGGAGTATTTTTTCCCAGGGAGTAAAACCACTTTTTACTCACTAGAGACTAAATATTATTTACCTATGTCATTACTTTTTTGCCTAGGACACCTATACCGTCAATTAAATTTAACATATCATTCTATTGTAAAATTAATATAAAACCATATTAAAATTAATATACGGTATATTAAATATACCATTATTAATTAATTAAATATATTATATAATATATATGGTATATTAATTTTAATATGGTTTTATATTATTTCTACAACCCAATGGTATAGTCAGTTTAATTGGTATAAGTAAATAGCTTTACTTAAAGTATATTAAATTTCGATCAGTTTTTTTTTTTAATTTTAAAAAGTTTTTCTCACGCTTCATTAAGTTTTTAACATTTTAAAGTATTTAATCACTGAAGTCGAGCTATGCAAAGATATATATTAGCAATGAGGGAAAGAGGGTTTCTGCATGTCCGGATACCACTTGGCCCCATTAGTCAGGGAAATTGCGAACTTGCGAATCGAGCTCTAAACTCTTCCAGGAATCCTTCGTCGAATCGTCGGAAACTATACGGCTATCGTGCATGTCGGGTTGCCTCGTTAGTTCCGGAAAGTCCGCCACATAATTGTCCCATTCGTCTTACAAGAATCTCTTCCTTTGACAATTTCGAATTGTCTTCACAGGTAATTAAATGGGGTAGTTAAATTGATGGAGGAATTAATTGAAATACTTATCGCGGACTTCATCAAACTTGCAACAAACTGTTTTCTGTTTTCTGTTTTTTTTTTTATATTATTCTTTTTTTTCTTTTCATTCTTTGCAACGAAATTTTCTATTTTCCTTCCTTCGCCATTAATATCAAACAAGTAATGAATTTTAAAAGTAATTTCACTAACTAAAATTCGTTTATCCGCAGCTATAGTTTGTGCTTCAATTTGATCAAAGTTCAGCATCAGTTTGAAATTACTTTTCTCGGTCAGTAGAAAATTATGACTTTGAATGTAACGACAGTCTTCGCAGACGATATAAAGACCATTAGAGTTGTTTTTCATTTTAGTATTTCCGTGAACTTTGTTTTTACACTTTTTCGAATGATTAAAAGGGGATTTCCCGTATACAATAGTTGAGTAGTCAGTAACGTAATATCCGCTCGATAGTCTGTTTCCTTCGCCAATAGAACAGAAAGCCCACAGAACAGAACAATTTCCTCGGTTCGATAATTTCATTCTCTTTATTTGTGCATTGTTGCATACCGAGTGGTGGTTTTACCGACGTCGGTTATTGATATTTATTACTTTCGCATTATTTCCTATAGCTCGTTTATTAGTTCTCTCAAGTATGCTCTTGTTTATTTTTTATCGATAAAAATTCCACGACACGCCAACCCAGCACTTCAATATTTTTCTCTCAATAAATGTTGGACGACTTTTTATTAAATTCTATTTTTATTTCATTAACTCGTGAGTAGATTAATTACATAATTGACATAAGACATAATTAGAATGTGAATATTGATTAAAATTGAATTTTAAGGGTTTTAATAAGATTTCATGGCATTTTTTATATCATGTTAAGGAATTTAAAGGAATTTTACGACACTTATTTGGATTTTAGAGAATATTTAAGGAATTTTACAAAAGTTATTGGGGTTTTATGGAATTTTAACGAATTTTAGACGGTTTCGCGAGATTTCATTGGACGTTCAGAAATTTTAAGTGATTTAACGAAATTTTGTGGAATTAAATATAATTTTAGGGAATTCGACGATGCTTTGTGGAAATTTCAGACATTTTTAGTACATGAAATTATTTTATGAACTTTAAAAGAATTTTATGTGATTTTAAAGAAAATTAATGGCATAGACTTCAATTTTTTTTCAAGATTTCTTGAAGCTTTACGAAAATATTATACTATTTCACGATGTTTTGTGAAATTTTAAGTAATAAGAACATTTAAGAGATTTCAAAGAATTTCATGAAATTTGAAAGAATTTTACGAGACTATGGGATATTAATGAATTTTTTTAAATCCCTTCCTAAAAATTATTTAAAATCTCATAAAATATCGATATACCCCTTGAAATACCTATAGATCTTGTAGAGTGCTTTTACATTTCATTAAATATATTGAATTCCTTTAAATCCTATAAAGTATTTTGCAAAATACATCTAAATTCTTTAAAATTCATTTAAAATCCCATAAAGTCTCTTAAAAGCCCCCAAACTTTCTAGAAATCCTAATAAATTTCATAAAATCCTTTAAAATCGCTTAAAAGTCTTTAAAATCCCATGAAATCGCGTGAAATCCCTTCAATCTTGATATCCCATTATATATTGTTAAATCACCTAAAAATTTTTAAAAGTTCACTAAGTATCATAAAATTATATAATATTTTCGTACAAAAAATGCAAAATCCCTTAAAATTCCTTCAAATGCCATGAAATCTTATTAAAAATATTAAAAGTCCTTAAATTTCCGTAATATTCCAATAAATTTTATAAAATTATTTTTAATTACTGAAAATTCTTTAAAATGTCATTAAATCTCGTTAAAAACTCTAAGGATCTTTAAGATTAATCAAAATTCCCAAAAATATTATGAAACCCTTTAAAAAAATACCAAATACCATTCGTTTTTTTAAATATTTAGAAGTTCCACAAAATTTCTTGAAATAATATCCCTTAATATCTCTAAAATTTCAATAAATTTCGAAAAATTCCTTTAAATTTCTGAACATTTTTCAAAATCTGATGTAATCAAAATAGTAAAATAGATTTTCCTTGAAATTGAGAAAATGTTTATCTATAATTGTTGAATTTCTAATTGAAATCATGTAATGTATCTTTTTTTTGTATTTGAACATTATTTGAATATAATTAATTGTCATTGGAATGGATAGAATAATATAAGTAAGATGCAAAATTACAATATTGGAATACTTCTTATGCAAAGTGTAAATTTCAAGACCTGTGGCTGTAACGCTTACCTAATGTCAATTTACAATGCAATACCATAAATAAGTAAAATTTCCAAGTTTTCAAATCTTAAATTCAACGTCCTTCCTCCCTGACACCAGCAAACTCAAACAATCATGTAACATCTTCTTTTTGCATTGCCTCGTAAAATTTGAATCCACTGAACATAAATTTCGCGTGTGATATAAATATTCGAAAGTCGTTTCGCGAGCTGGAAGAAGAAATTTTCTTCTTCATGATTCAAGAAAATAAAATCTCATGGGAGAGTGTTAGTTGTTTATTCTTTATGACCTTGAACCATATCTTCCTTTAGGCATCTCTGACCGCATCCTCAGGAATCCAAAGCCAAGGAATACCGTATGTTTATGCTTTCTTCTCACGCAAGTCATCTACGAAAAAGACGAACTTCCTTTTTTTTTCTCAGAGAGATGAAACTTCTTTCATCACCTCATGGTGTTATTCATCTCACGTATATTCGCCACCAGTTTCCCTTATCTCGATCCTTCGTGTTAGAAACAGTCTCGACCCTTCGCAATTAACGACTCGACTTTTAAACTTATGCCCCCACTTTTCTGCCCAGACGCCTCAACCCTAAAACCTAAACTCCTATTTGGGAAGAAGTTGCTCAAGAATGAGATGGTTTCAAGGAAATCATCATTTCTAGTTTTTTCACCATCTTTTATTTTTTTTGGAGATTTTTTGTCATCGTTCCGGAAATATAAATCTGGGCTATCGCTTCATGAAATTTGAAAATGATGTACGAAAGAAATCTGATATACACGGAAAAAAGCGGAAATGGCTGAATTTACCATTTAAAATAGTTTACATGCGTTACCTAATATTTTGTTTTCAACCCAATTTTTTTAATGTGATCTGGTAGATAACATTTAAATAAGTGTATCAAAAAGATGTATGGATACATAAACACTTCAAAATTATTACATAGTATTTCCTGTGAAACTTTCATTATTCATTCGGCTCTCATGGGAGATTTTAATGAAAATGACCATCTCGCAGTGATAGTGATACCAGAAATGGAGAATCAGCTTAACATGATCGAAAAGAAGATAAGCCGACCTTTCTTCTTTACTCTCCCCTATTAATCAGTCGTAAGTGCTGGTTGGGAATTGTAAATGCGGTTTTCAAGCCGTATTCGAAATTGCTCTACAGATGTAGTGTATATAGTATGTTTGGATTCCATGCTTATATGCACCAGTACTGCGGATGCGGTTCGACATTCTGACGGATGGGACATCCATCACAGATAATATCGTTTACCCTCTCAGTCATCCCTTCATATATGTACACACACAATTACGCATGCATATCTGTATTTATATATGTTCACATAAAAGAGAAGCATAGAACAGCTAGGAAGAACGATGGTATTGAGTGAGTATGTCAATGCCAGGAGACAGCCATCAATGGCGACTTGTTCGTGATTCATGGCTCCTATCCATTTGTGATTTGTGCATCACTCGAATTCTATCTATGTCTATGTAGTCTCTTCACTTACGCACTCCTAAGCTGAATTAGGATTTGTTACTTCCGCTCCAAGTGCGACGTTTACCGCTACTTTGGCATCAAGTAGACTCTGCACGCACACAATGTTCACAAGTTCATAATTCTTGCAAGAAGCACAAGATATATATGCTTTCCTCTCCTATTTTCTATGAAACTATTCACCAAAAACACAAAAGAAAATTCATAAATCTCCTAACTTCGAGATCTAAAATTTTATTCCTTTAAATGGTTCCATTCAATGTCTATTTGTCTAATACCAAAAAAGTCTCATCAGTTGGGTTTCTTCCCTTAAAACTACGAATGCAAAGGGTTTTTAAAAGATTTTGTTGAAAGTTTGAATTGTTTGCATTTAAATTGTAAAACCGTATTTGTTGCAGACTTGACCTCTCGAGAATGAAATTATATATATAATAATATAATTTAATTACTAATTATATTTGACATACAGTATTATAGATTTGGCAGAAACAGAATGATGGAAGTAAATTTTAATTAGATCGTTAATTTGTCAATTATATTGAAAAGTTATGAATTAATGAGTCACATCTCTAATATAATTAATATTATACTTTTCTGTCAGGGAAATTTGTCGTAAAATCAGGGAAAAGTCAGGGAAATTGAAAAATTGAATCTGTTGGCCACCTCGTTGACGTAATATAAATTTAAAACAATATAGTTGATTTTTAATGAGCAATTGCATTAAAATGCTTAACATATCACTGAAAATATTCACAATGTGCACAAATATGACAAACAATATTAATAATATTATGATAATTATTTGATCCACAAAAGTGGATTATTTTATTCTCAATTTGATAATCAAACTGAACTGCAACGATTTAATACCTTGAGGTTTACTACCTCGATTATAATATAGCATAAATTATATATAATAGCTGTATTCAAATCCCGAACATTACAATATACAAAATGTAATGTAAAATTACAATTATATATACAGCAGAATTTTTTAACAGTACTAGCATTATTTGTACACCAAATAATCATTATGAATTTTAGTACAGAATGAACACAGAAGATTATTATGTAATATTCGCGCACACAAAGTTAATACGTTTTGCAGTAGATGGAAAATTAGAAATAACAATTTTTTCAAGAACATGGCTCAAGGGATGGAAAATGGTTTATGTTCAAGTATGCTTAATGCGCACGAAGTCTATCATCCAGCACACTTAAAATTGACTTAATTTGTCTAATTTTGCACAATTCACTGTACATCCTTCTTCCACAAATTCTGAAACATTTTTGCCCAATTTAAATTTCAAGTGAGAGCAGAAAAACTGGCTTCTCTTACAAAGCTTTGTGGTGCGTTTGAAATTTCTAATTACGCGAGTGAGGATATTGCAGGCAAGTTAGATGTATGTTGGCTCTGGTGTTTTGTGCATGTACTATGTGTATATTTTGTATATATATGTGAAGATTGTACAATGTACATTTTATACAAGAACGCAGAGGGTAAACTCTTGTAGGCATTCTTAATGCCTAAAGGCTTGGGTATCCCGCGTCGCGGTTTCTCGTATAATACACAGCAACAACGTATAATACGCTTCCGCGTGCAGTAGCTATTAAATGACGGGTTACATGAAACGATAGGCGTGCCACAATTACTTCCTGGAGAGGAATTTTCAAGGTTCCCATAGATCATTTGGCAAGATCCATTTCTCTGGATAGAGCGAATCTCTCCTTTATTCCCAGACAGCTGAGTATTATCAACTTACCCTGCTCCTTATATTATTATGACCCAGAATTACTGACTGATCCACGATGCTTTATCCTTTATACATATACTCTTTAAGACCACCCCCAGATGATTGTCAGAATCTGAATTTCGCTGGAAAATTGCTTTTTCATATTGTGTGGAAAACCAATTTGCTCGACTATTATCCTCAAGTTTCGTAGAAAATTACCTAACACTATAGATACTAATTATTAGTTTGTTACACTAGTGGTCTTTTTTCTTTTAAGTAAGTTAAAGGCTATCAAAATTCTGCACCCAGAAAACCGTTTTTTTTAATTAAACGAAATTTTTTTGATTCAACGAAATTTTCTCTAATTTTCTTCGAAATACCTTAAATTCCGAAAAATCCTTCAAATCCCGTAAAATTTTTTTAATGTTTAAAAATTATCACATTACATCCTATAATTCAATGTAATCCCATAATAAATCTTGTCTCTTGCAATAAATAAATAACAATCACCCGAGCTACTAATTTTTGGATAAAGCAATACATGAAGCATGAAACATGGAAATTACTGTGTGAAATATGTTTACCCTAAACCCAAACATAAAATGCACTCTATATATAATGCATACGTTTAACACACGACATTTAGGGTTTCACACATGAAAATAAGTCAACAAAGAATACAAAAATGCCTTCAATTAATTTTTTTTACTACAATTACTGTAATTTTCTTCGTAATTCGATACGATTATTACTCGTGGGGTGCGCGTAACGCCAATGTATATCACGGATAATGCAGACTCGAACGAGCGAGGTGGAATGGATCGTATCTGTAGAGTGTCCCATGGATGTCGGGTGTGTGCCGTCGAGTGAATCAGTCGGTGCCTGATTCAATTAGTCGGTGACAATGAGCACTGATGATCCCGCGTCTCGACGTACACACACACACACACTCACAAACACACACAGATATGCAAAAACGACCCCCAATGTACATCAACGCGGGCGAACCTTTTATGACTCGGAAATACAATAGGTTCGACGTTTAGTGCCCGCGATGGGCGAGAAAAATTTGCCTGCGCATATATAAAAGCAGATGCATTCTAGATATAAACATTCATCTGTATGGCGTACATACAAGAATATAGAACTTATGAACATGAAAGATTCGCACATGAACATGAACTTCCAAATATGAGCATAGAATCTGCACATGAAACGTACAATGCACAAGTAAATGCATTATCCGTATAGAATAATCTACAATTGTACAATATATGGATATGAACTAAATGAAAGTGTGCGTAAACAATAAAGCATGCATATAATTACACAGAACTAAGTAACATTAACTAACTAATCAATTTGAATGCATGTTGAGTCTTAACATATGATTTTCATGAAGTTCCGATTTGTGCATTGTCATTTTTAGAATAAGAGCATTTAATCCACGCAGGAAAGTATAATATATACACATGCAGGGTGTTTAAAAACAGTTCCTGAAACTAAATGCATATTTTTCCCCTCTACAATTTAAGTAGTGACTGTACTATTGAAGGTAGTATAAAAAAAAAAGAAAAAGAAAGACGAAAGAAAAAGTTTATCTTGTCGAGTGCTTCTTTCCTAGAGGAAAAGTGTATAGTGCTGCTTGTACAGGGGATTTCGTACTATTTATGGAACACATATAGAGTTGCGAGTGAAAACACTCTTAAAAAAAGGTGTGAACGTATTATGCACATATTTACATGTTTTCTTATTTTCTTTTGTACAGAGAGCGCTATCGATAATGGACATGTATGGAAAGGTACTAAACTATCCCACTCGATAGATAAGCTGTTAACCGAGCTTTCTGTGGGAAAACGTGATGAATTTTGCAAAATGATAACTGGAATGTTTGAGGACGGAGAATTTGACGAAAAATTGATACTTGTTAAAAACGAAGCACACTTTTATTTAAATGGCTATGTTCACAAGCAAAATTATCGATTTTGCGGATCAGAAAATCTATAGCTGTTTCTATATCCAAACCTATGCACCCCCAGAAGAAGGGTATCATGGGCAGCAATTTCGATAAATAAAGCAATTTACCTTCAATTTTTTGAATCGACGGTCACACTGAGAAAACTGTTTGGTTCGGACAACAAAACTTTTTGTTGCTATAGAAGTAACAAAAATTGTTTGGTTGTGTCAACCAAATCTTGGTTCTTTCAACAAACCTTTTGTTGAACCAAAAAAATTCATTTAAACCAACAAAATCTCAGTTTTGGTTGAATTAACAAAACTTTGGTTTGTTCAATAGCCACAAAAATTGTTCTTGTCTGAACCAAATATTTTTCTCAGTGTACTGGCGGAACTTACAAGAACCTGCTGTAAATTTTTCACTTTTTGTAATTAATGAAATATAAAAGTGTCTGTTTGTACTTTAGATATACTCAAATAAAACCTCAATCTTTTCTCTTTCAAACGCTATTAATGTTTTGTTGAAAAACTGCAAACGCAAGAAATGACAATCGATTAGTTTGGGGCATAATGGATGAGCTTATAATATTCGTTGTTGCTTCTAGGTAAGTTAAAATAAAAATACATACAGGGTCTCAAGTATGCTACCTTCAATAGTACAGCCACTATAACTTAAATTGTAAACGGGGAAAATACGCATTTAGTTTTAGCAACTCTTTTTGGGACATCCTGTAGCATCTATAAATTGCTCGCGTGGGTATATATTTTATTCTATGTAAGTATCCCCTATAGCATATGTCACCGAATATTTTGAACATCAAGTGAACGCCCCTATAAGCTCTGCACCGAAGCTTTGTCGATCCACCTGATCCGCTTCGAGTACTGAGCTGGGTTGCACATGCATAAATGCACATGTGCGTATGTAGATTCCAGTGTCATAAAACAGGGTTCTTTCAAAGAGGGGAAGATATTGGAGCACTTTTCCCCAGACCAAATTTTTAAGGGGTGCAGTTTTCGCGTCGAAATAGGGGTCTTTTTTTACACCCCATTGGGGAATTGAAGTCAATAGCGAATAACTTATCAACATTTCAGTGGTAGTTTGGAAAAATATGTTCAGAAATATGTGTTCAGAAATATGTGTTAAGAAATATTCGTTCAGAAATATGTGTTTAGAATTATGTATGTACAGAAAGTATAGAAGAATGCATCATAGTTGGGGAGTGGCCAAAAGGCATCGAAATTCAGGAAATGATGATTTATGGAAGCCACCTTTTTGCAAGTACTAATGATTCGAATTCTACTATTATGCCGTCCCGCGTTATTGTTTTTTGTTCAGCGGGAATCCATTAATCGAGACTGACCTACGCGACGCGCGTTTGTGCAGCTGTGTCGCATTGCTAAACCACCTCAGCGTATCTTCTGCGATGGAATTTCATTTCCACGCTCTTCTGCAATTACTTTTGTCCCTGACACCTTGTTCTTTGTGGGAGAAGGAAAGAGAAAGGGTTGCGGGCAGCGAAATTGCGGTGACGTGTTAGAGAGGAAAGGAAAGTAAAGAAAAGGAAAGGAAGAGAGGAAAAGTAAAAGAAAATACTTTAATACTTAGACTTAATTACTTTATAATCTCATCTAAAATGTCATGACATCCCTTAAAATTCCTGAAAATCTTCGAGATATTTGACAACAATGTGTTCGATATATGTTAACATCACTTTTTTAAAGATAGGATTCTTGTAGTTTGAAGTTATTCGTATATGAGTATCATTCTCTGTGAATATTGAATATAGATATAGAATATAGATATATGATACTGAATATAGAAGTGTATCACATTCCTAAAAGTAGACTCCGGAGCTACTCAGATATTTTATTGTATGGAATGTGTATGTATAAGACTCCCTTTCGTCTTTCCGGTATCTCTTCCTGCGGTTTCCTTCCCAAAAGGTAACCCGACACGATACCAACCCCTGACACCAAGAAATCGAACCACCAGCAGATCGTCCTCCCTGATATCTAATTTCCACAGCTCCCCTTTCTAGCTATTCACCGCTTTCATGATTTTCACCGAGCCGCGCCTTCCAGACATCGATATACTTTAGGATTTGGTTAGGCATTACATTACATCGCATCGTACTATTTACATTTACACCTTTTGGGTGCGCCGCGCCATCTCAAACTCGAATTTCACTTAGTAACGCCCTGATACTCTTTTTTCAAGTAATCATTTCAAAAGGGTTCACCAAGGTCGGTTACAAGTTTCTTCTTACGCGCTTCTCAAAGGAAACTGACGACCCTGCCAATCCGGTCGCATTCTTACAAAGCTATTTAGCATTTTTTGAAACTACTCATTAGAGTAACAAGAAAGGCTTTGCGCAATATATTGAGTGTATTAGCTGCATAAGTAAATATTTATAAGTATAAAGTAATTGATTTTTTAATAGTTGAATTGCATGTCTCAGAAAAACCATGTAACAGAGCAGAAAGAAATGTATCTTATCATAAAAAAAAGGTTGCGATTATATCGAAAATAGATTCTCGAAGTCTGAAGATATATTCTCTCTTCATCTATTGGTTTGAGATGTATTCTCCTAGTTTAATTCTTGAATATCAAGATCAGAGTTTCCAATTGATTTTAAGGAAGTTTAAAGGCATTTCAAAAGAATTGAAAAGAGTTTCAAGGTTTTCCAGTAATTTTTTAAATAGTTTTAAGTGTTTCAAGGGATTTTGAATGATATTTAAAAATTTCAAAGGATTATAAAGAAAGTCCAAAAAATTTAAGAATTTTCAAAGGATAACAAGTGATTTTAAGGAATTTTTAATGAAGTTCAAAAGAACTCTGATGAGTTGCAATATTTTCAAATAATTCAGTTTTCTTTTTAAGTTTTTCAAGGGATTTGAAATGTTACTAATGATTGTTAAGATATTAGAAGGGATATCAAGATTAAGACATCTTGAAAGGAATTTCAAAAAATTTTAAGTGATATTAAGGAGATTTTAAAGAATTTCAAAATTTTTTTAAATAGTTTAGAGATTTTTCATGTCATTCAAAAATATTTTTATGTATTTGAATGAATTCGAAATGTTTTTATAGAATTTTAAAGATTTTAAAGGATTTCTAAAGAATTTAAGGATGTTTAAGAGGTTTCATGAGATTTTAAAGATATCAGGATTTCCTAAAGGGTTTCAAGAAATTTTGAGCGATTTTAAGGAATTGAAAGCCATTTCAAAAGATTTCAGGTGATTTTAAAGAATTACAAAAAATTCAAAACAATTTCAAGATTTTCAAGTAGATAATTTAAGAACAAAAATTTTTTCATTTCTTTAAAATCTCTTAAATCTCTTGGAATCTTCTAAAAATTATTGAAATCCCTTGAAATCGCATGAAATATTTTAGACTTTTTTTTAAATCTCTTTAAAAATCTTGAAAAATCTGTTGAAATCTTGCAAAAATTGATTAAAATCCCTTGAAATCACTGAAAGCTTTTTGTTATTTCTTTGAAATTCCCTTGAATTCTCAAAAATGTTTCAAAATCTCTTGAAATCTATTGATTTCTCTAAAATCTTTCCAAGTATCTTAAAATCTTTTTGAATTTCTTTTAAATCTTTTAAAATCTCTCAAATCTTCAGCGCTCTCCTAAAATACTTTTTTTTTAAAAATATTTCATAATTTTCTGTAATCACTAGAGGTCTTCTGAATTTTTTGAAATTCATTTCATATTCTCAAAATTATTTCGAGACTTCCAGTTTATATAAGTAGTTTCTGTGAGAGAATTATTTTTGCGACTAAAATCAAATTATTGAAGATTATAAGATACTTTTAACTTAAGATTTATAAAAATTATCATTAGTAAGTGGACAAAGGACAAACAACAAAAGTCAATAGACATAGGGCAAAGGGCATGAGATTCTATTTTGAAAAAAGTGAATGTAGCTTGTAATTTGCATTCAGGATCAATTAATCGATGGCGGAATGGATCGCGAAAGTAAAGTGGGTTATTCATATGTTTTCACTCGATCGAGAATCGGTTATTCAATGCACACGACCTAACCCTCGTCCTAAGCGTAATTAATTATGCCAATTGATCGAGTGGTATCGGTTCGTATGCTCAATGCTCATACATGTTAATGTGTGAAAAGACATCTGCTTCTCCTCCAACCCCCCGCTCTCTCAACAATTCTCTATCTCTATTTATATATGTCTCCCTCTCCCTCTCCCTCTCTCTCCTAGAATTGCAATCCTGACACTATATCGCTTCATCGACTATCCGGTACAGCATGCATTCCCCGTATGTATTATGCGCATTAGAGTTACGCATATGCACATTCCATTGACATAACCACATAACCGAGGGAGGTTTAATGGGACTTTAGCGCCCCCACTTTTAAAAAATCATGACTAAAGTGTCCAGTCTAGACGGAATTAAAATCTTGAGAATTCCTTTTGAAATATGCTTACCACGCATGTGAGAGAAGATGTAATTAGCATTTTTTTAAATGTTCCTTTACCCTTCAAGCTTTTGTTGACGAAATGAAGCTGATAAAGTATTTCAATAATTCCGCAATTAGGCGACGTGGTTTTGATTTTAAATATCCAATGTTTCATTAAAACATAGTTTCTTAAAGAAAAATCTGTTCATTCAAATACCTTCTGATTAATATCTAATTTTCAATTAAAATTAAAATTGTTTATAACAATACATTTTAATTCTACGGGCTCTAAAATATTTTTGACTGTTGTTATTTTTATTCTCCGACTCGGTACTTGTGAGAGAGGCGTGACTCTCCGCCACCGGACGGTTGCCGCCATAATCCTATGATATTTGAAATGGACCTCTAATTTTGTACTTTTTATGTTTCAGGTAAGCCCCTTCTCGATATGCACACACTGTTTTTTGGGTAAGGAATTCTATGCATATATTCAAGGTTATTTGTAAGTGAAATTGATAATTCAGAGTTGGGATAAAAATTCTGATAAATGTTGGTGTCCTTTATGGATAATCCTGTTGCGAGTCCAGGATAAATGGAAACCCGAGTAGCAGGGAATATGGTGTATGCCGGCATAGCAATAATTCTAACGAGCTCGAAGTTTTTACTGACTGAGCAGAACATACAGCAGTCAATCTCAGAGAGTACCGAGTGTCCGACTCGCCAGCTTTCTGCCTTCCAACTCGATGTTCTATCTCTACTTTTTTTTACTTTTAATGCGGTTGTACGAGCCAAATCCCTATCTCGAAATTCACTTAACGAGGTTAGTTGAGAGACTCATCTTTAAGCTGATTTGATCTAAACACTGATCTAAATGCTTATCTAAAAACTCCTTTCTTTGAATCTAGAGAAGAAATAAAAAGTAAATACACTCTGTCCCTGGATCTTCGGGAAACTCAATCCGACTTTTTTCAATTTCCTGGAACAATAAACTCTTATAATCCCTTATGCGTCGTTAAACTAGTTACATTGTTACGTTTCTGGAAATCCCTGGGTATTGTGGTCTCCAAGTTCATGTCCAACTTTTGCTATAACCGTATAAGCATATAACCGTATATACACACTGGGAAATCAGAGCAGTTGATAGGGCAAGGGTCTCTGGAAAGGGAAAGATCAATTCCACCCACGTCAGTCTCAATGACGTGATGTCGTTTCATCGGCACTGTCATTAATTTTCAATTAAGCAGACGTCATTCAGCGACCGATAATGCTGAACATTGATACACCCCGTCCATAAACCGAAATTATGGATGCGCTTTTAGCTAACTGAACTTGACACTGATAGTGACAGGCTGACAAAATTATTCTGATTAACAAGGTAATTACACGATTTTCGAATCAGATTCTATTTCTGTTAATACCTGATTCGTAAATCAGAAAGTTGGAGAAATATTTATACAGTTTGGAATTATCATTTTTCGATAAAATTTCTGCACTTGCGAGAGAGGCGCGAGACTCAGCCACCTAGCGGTTGGCGCCAAAATGCTGTAAGATTCAACATGCATTTTTTCTTTGAATTTTAAGGATTTTAACAATTTTCAAGTGATTTTTATGAAATTCAAAGGATTTTGGGGATTTTAAAAAGGTTTCGTGTAGAGTTTTAATGGACTGGAGAATATTTCGTGGATTTTCCAGGAATTTCGAGAGAACTCAAGAGATTTTTTATGTTTTTTAAAAGATTTTGGGAAATTGTACAGGATTTTATGGAATTGTGTGAGATATCTAAAAATTTAAAGGTTATTAAAGGAAATTTAAAATGATTTTGAATGTCATTGTAGAATTTTAGCGAATTTAAAGAAATTTCTAAGAATTTTACGAGATTTTCACGAATTTTAACGAATTTCAAAAGATTTTTATGATTTTAAAAGATTTAGTAAAATTAACAAGGATTTCGAAGGTTGCAATTTTGTTAATGATTTTAAGAGATTTTTAAGATTCTAAAAGATTTTAAATATTTTGGAATTTTGAGGAATTTTAAGAGGTTTCTTGAAATTATGTAAGAGATTTTAACGTATTTTAAGGAATTTCGTAGGTTTTCGGTAAAATTTTGAAAGACAAGCAAACAAACACGCGCGCGATTATTTTTTTTTTCCTTCTTCCACTTCAAATCATTCAAAATCCAATCAAGTTTACAACAAAAATGTTTGCAAACCTTTAGGGACATTTCGCTTATACAAGGTACATTTTTTAGAGGATAAAAAAACCGAAGCTCATTTCAAGACTTTTCAAAGGTCTCACCTTCTCACCTACTTTTTATTCTCTCCCGCACTCTAGCTTTTTCCAAGAAACGTTATAGAATTTACTGCAAGTTCGTGCAAGAATGGGAAAATTAATAATCTACGATATAGCCATACTTCATTCTAGAGCCTTTATTATTATTAATATTAAAGTATCACGAGTTCAATTTAGTATTTTTAATATTGTAAGCTGGATGTTAAATGTAATAACGATTTCTAGTTTATCAAGGAATATTCAAATTCATATTATCAAAGAAAAACTAGTCCTCTTTAGAAAGCCTCTCTAATGGCCTTAATTCATGATCAAAGGTTCAAACGAATTCCCTCTGTTCTTTCTCGATAACGAAGTGTGGCTCCCTTCTCTTGGGAGTACCCTATAACCCATAAACGAAAACCCGTAAAGTTTTAAGGACGAGCAGGAAAAATGAGATTTGCAATCCTTCGAAATAATCTTCTGTCATTAGGGGGAGCAGAAAATGCGTTATGAAGTATTAAGTATGCAAGTTTCAATTCCGTCTTTCCGTTCTGAGAATATTTTTATGAAGAATTTAATCTTAATCTGTTTTAGAATGTTGGATCCCAGTTCAAGTTTTAAAATTCAATCTCCCCATATAACTTATAAAATACATATGAAAACTAGATATCTTTATTGCTCTGTAGACTAAAAACGTTTTAAATTCAATATAATAAATTTGTTAAATTTAAATAAATAAATAGGATATAAAAAAAAATTTAAATACTTTCGTGGCACAAAAATAATGAATTGATTCGAGAGGAACACGAATTTGCTCTAAATCCACAAAAACCTACACAAGGGATAAGCTTTTATCAACACGCGATTTTTTTCTTAGAAGGGCTTAGCTTTCTACATCCTTATCGACTTCCAATCAACATTTGTAAATTGCTCATGAATGCATTTGATGGTAGAATGGGCACAATTATTGATTGCCTATCACCTCGGAACACAATAATTGTAACAATGATAAGTATCGCTCTCCTGAAGACTCAAGACAAACTTTTACAAAAGTATCATGCGTGCTGTTAATTTTTTTCTAATCTAGAATCGAGGGAATAAGTACAAGTGAGATAATAAATACATTTAAAGTGGAAAAAGTAAATATTTCTTTAAAAAGAATTAAGAAGAAATAAATAAATCAAGGTAAGAAATTAATTATTTGTTGAGGGGCTTAAAAGTAGGTTAAAGTGTCGTTCGGGTGATGATTTACTTCAGGATAAATCGAGAAAGCTTATAGTTTTCGAAAAGTATTAAAATTCACCGCTAGATGGTTAAATGTCTCCCTTTCTCACAAGTGGCACTTAAAATATTTTTAAAACATATTTTTACCATTTTAAATCCTAAATTTTGATATTTGAAATCTTTAGAACTGGAGGTATAAAGTTTTTTACTTTTTGAAATTGGTAGATGAGGTGTTGATAGCTAGGTGGCAAATCGATATCATCCTTTCTCACAAGTGGTGTTAAAAAATTCTTTAAATTAATACATTTGTCTATAAAATCATAAGATGATTATAAATATATAGTAAAATTAAATAATAAAGACTGTCCGGGGAAAAAAAATTTGCATAAAATTATATAAAATAGAAATACTGGTTTTTATAAATTTCCCATCTTTGAAAGCCTCCAATTTTTGAAGGCTTCCAAGTTGAATAGAATTAGCGTTTGGTCGATGTTCCGCGTCGATATTCTCACACATTTACATTGAAAAATTACACAATTCTTTTCTCGGTCTAATAAACTCTTCAGCAAATTTGCTTCGCCTCTTTCTTGTTTGAACTTTTCTCCTACGGTATTTTTTGAACCTTTTTTCTCGCGTCTTTCGAAAGATGAATCAGTCCTTTTATGCGTCATCGACGTTAGAAATTCTGGTGTGTACACAGTGTCCCGTAAGTGGACAGAGTTGAGATTGCAGACCTATTGTGAAAGAGGAAGACAAGCGGTACCATAGAAAACGGTAATTCACACCTCAGCAAGGTGGCCAACCACTCGAGAATATACAAAGAAATCGTTGTTTCCGATACTTCCCCTCTCCTTTGACATGACCTTATCTCGAGAGACAAAATCCATTCAGTGAAGTCTGCTAAAAAAATCTGATTCTCAAGATAGAATGAGGCACTCGAGGTTCTTGAAATCTCCGAGGGATGTTGAGTCACGCATAATACGAAACAAAGGAAAGTCAATTTAGAATTTATTTTCTCATGTGAAATATCTCCCAAATCGTGGCTAATTATCATGGAATTGTTTATTTAGAACGAAGTGCGGAGAGTGACAAGCAAGTTTCAATCGGCTGTTAATAACTGTCACCCGTGGGACGAGGAATTTAAATATTTAGCCCACACAAGTAGAAAAAGTATCGTGATCAATTTTTTCACTTCTTTAATTATGCAAAAACATGAAGAGAAAAGTTATTCATTTTCTTCATAGAATTGCGATTGAAGAAGGTGTTTATCAAAACTCATATTTATAAAAACCATTATTTCTATTTTATATAATTTTATGCAAAATTTTCTTTCCCAGACAGTCTTTATTACTTAATTTTACTGTTTATAGTCATCCTATGATTTTATAGACAAATTTATTAATTTTAAGAATTTTTTAATACCTGCTTCCTAATTAAGTCTCGAATTTATTATTTCACATTCAGAAATAAAAATAAATATCGATATTATCTCATTAATTAAAACCAATTGAGTTTATTTCCGGATATTATTTCTTAATCTTCTTGTTTTTGTTTTCAACCGGAGTTAAAGTAATTGGCGATTTCCTAGGAAAAGTGAATGAGGGTTTACTTAAGATAATTCAATGAATATTAAATATTAAATAATTATTGTCAGAAATTCCAGTCGTTTAACGATTTTCCGATACGAACACGGCCATTTATTTATGTGCCTGCAGAAGTATTTAATCCGATGATAAAATATTCTTAAAAACGACGATGTCTCAGACAAGAAATAACGAAGGAGATTGCTTATGACAGATTTAAGACTGCTTTTCTTCGAGAACAAAAGGCACCCGGTATAAAGCCGTAGAAAACTCTCTTTGCTTCCTCCTTACCTTTTTCCACCTTCAACTTTCCTTACAAGTTTTTATTCTCACACTCACACCTTCATTTATACCTTTCGCCTTCAAGAGCACCGTCTTTTTTTTAATTTGCAATTAAAAAGTTATTTTATTATTATTTATAGATGAAACTTTCTTTGAGCGGCTTTTAAATTCGCTCCATTTATTATAAAGCTTATAAATATATTTTTAAATAATTAATGCAATCTATTTCTCATAACTGATATTCAATGAGAGCGTGAAAAATGATTTTGAAATAGCACTTGTGAGAAAGGTTTTCTAGAATGCCACCAGGTAACAAAAATATTTAAAACCGCCTCTCAACCAAAGTTAAACTTTCAGCCACTAGATGTCTGCGTGTTACTTCTCTCACAAGTGGTGAAGATTCTTCCCCCAAGAAAATGTTATTTTACATCTAAAACACTAAGTTGTTATGACAATCTTGCAGGGCTTTCAAAAAGCAACGTTTTTCTTCTCTTTTACTTTTTTTCATATTGTGCGTTGATTGGCTTAAAATTTATGACATATGGTAAGGACATCAAAACTTAAACTTTGTGACAATGAACAATACAAATCGCTTGATCGATTCCTCGAGAAATATTTTTTATGAATGCGATTACAATATGTTTATTACATAATATATTATGTTTAATATAATAGTTAGTTGCTTATGAATCATTTCCTGGTAGCCGGCGTCTTTCCATGTCTCTATTATGATCTGCCAAAATTCGGTTTCTTTCTGTTGGGGATATGAGTTCAAGCTGATACTCAAGAATGCTGTACAGTGTATTCGGGCTATTAGGAACTACTGGATGAAGAACGCTACCTTCGCTCATTTCAAAAAAGTAATTCTCTGCTATTAATGCGCGACGTGCAGGAAATCCGTGTTCTCGAATATGTCCATTATCTAAATAAAAGCGTTGAGGCAGATTAGGCAGCGTTGTCGGATGTTGTGAAGTGCCTGCAGCAGGTTTGTGCGGATAACCTGATACTGTAATATAAAAAATAGAAATTGATGCAAAATTAGAGTAGAGTAGGGCGAAAAAGCCACGGGGTGAAAAGCCCCCAAATCATAAAAGATTATGATTTGATAACAATGATGCTCAGCAATTACGCAATGTACTTCTTGAGACCGCCACTAGAGGGCGCACAAATGGCAATATGAATGAATATATCAGCCAACTTCACAGATCCTGTGAACGGTCGTTTGTAAAACACCACCTTTTCTCAAAATATTTTCTCAAGTTTTATTTCCTTTTAGTGCTTCAAATTTTGGTGAAAAAAATTTCTGGCGAGTATTTTCTGAAATTCAAAATAGCCAATTAGAATTATTTCAAATTCGAATGAAAAATTCTGATTGGCTATTTTTGAATTTCGCGCCATTATTGTTATGCGGGATTGGTAGTATGCCAAGTGGAATTTCGGACACATGAAGATTTGAAAGAGAGAGAGAATTAGGACAAATGGCGATTCGAGTGAATGAATATTAGGTATATGCTTATTCGGGAATATCAAAATTATACCGAATAATAATTCGAATAAACAAAAAATATGAAAAATGCGAGTTTGTGCAAATCAAAAGTAGGTTATTTGGGTATTAGATTATGTCAATTGACAATTCGGATAAATAAAAATTATGGTAAATAGGTGTTCGATAACTTTATTTTCGACTAAATGAAATTTAGGTTAAATGAAATTTGGGTAATATTCATGCGCCTCATTGGATTTTTAAATTATTGTATATAAAAATTAAAAAGATTTTATTTATAATATATTTAGCCAAATATATTACATTTTCTATAAAACCTTCTATAAAACATTCAAAAAAAGCAGCTACTAAGAGAGGTATAGACCAGCAAAATTTGACGAACCAAAGGCATTAGCCGTCCGAAACGAAATGTCGCAAAAATTCCACAATATTATTCTGATACTGAGGGATTGACGATTTAATGTTAAAATACGATTTTTTGTTATAAACATTTGAATTTAATGTATAAAAAATGGTTTTTCCTCGATTTTCAGTCTTAAAATAAAATGGCTTCTTTTCGAAGCCATTTCGAATTTTCTTGCTATAATTCTAATACTAATCATTATAGACAGTTTCCACATAAAAGTTTTAGCCAAAAACGTGAAGTTGGCAATGGTACCTGAGTTATTTATTAATTTTTTCATTTGCGAGTTTTACAGGGCTCAATATTACAAAATGGTCATTTCTCCCCACTCTACTCTACTATAATATCTTTAAATTATTCAATAATTCGTGAAATGTGAAATTTCTTGAAAATCCTTACTATCTTTTGAAATCTTTTAAAAATCCTTTGCAATTCTCTAAAATCCTTCAAATATTGTATAAATCTCTTAAAAACTGTTCTTAAAATCCTTTAGAAATCTTTAAAATACCCAGAAATATGATGAAATCTCTTAAAATTCATTAAAATCCTTTAAAGTTACTTAAAATGTCTTTAAATCTCTTGAAAATCCTTAAGTACATGTGATACTTTACCATGAAAGCATCTTAGTTTCCCTTAAATGGGGAAACCATATTTGCACTCATGGTAATTACCACATCCCCTTAAACTCTCTTAAAATTCCTTAGATGCATAATAAAATCCTTTAAAATCTATTTAAATTCCTTTAAATCGCCGAAATCTCTACGAAATTCTATAGAATCCATTTCTTTAAAGCAATTTGAAATCTCTTAAAATCCTGGGCAACACTGGATAAATTTTTACCAGTATTAAATAAATACAGTTCAAATTATATAGGTATATATTATTCTATTATTATACTTACCAGCAGTAACAAGCAAACTCGCCAAGATAAAGAAAACGGGTCTAACTGGCATTTTTTCAAACTGCATCGTAGCTTATTTTAAGAGATTTTTTTCGAAAACTGTTACTTAACTGTTTTTTTAGCCGGTTTATATATGTTTTAAAAACTATCCCCTTTTTTATGTTTAGACATTGATATATATTTACAATCGTCCTTCAACAGATTACAGTGAGGTAATTTCACGAAATCTCAATTGGTTAAGCATATAAAAATTTTCAAATAAATAAGGTTGTAAATTTAACCTTATTTATAATGCATTGTCGATTTATAGACACTAACTCAAACACTTGCATTTACTTACATTACTTGCAATTACATTGTCTTAAATGTTATAAATTATGATATTTTATTTCTTGTTTCCTAACAGATGTAATTAATGTTTTTTTTTATTTCAATTTTATATGAAGAACATTCACATGCTATGTATTTTAAAATTTTAACCGATTTTCAAAAAATAATATGGATTTATAAAAAGTTTTCTTCATATTTTATAAACTAAATAATTACTACATCTGTTTTGAGTTTTAAAAAATAATAGTTATTAAATTGTTTTCAGAATTAATTACTTTTACAGTTTTATTTATGTTTAATTGTGGTTTTGTTTTCTAAAAAAAATACCACGAATCTTTCGCTACTTTGCGTAAAATATGAATTAATTTCAATATAATTATCCTTTCTTAAAAAATCTATCTTCCTTTGTTTCTAAATGTTATATTTTATGATACTTCATATTTCGCAAAATAAAATGTTTAAACATTTTTTTTAACTGAGAGGTAGCAATAAAGTTTCTGTGTCAAGTCTTAAAAGACCGCTCGTGCGCCTGTTTTTTGAAATGTTATTTATGATATATTGCTTATTTTTTTGCTATCAGAAATAATGAAAAATTTCAGTCTTATAGGAATAACAGCTTTACAGAATATGAATTTTAAAAACTCAACCTATTTTCCTAAAATAATATATATTTATAAAAAAATTTTCTCTACATTTTTTAAAGTAAATATGTATTACATATGTTTGATTTTATAAAGAATAATAATTATTAAATTGTGGTTTCGACTTCTAAAAAAAACTGCCGCATTTATAGTTGTATACAATATTATATGAAAACCCAGTTAATTAATTATTAAATTAATGTATTAATTAGTCATAATAAATTAGATAATTGTTTATTCTAAATGTTACTGCAAAAATGCTATTTTAAAACTAAGATGATTTTCGATATATTTAGTATGATTTGAGTAATTACTGATAATTTAATCAGCGCGACATTGTTATTATTTACTGAGAGATTTTCCAAACTTGAAGGAGAGATTTGCTATTACGTTTCTTTTTTTTTTTAGAAATTCTTTGAAATTCTTTAAAATTGCTTATAAAAATGTAACAAAAACTCTTGAAAACCCTAGAAATTACACGAAATCTCTTGCAGTATTGCAATTTATGCAATATTTATACATGTATATGTTGCGTTGCGGATCACTAACACGAGAAAATTGCAAGTTAATTTTCGTGTGTAGAATCACACCTTGTTCTCTTGAAGAATAAGGATATAAATTAGTATTAAAAAGACTCAGGAGAATTCATAGATAGTATAATAAAAGTATGTTTATTTGATGTTTGGTATAAGTACATTTGCACGAGTGAAATTGGAGCCGATATCAGAGGAGATGCTTCGGTTATGATCTCTTGAAGTAGACTGAAGATACATAGATCAAAAATGGAAATATTTAGAAAACCCTTGAAGAGGGGATGTATACAGAAACTTGCATTTGAGGTACGCTATCTCAGGTAATATCATTTAGGACCGATGGTGACGTAGATGAGGTACAGGCGTGGTTGGGAAAAACCCGAGGTACAGAAGGACTATAAAATGCGCTTGGTAAATCCTAAGGTCTAGATTATAACTGGGAAAAACCTAAGATGTAAACACAATTAAGGAAGGCCCATAATGACACACAAAAGAAGAGCCATTTTACTGTCTGAGTTGTCTCAGGTAATATGGGGTCTTAAAACGATTTTGAGATTAGAGAATATTGCCTATAAATTATGGTATTAGAAGTTTAGAATATTGAAATGAACTTAGTCTTCAACAGTATATATTTAAAATTTCGTTAGAGACCGTACTTAAATTACGTAACAGTTCAGGGGGGTGGGTGAAGAGATTCCGTTGAGACTTTTTATGGTGGGGGGAGGTATTTCATTCATTTACGTATTTTTTGGAAGTTTGCAAATTAAACAAATAACTCCCAGAAATTAACGTAGACTCGATTTATGAATTTTTATATACGTAGAAGTCTTTATCTGCAAAGTATGTAGATACTAAAATACAAATACTAAAAATTTCCATTAATTTCAGTCCCATATTATATTATTTCTCGAAATCAAAAATTACGTACAATAAGTGGGGGGGCGGGGTTAAAATATTTTGTTACGGATTTTTACAGGGGTGAGGGGGGTATTAAAGTAGGCTTAAAATACGTTACGTAATTTAAGTACGGTCCCTTATGTGATGCAAACTTATAAGATGAATCTTATTTAACTTTCTCGTGAAGTTTCCTCACTGCAATGTACATAATTTATTACAATTTATCTAAAATTTGAAGGATTTTAAAGAATTCATTAATTTTAATTTTATTTTTATTAAATGCAAGCACAAAAAAAAATGTTTCTCTTTTAGTCTTGAGAGATAGTCCAGTTTTGTGTGGTTCCCCTGAAACGTGGGGATTTACCTCCTCTTGTTTTAGTTTTGCACTTTTCCGTTTTATTGGCTCGACAAAACTCAGAGTCCATACCATTCCCAGCTGAAGCTTCAAAGCTTACAAAAACAATAAAAAGCTCGCAGAAACTTGGCTCGTCTTAACTGCTTCGGCGACCCCCCTCCCTATAGCTTTTACAAACCTTTCTTTTTTGAAAAGAACACAAAGGTTTCCTCAATAGAATTTGCTCAATGCAACTATATTCCTGTTGAATCCCTTCCACTACTAAAATAGAAAATAACAATGAAAATATCAATTGAATTTCAAAAACTGTAATATGATTTTTATTATTATTAGGTCACTAAACAGAGATCTATTTGCTGTACTATTATTATTTTTTCTTTTTTTCTGCTTTATTTTAATCCTTTTGACAATCTAAGAACAGCACTTGTGAGAAAGACTTTCGAGGTCGCCATCTAATGGTTTAAAATAGTACTAATGATTTAATAATAGATTTCATATATTCGGTACATGGTGCAATTTTTTCTGGCTTTTTTTTAGGAAGGATTATAAAATAATATTTTCTTTTAAATTGTTTGCAAAATGCTAAGTTTTTGAAGCAGCCTATAAGAATGAGAATAAAGTAAGTTACCCTTGTCTGAATTGTTCGATCGAAAAAACCTTAGTCGTAACGTATTGAAGGGTGGAAAGGGAGGAAAAAGGTTGGATAATTTTACGACACGCGTACGTGTGGATGGACGAAGGTCAGGAAGAAGATGAATATCCAATGAGTGAGACCTCCATATAGAAGAGAAGACGGCACTAAAACTTGAGCGGTCGTTATACTCGAGTGTTCGTAAAATCAGGAACAAGAGGAGGAAAGTAAGGACAGTCTGGATGTAGTAAAATTATCTTCTCTAACGTTTCAGATTTTAGCTTCCCGAGTAATGTAAAATTGTAAAGTAACATTCGATCTATTTTATTTTTATTTATTCCGACTCGATTTAGTAAAAAGATTGTTAAGGGATGGAAATTATTCTCTAACTGCAAAATAAACAAAGAATTTTTTATTTCAAACCCGTTTACTTGCAGCAGAAAAGAATTTGTAACACCGCTTGTGAGAATATTTTAGTTGTAGCCACATAGCGGTAGAATTTTGTACTTCAAATATATTTTCTTTTGCTGAAGGAGCATATGACTTTTAATTTGACTTGGATTTACAATCGCTTTCACTGTCGTACCTCCATGAAAAATCGTCGCAAAATGTAAAGTGTGAAAGGGCATATAATATATCAGTAGATCCTGTTTTGTTCTTCTTTCCGCCTTAACGCACCACCTGGGATTCGTTTACAGATCTGTCAACAATTCAAAAAGTATAACTCATAGAGAAACATTTGAAATAGAAAACTTTGTTTGTTAAAATTCGACATTTAAAAAATTAATAACTAAAAATATAAATATCTATCTAATATTACTTTAGAATATTTAGAAAATTTTAATTTCAAATTACTTGAAAATTTACGATCAGGAACTGGAGAAAATTTGATTATGTTCATCGTCATTCTTCCTTTATAGTGCACGCGAGACTAATAATATGAATGCAGCAAATGAAACGAGAAAACTGGTGAAAAAAGCTTTCAGTCCTCGCTCAGATTTCCATTAAACTGAAAATGGCAATTCTCGTCCCCACGCTGGTCGTCCGACCTTCACACGTCGCGCCACACCGGAAATATATTCGAATGAATTGAGAGAAGGTCGACGTTCATCGATCTGCGTTTAAATTCATTTCGATCTGTTTCGATCTGTGAATGATATCTTGACATTCCCATTTCTTGGTGGCACTTCAATTGTATGTATTTAAATAGAATCACCCATGTTACAGAGACGGTAATGGAGTGATACTAGACGTGGGAATTGCACTTGTATATAAAGGTTTCGATCCATTTTTATTTAAAAAAACTTGTAGAAACACTTTCACCAAATCCTTTTTCCCAAACCTCCTTTTTTCTCCTCCTTTTTTCTCCTCCTTTTCCAACCTCTGTTTTCCCACCTAATTTTGTAATCTTCTTTTCTTAACCCATTTTCCCATTCGCTTTTCTAAAGCCCTTTTTTCCTACTCTTTTTGACCTCTCCTTCACCAATCCTTTTTCCCAAACATCACTTTTTTTTCTTAGTTTTTTTCCACCACCCCCTTATCAACCTTGTTTCCCTACCCTGTTTTCTCACCTCTTTTTGTAACTGCCCTTTCCAAACTGATTTTCCTGACCGCTTTTCTGAACCGTTTCTTCCCACACTCTTTACCAAGCCCATCTTCCAAATTTCTTTTTTTTCACCTTCTTTTAGAAACTTCCACCCACTTTTGCAAATTCCCTTTTCCGACTCTTTCACCATCTCCTTTTCCACCTTCCCATTTTTTCGCTCACTTTTCCACCTTTCTTCTCACCCCCTTGTCCAAAACTCTTTTTCCACATCAATTTTCAACCTTCTTTTCCATGCCACTTTGCCTACCTGCTTCATCCAAAAAAAACCCCTTTCCAAACTCATTTTTCTCATCCCTCTTATAGTTCGTCCATACATTGCATAATAGGCTTGGAAAAAATTGGTGAAAGAAGGAATTTAGGATTGGTTTTAGAAAAGGAACTAAAAATGTGTTTGCAAAACGGGGGTAGGCAAAATGGACTTAGAAAATGGGACTTTCAAATGGTGTTGGAAAATTATGTTGAAAAAAGTTAGTGAAAAAAGGAATGTGAAATTGGTGTTCGATTGGAGGGTCGAAGAAATTTTACGGTAAAGGGGGTAGCAAAAAATCAACTTTTAAATTAGGCCAAACAATTTATTAAAATATCCTATATATCTTTAACTATCTTATATATCTTTTACTATTATTTAATTAAAATAGGTCGCAGTGTTTTTCAAGTTCGTCCTTTCTTTTTGTTCTGGTATATTTTTCTTTTCCATTCGATCCAGGCGGTAAATAAGAACAAATGAGTTACACGAAGAGTTTGCACGATTCTAACTTGTTCACCCGAGTTGTGTTATAAATTATAAGCAGTTATTTTTCATTCTTAGAGTGTTTCTAAATAATGATGCTGCACTTCGAGTGTCCAGCTCATCCTTCTGTTTCTCGCATGTCCTGAAAATGTCCTTTTGGTGTACAAATGAAACGTGTTCGTCGTCAAGGTACAAGGTCCGGGACGTGTTGTTCCCCACGTTTCGCTCGTCCGATTACGGCCTAGTGAGCAAGCCAGTCATATTGTTCTGGTACTTGTACCTCGTCAAACTTCCCTAGCTTATCTATAGACATACCCATAATTCCTATAGTACTCGTTATTAAGACAAAAGCATCTAACATAATAATTTGATTAGATGAAGGTGCAGGTAACTGGAGATAATTACTTTGTTGCAGGAAACTCCGGTGAAAGTTGGGTAAGTAGAAAATTTTATAAAAATGGACTACTAAGGTATATTGTGAGCAAAAAAAGTATTCGAAAGTATTTTGAAGCAAATGTGTATTGAAAAGTATTGAAAATATTACTATTTGAAGCACAAATCCTACTGAAACCATCGAAAGCATAAATCGTACTAAAAATAAATATCACTATTGGAAGTACAAATCTCCTACTGAAAGCTAATATTACCATCGGATGCACAAATCATACTATTAGAACTAAATATCACTGTTGGAAGCACAAATCGTACTATTAAAACTAAATATCACTATTGGAAGCACAAATCGTACTAAAACTAAACAACACTATTAGAAACACAAATCCTACAGAAATACATGTTATTGAAGACACAAGACGCTTTGGATCATTATTGAAAAAACCACTGCTGAAATGACGAATTCTACTAGAAGAAAATATCAATATTGGAAACTAAAAATTCTACTAAAAGCTATTTGCACTAAAAATATTACTGGAAGCAAAAAATGTCGTTGAAACTAAAAATACTTTCGGAAGCAAAAATACGAATTAAACTAAAAATACTAGTCGAAGTAAAAAATGCTGTTTAAACTAAAAATACTCTACGGTAAAGAATGAATGTTCTTATTCGCCATTAATTTCGACAAAAAGAGGCAATAAAAAGCAGAACTTTTATTAATTTAGACACCGAGTTTTGTGTGGGACAGCCGAATCTTTTGGACTTTCTGAATGGAATCAGACAGCGATGTTGGCGTGCTCGTTGACAGTGTTGGCTAAATATACTCTTCGAAATGGGGATGACTTCCTCTTCTCTGTCAGTTTGAATTTCTCTCTTTCCTGAGTCTCCCACGTATACAGTCGAGTGTCTCGTTGTAACTTCTGCGGGTCCTTAGGTAAATCGAGTGACTGCAGGACAAGATATCGTGTTCCAGGCGATCTGTCTTCTCATTTTCCTCTCACCCTCGCTCATTCCATTCTCGGCCTTGTCCGCATCTTTAACACCTTCAGCAAGTTTGCTATTCTTGGTAGTAAAAACCAACGATGTTACGTCGTGCTCCAACCAACTGAGCTCACTAATTAGCGTAACCTTCTGGAAACCGAGAGTTCGACCGCCAGACTCAGAGCTCACGAATGGAGGAGGCTGGAGTGAGAAATCAAGCTTGATACGACGTTTCGAATTGATTTTCAAGTTTAAGGGACGACACTTATTCACTAACTAAGTGTGTAACTTTAACTGCAAATAAACTTGAGTTTATCGAGACTGCGACGAGACGAAGATGAACTTGTTTCAAGAGATTGGGACACTTTCTTGTTTCAAGATTTCTTCTCCAGAAGTTAATTAATTTCAGATTAATTTCACAAGATTGCGTTTCCTTCATTCGACTTTTTTTTACTCTAAGTGAATATTTGAAATCAGTAGTGAAGATAGTAGTTTCAGATTTTAATATTTTTTGTTAAACTCTTTCTATTCAAAAGAGAATTATAAAGATCGCTTTTTAAATTCTAAATATCAAAAAATGACGGAAAAGACAATGTTTCCATTTTAGCAATCATATCACGACAATCGATTAATTACCTTTTTGAAGTGTCATTCAAGCTTTCATTGTGAAAAATTTCCAATAATTTTTTCTCTCTCATGTCACACAATAATAAAAGTTCATTTACACTTTTTGCAATCCTCGTTTCACGTTATCTATTAACTTTTTTACACTTAGTATTAAAATTGTTCGTTTATAATTACTTCTGTTGGGTATAATGAAAAAAATTTTAATTAAAGTCTGGTAGTTTCTCTTGCAAAAGGACATAAAAAATAGAAATGTATATATCCAAGAAGCTCTGATATTTTCAAGTTTTTATTCATTTTCCAAAGTGCTCGCGAGGTTCTTAAAACTTTTAAATAAATTCTTACTTTACCTGAGATAGTAAATTTTTTATTTTCTTTTTTATTAAAGAGTCGGAGTCGCTGAAAATTCAATGTCTTCCCAACTGCTTTTAGGGTTCGCGACAAGGGTTTAAGTCTGGCAAAGAAAAGCAACGTTGTTATGGGAATGGTCGGCATATATTATTAAATCGTAAGACACAGTTCTGGAACCAGAAACGACTTGTTAGAAGCGAGTGTGCACAATGTCTCCTTTTCACCCGAAGACGTGTGACACGTTGAGAATTTGCCAAGGCTTAAAAGAGAAAAAAATGAACAGAAATGGAAAGACATGGAGAGAAAAGACAATTTAACGCTATTTACAAGACATTTACTTTTCGGCTGGACAAGATACCACATTTCTTCAGCAATTACATGGAAACTCAATTAGAGTCAAATATATAAATTAAGTCGTTCCGTCACCGAATGCATTTTTACTACTGGCTATTTATTACGAGGGATTTTTAAGCAGTTAACAATTAGAGATAATTCATTGATTGAAAATGGAATTGTAAAATGACCCGTCGAAGTTTCAACCCCCTCGTGCATTTGGAAATCTCCTAATTCATCCCTTATATTTAAAAAATTCACAAAAATTACCCTAAGTCGTTGGGTCAAATTTTTTTTGCTGATAAGAGGTCTTTTCAATACTAGAAGACATTTCAAAAAGTTTAAACTCCCCAATTCGTTTGGAACTCACCTCATATTCACCAAAAACATTTTGGTGATATGGGTGTGAGTTCTAAATGAGCTGGAGTGATGATACGAGATGAATTCCGAATGAATTAGGGGATGAAAGTCTTTGGAGTGTCCTTTAGTATTGAAAAGACCTATTATCATCAATAAAATTATGATCCAACGAATTAGGGTAATTTTGATGAATTTTTTAAATTTAATAGTTGAAATGGAATGAGTTTCAAATGCACAGGGTTGATACTTTGATGGGTCATTTACTGGGTTGTAAACATCTTAAATATTGCAAACTTTATTCTCATTTTGTTGTGGAGGAATATTTACTATTGTAGGCACAAATTAGATGAAATGGGAATCACAAATCCTATTGGAAGAAAAGTTTATTACTGAAAGAACAAATCTTACTGAAAATAAATTAGAAAAAATATCAATATTGTAAGAAAATATCCCAATTGAAGAAAATATCACTATTGAATATTACTATTGAAAGTGGAAATACCACTGAAAGCTAATATTCCTAATGAAAGCACAAATCATACTGGAAGTTAATGTCACCATTGAGAAAAACTGAAAAAGTCTCGTTATTAGAAAAAATATCACTACTGAAAGTTTAATATCACTATTAGAAGCAAAAATCGTCTTGAAACAGAAGATATGTAAACAAAAGATACATAATCATAGCAGAAACCCTACTGAAGCTAAACATTTCTATTGGAAGCATATACAAATGCTTCTAAAACCAAAATTGTTGGATTCTCGTTAGCATAGAACACTACTGACCGCAGAAATAGTTAAATAAAGATTTCCACTGAGAGAATAAATTCCCATGATGTTGGAAGCAAGGATACATTTGATCCTAACAGTAACTTCTCAGTAGCACTTTTTCGATCCTTTTGCCTACATTAGACCTACTTAATCTAAATTTTATCGAAAAAGTTTGCTCGGAAAAACAAAGCATTCGCATTAAGCTGATTCGGTCGACTACCCTGCCTCCTCAGAACTTTTCCTCGTTCAGTCAGGCTCTCACTCTTTCTCTCATGTTTCACCGAGGCTAAACACAATCGTTTATATCGGAGAACTCGTAACTGTCGGGCGCGGGTGATTTACGCACTACTCAGCGAGCCGAGTCGCGGCTGAATCTTTCCATCGGAGACGCGTGCTGTTCAGTCTACAGTTTCATGGTGAAAAAGGGGCAAGGGATACGGGCTGAGGGGTGGGGAGGGTATTCTCTCTCTAAAGGAAAAATAGAAGCCGATCAATGGCAAGTCTTCGACTCTGAGCGACGAGGACGGATCAGAGAAAGACTTTTACGAAGTATCGCTCTTACCACGAGGAAGACACGCGTCCATAATCGTTTTCAGAGAGAACGAATCATTAATCTTTTTTTTTTATACCCACCTAAAGCTGCCAGCGTTTAGATTCTGATTCACTTTTATCAAATGAGTGACGTACGAAGTTGCAGTTGTATAAATAGCAATTAATTTAATTGGTTTCGCTCTAAATTTAATCTAAAAACAGTTTGGTAGATGAGGAAAGTGAAATCGAGTTTTGAAAGTTGTGGGATGTTGGCGCCAGCCGCTAGAGGGTCGAGCGTCGCGCCTCTCTCGCAAGTGCAGTAGTTGCTGCTAAAAATGATAAATAAGGACCAAATGACCAAACAAAAACACTTACAACAAAATTTTGTTTAAATTTGTCTTTTTAGTCTTCTTCATACACGCTTTGCATTTTCTAAAGGGCAATTAATTTTAATTCCGCTGTGGGTTAAATGATTAAATACTTCTAAGACACTCGAAGTGAAGAAAAATATGTATAATCGCTCTGATCAATGATCGCGTCGAGTTCTATGTATAGTCGAGTGTACGGGGAGTTGAGAGCACTTGAACGTCAGTGCTTGTCCACACGAGCCCACCACGAAACGTTAAACGGATAGAGCATTGATTTATGAACATCTAAGTGGCGCGCATGAATGCCACCAGACAGAGAAAGACGGAAATGTCTTCCTGCATACGAAAATTATATTTAAAAAAAGATATAAACAAAAATTAGGATTAAATAAACTAAATGTATGTAAACAGTGTGAAATAATATAATAAAATTGAAAAGAATTATATGTAGATTACAATTAAATTAATATTCTGAGTTAAAAACAAAAAAAAAATTATATTTTCCCAAGGCGAATGTGAATTCGCACCTGATTCGATACTAATTAATTATTAATTAATTACTAAAGAGACAGAATTTCTTGGAAAAGGGAATCATTAATCCTTCTAATTGCCACTGGGGAGTCATGCCAGAGTTCCTGGGCATTGGACCTTTCCGTTTCTTCTCTTTGTCTTTATTAACCACTGAGGTGATTCTTTTTTATTTTATTTTTTTCCGGGGGTGGGTGGGAGTTAGTCGAAGCGTGGCAAAGTAAAGAGGGATAAATGGAGAGGATACAAATACAAACGGGAGGAGAGAAAAAGGTATCTAAAAGAGAAGATATAAAAATGATGGAGAGATCTACATCCTCGGTGTCCTTCCTCTTTTTCTTTTTCATCTCCTTCGTCTGTTGACTCTCCCCCCTGTCTCTTTAGGGATAGCATTCGGTCGACAGATGTAGAATTATTTATTTGATTAGCACAGCCATTAATCAGTCGAGTCTACCCCTGCCCTGGAATGAGGGTATGTCTCGATCGGAAGAATCCTGTCATGGAAATGAAGACGAACGTCGCAAGCGAGGTTGCTGTACTACGAGGTGCTCGTTAAACTTTCTCGCGGCACTCCACTGTCTAAGCGAGGGCACTCGTGATGCAAAAAACGTCTGTGAACAAGAAAAGAGAGACTTTGATAGAAATTATTCAAAGCGGAGACTGCAAGTGTAAAAATTTAATTAGGAGGTTGTTAATTCTTAGCATGTGGTGTGGCAGACTCCTCTCCAAATCTTAATTGGTTCGTGTCAACTAACAATTAGTTCGATTTTTACTGTTCTTCAGTCAAATTGATGACTTACTTCTTTCACATAAATTATTTTTTAAAATTCGTATTTTGACGGATATTTTTTAACTTACTTTTTCTACCTTCGTTTCCTACCTACTTTTCTTATCTTCTTTTCCTACTTTCTTCTACCTTCTTTTCCACTTTAAATCCCTTTTACGGTTTTCTTTATCCACCTCCTTTTTCTAAACACCTTCTTCTTCTTCTTCTTCTTTCTTCCTAGAAAATCCTCTCATTTTTCTGAATACTGGTCATTTTCTTTTAAATGTACATAAAAATTAAATCTAAAATATTCTTAAGTAACTTGGAATAATTTTAATTTTGAAATCCCTTAACATTGTTTTTATTCCTCAAATCTAACGCCCTTTTCCAATCATCCTTTACACTCCTTTTTCCAACCCCCCTTTCCCAATAACTTTTCCAACCTTCTTTTCTCACCCCCGTTTCCAAACACTTCCAATTTTTTTCCTTCCTGTTCTGAATTTCTTTTTTTCAAACACACATTCCAACCCTTTTCTTAATCCCATTTTTTCTACCTCTTATTTCAAAACTCTTTTCCAAATATTTTTTCCACCTGCCCCTTTTTTCAATCTTCTTATATAATGGAACATATGTATTATTTTTTTATTTCGTTCACATAGTTGCCTCTCATTTACTCGCAGAAAGTTATTTCCCCCTTTTCAACCCCCATTTCCTACCTTCCTTGAGTGGCAGAATAGAATGCAAAAAAAGTTTAAACTCGACATTTATAATAAAAAGAATACATTTTTTAGTTTAATACAGAATTTATAATTAAACATCGCAGAATTTATACTCTTGAATAATTGAAAATTCTTTTCAACGTTTTCCTTGGCCACATAATTTACTCACTGACACCGATAATTAAAAAATTCCATTCCGAAGATTCCATGAAAAACAGTTGAATGTATTAAGCAATTGAGTTTCCACCTATTATACATCACTCAATTAGTATTATTTTTAAATCTATTTACAAACACTCTTTCTTAATTAAAATTATATATTTATATTTAAATTATAAAATCTTCAACTAAAATTCTATACACTATCCTTCTTATTTGAAAAAACATTTTCATAATTAATAACCTTTCTCTCAGTTATTCTAATTTAAAATATGCATCTGATGAAAAATTATATTTACTCTGTAAATATGTTTGTATTAAAATATTATAATAATGTAAAATACACCCAGTTATTCTTTGTTTAAAAATAAAAACAAAACATGCTTCACTGATTTATTTTTAAACTCTCGTCTAATTGTGTGTTGGATGTAACCTCAATCAAAAACAATGGGGATGTTGAAAACATCCGGTTTGACAAACGTCCTTTCATCAGGAGTAACTAAGCTTTACTTTTTTTTGTCACGAGAATTTTCATTGGTGTTCTGAATATCCATTTGGTACTCATCACAAGTACGATCAATAGATCGCGACTCTTTCGACGACAGGGCAATAATTTCGCGAGTCTTGTCTCTGGCCCGAGAGCATTTTTCCATATCGTGGCATCCGAATAATCGCAATATCATTGAACGCGACGTGAACGAAAAATAGGAAGATAAAAAAACTCATCTCTGGGGAACCAGAAGCTCGTGTTACATTTATCTAGTGATGTGACGTAACTGATCATATCAGGTTGATTAGCAATCATTTCTAATAGAAGTCGATCACTCATTTTGCCCGATTTTCAATTTCAAATGTCAATTTTCCCTTGAATTTTTATGTACTTAAAGTTTTGAACGTTCAGTTGAACGAAATTTATTTCCCAATTCTATTTTATCAAAAAATATTGTTTTAACTAAAAATGACAATAGGCATTACAAGTTCTTTTCATACAGAATTATTTTCAATGTTCATTTGAACATTCAGAACTTTTCACTTATTAATTTCTGAATAGATGTAAGTGAAGAGATTTTACAAAAATTCGAAAGTTTTCGAAAGCATTATAAAAACTTTTCAAGAATCCTATATAGTATTTTAAAGAGCTTTTAAGGATTTCAAAAGATTTACAAAAATTTCGAGGAACCATAAATAAATTTCAGGAATTTTCTAGAATTTTTGAAGAGTTAAAATATTTTGAGAAATTTTCAGGAATTTTAATGTATTATTATTATTTAAAAAATCATTTGATTTAATGGGATTTAAAGCAGTGTCTTATTCCTTCTCATTTTCAAAAAATTGCTAAGGATTCAAAAAACCGTTTAGCGATTTAATAACCCGTGTAAAAATGAGCGTTTAATTTTTGCATAAAAATGATTCAAAAGTATAATTATCTTTTTTATATATAAATTATGTAGATTACTTTTACATGGGAAGGATTTCAAGGATTTTCAAAAAATTGTATGTGAACTCCTAGATTTCCAAATACCTGAAAATAATTGATTTTCTGAAATTCCCTGAACTCCTCTAAAATGTCTTGAAATATTTTCTAATCCTTCCGAATCCTAGAAAATTCTTTCATTTTTCTGAATACTCGTCAATTTTCTTTCAAATTTTAGTGGAAGTTAAATCTAAAATCTTTTTAGATAATTGGGAATCTCTTGACATAAGTTTGAATCCTTAAAAACTATTTTCAAATATAAATAATTTGAAGATATCTCGTAATAATTGGAAATTTTTTGAAATTCTCCACTCTCAAACTAATAATAATATGAAATAATTTATGAACAATTTCCTTTACGCTTAATAACATATTTCAAATTTTTTTTAATCATGCAACTATTACCCCATTCATTTAAATTTCAAAAAAACGACACGGTCTCGGTTAAAGTGTCCTTTTCATACAAACCTTCCCATAAAAATTCACTTTCTAGAACAAAGCCGGCGACTTTTACATGAGCGAAAATGCTGCGGTCTTTGAAATTAAAAGTTAACAATTCCGAGAGGCGGCGAGTGTCGCAGTGCCGCAGAAACGAAGAATAAGGTGTCGTGTCGCACTGGCACGAAGAAAAAGCTGGCTTAATTACACGAGCTGGCTAAGGTGTACGCTCCACAGTCTACGATATAGGAAAGCAAGACCATCAAGACAAAAAATAAAGACAAATAATAAAAAAAAAGGGGGTTAAGGTTGCGAAAGGAAGACACAGAACGTCGTCCCTGGCCGCACTGAAATAGCGTTGGGAAACTGAATAAAAAAAGTCTTGAAACAAAAAAAAAATGGAGTAAAAAGTTCGTATAGCTGGAGGCTGAGAAAAGCTAGGCTCCAGGCAAAAAATACGAAACAAATTTTACTTGGGAAATCTTGTCGCCAATTTTCTAAAACTCTTTTCATACACAAAGAAAGTATAATAAAACAAAGAGAAGAGAAAAGCAGTTCTTAATTCTTTTTTCATATTTTTGTGATTTTGCGAACTTTCTCTTTAAAAGTTCTTTGACAAGGAAAATGATATTGAAGGCTGGGATTCAATTATTGCTCGACTTAATCGCATTTTGTCGTCCACTCTCTCGTTTCTCTTTATTCTCTTCAAGTTGATGCCTTTATCGAAAGACATAAACATTTCATTCAATTTCAACCTAAATTGAAATCCTTTCGACAGTAGAGCAAAAATTGTTAATCACTTGGATGCATCATGTCAATTAACTCTTTTTTTTTATCAATGGAAACTTTTCCCAGAAACGAAAACATAAGTCATAGAAACTTTTCTCTATCTGTGAGTCGCTCTAATAAAAAGTATTTTCTACCCTTTCAATCGTAGTTGGATAACATTTCATCGTTTAATATAATTGAGTTCATATTTTTGGAATTATTTCACGGTTGAAAAAATCCTTTTGTTTCTCTGAGGTAAGAGTTTAACGCCTAACTCGGGAGCCAAGAAAGTCGTACCGCGATTTAACACCATTAGGAGGCGCCAGCAGTGAAAAGAAAAAGTAAGTTGAATTCGCTTGCCTACCTTGGAAAAATAACAAGATAAAGAAGAAGGGACTTGAGGTAGTGAGAAAGATAAAAACGAGAATGAAACAAAGAAAAAGAGCTGAAAAAAGAGAGAGAAAATAAAGAAACGATGGAGAAGTAAAGGATGCGACTCTGGATAAGCAAAGAGCAACGATGCTACCGGACAGAGTGAATTATGGGATAATTAGTTCCGGCAGATACATAAACCTCAGTCTCAGCAGCCTTTTCCTTTTTTTATTTTATTTTTCGCTAGGATCATTCAAAATTCGAAATCTCCCCCTTCACAGAATCTTCAATTAAAATCTGTTCTTAATTCCTCTTGATAATATCCTTCAAACATTAATATTTTAGTTTTGAGGAATAATCCCACCGCTGCTACCATGGCTTAAGGATGTTGGGTTCAAGTTCTAACTTTAGAGTTAAATTTCTCCTCTGATTTCATTCTTCATTTTTTTTTTTACTTTTGACAGATTTTAGAAGATTTCCAAGGATTTCGAAAGACTATGTATAAGAATTTCCAGACATTTCAAGAGGTTTCTATAATTTGTAGATATTTTTACGACTTTTAAATGAATTAAGGGATTTTAAAACATTTTAACGATTTTTAAAAGATTCCCTAGAATTTTATTAGGTGTACAACTTTGCTTCCGCCGTTTTTCGATAGATGGCTGCAGCGGTAAGTGTCGGTTGAAATAGGCAGGTCAAAAATTTTATACAGTAAGCTTGGACATCTGTCAACATAACGACAGCAACACATTAGTGAATTTGTGTTTGCATCAGAAGTGTATTCTCGATCGAAGATGTCAGTTTTCCAGCCAAATTTTCGTCATTTGCGGGAAGTGTTGATTTTCTGCTTTCATTTGAAGAAAACTGCGGCTGAGGCTCATCGAATGCTCTCAAGTGCTTACGGTGACGCTGCTCTTAGTGAAAGAACGTGTCGTGAGTGGTTTCAACGCTTTAAAAGCGGTGATTTTGATGTCGAGGACCGGCATGGCGGCGGAAGAGAAAAAATTTTCGAAGATTCTGAACTGGAGGCATTACTTACTGAAGACTCGTGCCAAACGCGAGAAGAATTAGCAGAATCATTGGGAGTCACTCAACAAGCAATTTCGAAACGCCTCAAAGCCATGGGAATGATTCAGAAGCAAGGAAATTGGGTTCCTTATGAATTGAAGCCAAGAGACGTTGAATGCCGTTTCTTTGCTTGTGAACAGCTGCTTCAAAGACAGAATCGGAAGGGTTTTTTACATCGCATTGTAACCGGCGATGAAAAATGGGTCCACTACGATAATCCCAAACGCAGAAAATCATGGGGAATGCCCGGACATGCCTCCACATCTACGCCCAGACCGAATATTCACGGTGCCAAGGTTATGCTCTGCATTTGGTGGGACCAGCTCGGTGTGGTGTATTATGAGCTGTTGAAACCGAGTGAAACTATCACAGGGGATCGGTATCGAACGCAATTGATGCGTTTGAGTCGAGCATTGAAGGAGAAACGGCCACAGTATCAAGAGAGACACGATAAAGTTATCCTGCAACATGACAATGCTCGGCCACATGTCGCAAAACCCGTCAAGACATACTTGAAAACCTTAAAATGGGAAGTCTTACCACACCCGTCGTACTCTCCAGACATTGCTCCTTCCGACTACCATTTGTTCCGATCGATGGCACATGGCTTAGCTGAGCAGCATTTCCACTCTTATGAAGAAGTTAAAGAATGGATCGATTCGTGGTTCGCCTCAAAAGACGCAAAGTTTTTTCGAGATGGTATCCGACAATTGCCCGAAAGATGGCAAAAAGTAGTGGCTAGTGACGGACTGTACTTTGAATCATAAACAGGTAATCCCTTTTTCAGAATAAAGCCTCAAATTTTCGAAAAAATCGGCGAAAGCAAAGTTGTGCACCTAATAAAGTTTTTCAGAAGATTTCATAGAGTTTCGAAAGATTTAAACTGATATTATGTGAGATTTTTTAAAAATACATCATTAGTTTCATTGACAACTTATTCGCATTTTTAACACATTTCTGTTAGAGAAATTTGTCTAAAAGTCAGAGGAACGTCAGAGAAACGTCAAAGAAATTGAAAAATTGAATCTTGTGGCCACCATGGCTTAACAATACCATAATAATTCAACTAAAAATACATATTCTGGTTGACTTGAAAAGACTCCTGGATACAAATAAAGATTCTTTCGCCCTCAACCGACGCGTTGGCTGTCAGACTGTCACAGCCGCAAAGTGTCCAGCGGGCTGGCAGTTTTCTGCAAGAAATACTGCAGTAGAAACTGAAACTCCCTGGGCTCCACGCAGTCTTGCGGGCGATTATTTATGTATGAAAGCATAGGCCACGTTCGCTCTTTTTTCCTTCTGCACCCCACTTGGAGCACCAGATTCCCTCCCCCACACCTTGGAACCTATAAGCAAACTCGTACGTTATTCATACGTCTTGGATGAGCGATGGATATCTGTCTTCTACGTCCGCGACCAACGAATCCTCAAGTGTGTTCGTCTTACATACGGGAGGAAGAAAAACGCGAATGAAAATGGGGTGAAGTCTAGGTAGAGGAAAAATCCACACAACTCCTAAGTCTGGAGTCAAGATCTCGTAAATAAAGCATGCGAATCCTTCGAGTTTCAGAAGACGGCAAACTTTGCCTTTTCTATGAATCTTAATGAATTTCCATTCATAAATGCTATACTCCGATTATGGAAGGCTTTAAATCTAATTAAGATGAATTTAAGAATTTAATTTAATTAACTCGCTTTAAATAAGGATAAAATTACATGGAAGAGTTGATAGAATTGTTTCATTTGACAAAGAGTAGCCTTTTATTAACCCTCGGTACAATACCGAACGTTTCATTAGGGCGAACAATCCCTATTTGTTTTGACATTAAATATTTTCGATCAAGTAGGGAGACAGTTTAAACTGCATTAAGTTTTTTTTATGCAGTAGATTTTACTACGTTTCGTAATCAGTCGACAGCGCTTCTTTCCCTCCACTTGACTTCTGAAAGAAGGGAGACGTGGAGGGGATAAAGCGCTGTCGATTGGTTACGACGCGCTTCTGCCCCTCCACTTCTCCTCTCCATTGGCTTCGCATCCAATCAGAAACTAAGTCGTGGGGAAGAAGCGCTTCGTAACCAATCGTTAATGATTCTTCCCTTCCACTTCTCCTCTCCACTGACTTCGTAGCCTATCAGAAACCAAATAAATTCTGTTTCAGTTCATATCGAATGTTGAAAAAAATATCCTGCAAATAAAAGCCAAATGAAAAGAATCGGTTATTAATTTCGCTTTCGAACTTTCAAGCATACGTACTATGTTTACTGAATTATTAATACTGCTGAATTGGATCATGGAATCTGGGATGCAGTTTATTGGAATCGGATAATATTTGTTATTCAGTAAATGTATTGCTCCAATGCAAATACGATGCAGGATAAACATATATAAATATATACTTCAACTGGACATAGAGTACATTATTTTATAATATCTCTTTAATGTGAGACTTTATTATTTAAAATTTAATTTAGCAAAGGCTGAAAATAACAGTTTTCTTGTATTTGCCTGAAGTGATTTCCTGGACATTTTAATTGATAATTTATTAATCAAACTAGCTTTATAATTACCGAATTCAGCATTAATTTATCGAAACTGTAGGAGTAAATATAGAACACGGTTACATTTAAATTATTTATAGAGGTTTTTGTTCACTGCTTTTAAATAGAGATCCTATAAAGTGTTTAAATACGCTAATAAGCTCCATTTTATTCATATTCAATAATATTCTGGATTTTTCAGATCATTTAAATGCAAATCTGAATCTGAAACGTGGGAAAATTTAAGAGTGATTGAGAACGAGTTCAGTTCCCCAATTTTTGATCCCTACCATCTCTTGGAAAATATTTTAAACATGACTCATGTCCAAACCGTTCTCCATTTTCCGCCATTTCAGTTCAGAGTCCTTCCTCTGACTCTCACGAATTATTGTTTCGTGACTGCTGCAGGTGCGAGTATGAGTTGTTATTTGCATCTCACTTATCATACGCGAATGCAGATCTCAAGCGTCTTTGTCAGGCACATGTGCTGTGAAAAAGAATCTTCTCCATTTTCATGCACGAGTTTAAAATAAAATATCCCAAAAATTTTTCTCTAAAGACCAAAGCCTCATTATGTTGTTATTTTTACAATATTTGTAAATTGATTATAACCTACGCAGAAATTATAATATGGATCTAATCGGGGTCCGGTCGGGCAGAACTTGGGTCGAATCTGGCTATCTAGACAAAAGAAATCTTTGATCTTGTGGAAATTGTTTATCTTCTGGCTTCCTGATCCGGCCCAAGACAGGGCCACGCCATTCGTCCTATCTTGGCCATAAATAGTATGCCCGATCAGGGCCTGACTTGTCGGCAAACTGAGGCAAGGGAAACTCTGGAACATCTTGTTATTTATTTATTTTTATACTTATTAATGTTTTAAATTTTCTTTTCAACTGTGAGAACCTTCAATTAAAAATTTTTTGGAATTTAGTACAAGTACTTCAAGTTCTTGCGCGGCACTTATTGAGCAATTTGTTTTAAAATATTGAAAAGTGTCTCATTAGAGGAAGTATCCTTGAAAGAAACATTCTTCATTTCCTGATGAAAAGGCGATCGTTTCGAGTTCTGAGTAAACTTAAGCTACCTTTTCCAAGAGGACTTTCCTCTTCTGACTATTTCTTGCTTTATACTTTTCCTCGGCATTTATTATCTCTTTTCCTTCGATAATGTCCTTTCACTGTTTTCATTTTCTTTGAACGAGAAATTACGCTGAAGACGAATACAGCAATTAAAAGACTTGAATGTTTTTAGAAAGAAGGAGACTCTAAAGTTCTTTTATCCTGAAATTACAACTTTTATAAAATTAATAAAGAAGCTCTTTTCTTGACAATTTTATGTGACTGCGATACAAGTTCCCGAGTAGAAATTTTGCTGTGGCCCCGATAGGGTCCAGATCGGGGGATTTCAGACCGGGGATGAAACACACGATCCGACCAGGCCCAGACCTGACCTGATCGAGGCTGATCGGGCCGGGCATTTCATCACCGGTCTGGGCCAGGTTTGGAAATTTCTACACGGGTTGAAATATAAAAAAAAAAAGAAACTTATATAGGGAAAGATTTGTAGAATATGAGATTAAATCTTGTTAATATTTACGTTGTTTTAAAAGAAAATTAATGTTTTATATGAAAGTTTTAAAGTGTTCTAAGTGTTTTAGGTGTCCTATTAAAATAAATTGACATTTTGAGAAAGAATTAATAATAATGTACTTATACTAGTTTGGTTATATTATTTAGATATTATGGGTAATTTAATAGGTTTTAAGAAATTTCTATGGATTTTAAGAATTGTAATGAATTTCTAGGTATTCTAAGATATTTTAAAGAATTTGTAAATATTTCAAGAGATTTCCCACGTTTTTGAGGGATTTGATTTTTAAAATTTCTTTACAACTTTTGTAAAAAAATTATTTTTAGTTGATACTTGGAGTAAATTTATGTCATAGGAGTAGCCACTTAAACACAAACTATAAAACACAAACAATTAAAAAAAAATGAATCGCGTTCATAGTGCGTGTGTATTTTGCTATAGTATAGAATTATTTAAAGATGTTGTCTCGAGCTTTTCAATGTGACATTACAACTCGAAATAAAAATATGACCTTTGTGTGGAAATGGAAACTTATCATAACCGGTGAGCTCGTGTTTCTCGGAATCAGCTTATTTGAAATGTTGTAGAATGTGGAAAATATAGGAGTGAAGGGCTAAAGTTAGTGCACCCTCATTCAGTAATGGAACATGGAACGCAAGCGAACTTATGAGACAGGCCTCAGACTCACGCGTTATACCATACGAAGACAATGGAATTAATGTTTGTTCCACCATCATCTGTCTGTCTTCCAAAGTTTTTGGTTCGACTTACCAAGGACTCCGAGCATGAAGTCTGCGACTGGTTCAGAATGGTTTCGCGAAAGTGCACTTATACGATGTCTTATATACGTCTTGTGCGGCTTTTAAGAGAAAGGAGATACGAATTGGAGGAAGGATCTTGACTTTCAGCTATTTCGATTTCTGTTTTCTTTGCTGTAAAAGCCTCTATTTTCTAAAACCAACAAGACAAGTCTTTACGGAGTATCTACAACACAACCACTATAATTTTGTAGTTAAAAAACCAGCAGCTACTCTCTAAGTCTGAATTAGTAAAAAGTTACTAATGAAATAATGCCGATTCGTTTACTAATACACTTTAGTAAGCATTTTTACTATAAATTAGTTAAAAACTACTAATTCATAGTAAAAAAAGTACTAATTCATTTAGTAACGGCAACTAAAACAATTAGTGAACCTTACTAAATGAATTGGTGCTATTTTACTGTGATTTAGTAGTTTTTAACTAATTGATAGTAAAAATGCTTACTAAAGTGTATTAGTAAACAATTCGGCACTATTTCAATAGTAACTTCTTACTCCTTTCGCTAAAATTATAGCAAAATAATTAAGAATTTTTAATTTTTGAAATACAGAAACTTGTAATTCCTTGTCTAATTTGAGGAATCTTTATTTTCCTTAAAATTCCACAAATCGTTATATCCTTTGGAATTCCTTAAAATATTTTTTAATTACTCAAATCGCAATGAAATTTTGTTAAATCTCTTAGAATTCCTGTAAATCCAATGAAATTACGTAAAATACTTAAATTAATAACCCATACAATATATTAAAATCCTTTAAAATATGACTTAAAACCCCACAAAATATCGTAAAATTCCAATAAATTTCGTAAAATAGTTTTAAATTTCTTACAGTATTAAAAATTTCATGAAATGTCATTAAATCATTTAAATTAAGTGAAATTCTAATGAAATTTTGTAAAATTACTCCATATTTTTTTATTTTCCTTAAAAGTCCACAAAATATCTCTATATTATTTAAAATTACTTAAAATCCCATGAAATCTCGTTAATTACTTTAAAATTCCTTAAAATTCCTTGAGAAGTTCCTAAAATTACTAAAAGTTCTACTAAATGTCGTTAAATTCTGTAAAATTACATAAAATGCAAAGAAAATTCGGTAAATTTCTTAAAATTACTTAAAATCCCACAAAATATTGTCAATTTTCTTAAAATTATTTAACATTTCATAAAATCCTTTAAAATTTCTGAAAATCCTAATAAAATTCGTAAAATTCTTTCAACTTACTTAAAATTACTCAAAATCCTTTGAAATCTCATTAAATCCCTTAAAATACCTGAAAATCAATGAAATTTGGTAGAATTCCTTGAAGTCTCTAATTATAAAGTTCCTAAAACGACATAAAATTCTACAAAATATCGTTAAATCTTTTAAAATTGTTTAAAATCCCATGAAATCTCGTTTACTACTTTAGATTTCCTGAAAATCCAATGAAGTCTCACACAATAGCTTTACAATTCTTTAAATTCTATAAAATCGCAAAAACTGGTACAATCCCTTAAAATTTCCAAAAATCACAATAAATTTCATAAAATTCATTGAAATACCGTGAAACTCTTTAGTATTTCTAAAATTTGAAGCAATTTCGTAAAATTCATGTTCTCTGTATTTATTCAACCTTTTTAATTACTTTTTTTTACAACAATCGTTTTGACAACAAATACCACTTTTTTTTAGATAAAAATGAAAAAATCAGAGACAGGGAAATTCTCTAATTATTATTTATCTATAATTTATGACACATCTGGCCCTGAATGAGATAAAATATGCATTCCATCGTCTGGAGTCTTCATTGTTCCTCGAATTGTTCTTTGAGAAAAGTTCGAATCTAAAACTTCGTATCAAAGCAGAAGAAACTTGGAGAGTATTTTTGGATAAAAGGGAGAGACTGGGGATCTCTTTGGCAGACTCGCTTTTTGGAGGATTAAGGCGTAAAGCTTATGCAGAAACTTAGTGCTTAGTTTCCGTCCATCGGTCGCTTTTCTGAGACGAAAGTTTGTCCACGAACGATGTCCAGGAAAACCGGCTATGATGAAATCTTCGAAGCTTCCGTTAAGACGTGACTGCGATGTTTCTCCCTCGAAGCTTTGTCTTTGTTCCCTGTTTCCACTACAATCTTAACTTCATATTCTTCTTATAAGCTCGTTACAATTTTATTACTGCTGCTTCTTCTCCTTTTTGACTGTTTCATAACTTCTGAGACAGGGCCATAAAGCAGTCAAAACATATGACGAATGTCGCAGTTAAAAATACCATCTTGTGAGGTAATGAAAAAATACTGAGGTATTGTGGAAATTTTAATTCCCACCGAATACAAACCACACTCACTTACGCTTAACCTCACTGAATTCTTCATGAACTTAAGTGAATTCCATCTAAGTTTTTTTTTTTTATTTCAGAAGCTACTAAAAGGACTCTTGTTCTTAAACATAATCTTTGCAAAGTTCTTCATCCTTTATCTCATTACTCGGATTCAGACTCTGGCTATCGTTTCTTTCCTTGGTCGTTCTTCTGCTCCCGTTTCATGTCGATGTGTCTCTATTCCACGTGACGCGTTCTGAACCGGAAGTCCTTTGTGGAAATCCGCGAGAACTTGTAACTAGCAGTCTCGTCCGGCTAGTTTTCATTTCCTGAAGTTGAATATTTACGCTCGAAGTGGCTTACGATATTCCCTACGCGCTTTTCATGTCTAAATTGAAAGGACATTTTTTTTTTTGGAAAATTTATATTCTCCCTAAACTTGAATCAGATGGAGACTTCATGATCTGAATACATTCTAAGTGATCCAATTTCGAAATCGTAAAAGAAAATTGAATTTGCTCTCTAAGAGTGAAAAAGCCTTTAATCCAGCAAAGATTCGTGGAGAATGTGAAAAACTTGAAAGCATCACTGTATTAAAAATTCTCATTATCTAAGTATTCAGCCCATAGAGGAATTCCGACAACGTCCAGCAACATTGTTTACACGCGCGGCGTTTATATCACCCATATACGGCAGAGCGTAATGAAATTTTCTATCTCGTGGATGAGTTTGCATAAAAATGGCATCGCATTATCGCGTACGAGTTTACATGAAAATTTCATTGCCCAAGCCACACAAAGTTTTTCCCGTGCACACTCTACATGGGTACCCGTTTCTTCATGTATTTTCATTTCATCCGTATATACTCAACGGTAAATAAAACATACACATTCTGGAAATGTTGAATATATAAAAAAAAGTGGTAAAAAGTGAAATGAATTCTTGCATAACTGTCATAGGAAAACAATGAAAATATATGCGGGTTGTGTTAATAATGCTAATATTATTTCCCGAAATTCGGGAGTATTTATTTTCTTTTATATTTATGTTGGTGCCATTTTTTTTCCTTCTATATGTCTAATTCTTTCTTTCATTTATAAATTTACTTAAGCAAAAATATAATAAACTTGATAACTGTCCACAAACATTTACAACGTTTAATAACAACCCCCATAATTACCCAAAAACTGTTTATAAATCTTAACAATTCTCAACAATAATTCCTTCATTAGTAGCTTTTATAATAACCCCATAAATTATCTATAGACAGTTTTAATACTCAATAACAACCCCTATAATAGTCAAGAAGACTTTATAAACTCCTAGAAATGATCAGTAACAACCCCTCAAACTTCTATAAAGACAAACAACACTGAATAACAACTCCTGTAGTAACGCTAACAACTGAACTTAAATCCTTGGGAAGGCTCAATAAAAAATTTTGAATAATAACCCATAAACCTGACTGTAAACCCTAGAATTGGTCTTCACTGTCATCAACAACCGCTATATTTATACCTCTTAACTGTCAACAACCCCTATTTTACCCCAAAACGTGTTTACAATTGATCAATTACAGCCCCTATATTTACCTTAACAACAATTTATAAACCTTAGAAAACAACCTACAACAAACCCTATAATAACCCTAACAAATTGCCAATAAAAACAAGTAATAATCAATAAAAAACAGCTTCTATATTAACCCCAACAATTGTCTAAATTGTCACTTACAACTCTAAGAAAAGGTCTACAACAACACAGAAAAAAAAGTCTTGAATCAAGCCCGAAAGTCTAGTTTTTGTTACAATTTAAGTCAGTTTTT